>JAECWM010000305.1:0-512860 GCA_018150695.1 Drosophila oshimai | reverse complement strand
TAGATTTATTTAAGTTTTCTTAGACAAGAATTGGTGCGGCTGGCAGACCATTGAAAGCCAGAGGAGATGTGTAGGCCAACGGTGAGGTGTAAGCCAGAGGGGAGGAGTAGGCCAGAGGAGCAGCCAAAGGAGCAGCCAGAGGAGCAGCTGCATACTTGGCGATCACGGGAGCAGCAACGGGTGCAATAACTGGAGCAGCAGCGATTCCATTGAAGTTCCTTGCGATCACCTGGCTACTTGTGGCGGTCACAACTGGAGTAGGAGCAGCCACCACTGCAGCGGGAGCAGCGTAAGCCAGAGGAGTGGTATAGGCCAGAGGTGATGTGTAGGCCAGAGGAGCTCCCAGAAATCCTGGCTTAGCGGCAGCACAGGCAACGATGGCCAGAATGACAACAGCCTGAGGATAAAAGCACATTTAGATAACTTAAGACAAACTTTCAAAAGTAAAAGCTCACGGATTTGAACATATTGATGGTGGGTTGGATTTAGTGTTTGCAGTTCGAAAACTTGAACTTGTCTGATGTCGTCTTATACTTTCAATATCGCTATTTATACTCAAAAATGAGACTAGACTGCGACTGTGACCTCAGGCAAATAAATGCAAAAACCTCTTGTATTTCACCGTCAGCAGTGGGAAATCACATAAAGTATTGTAAAGTGCAAGTGGTAAAGGGAGACTGGCAGAGCATTTTAATGAAGCCCAAACGTCACATTTTAATACTGTTTTTGGGTATAAAAAAGCCGGAGTAATGGCAGTAGGATATCAAACGGTTTTAAGACTTCCCAAGAACCAAAACAATCAAATAAAGTCAATATGTTCAAATACGTAAGACCAATTAGGAGGGATATTTATGTGATTTTATTAACTATACCTCCTTTTTCACAGGCTGTCGTTGTCCTCGCTCTCGTTGCCTGTGCCGCTGCCAAGCCTGGACTTCTGGGGGCTCCTCTGGCCTACACCGCTCCTCTGGCTTACTCTGCTCCTCTGGCTTACACCGCTCCCGCTGCAGTCGTGGCTGCTCCTGCTCCAGTTGTGACCGCCACCAGTAGCCAGGTGATCGCCAGGAACTACAATGGAATCGCAGCTGCTCCAGTTATTGCTCCCGTGGCTGCTCCGATTGCAGCACCTGTGATTGCGAAATATGCTGCTGCTCCTTTTGCAGCTCCTCTCGCCTACTCCCGTCCCCTGGCTTACTCCGCCCCCCTCAACTACGCCGCTGCTGCTGCACCTCTTCTTTTTTAAAGAAACTTACTGTGATCGACTAGAAAAAAATAAACGATGCCATTAAAAATTATTCAAACAGACGTTTGCTTTATTATCCAGTTTTTCCTATTAAGAACCCATTTCTTAATTTTTATCTTACTTTTGACGGCGAGAAAATAATAAAGAAAATATTGGTTTATTGAAAAATATATGAACTGTGCAAAACTTGACTTAAGTCAAGTGTTTGGGTTATTGTCTAGTTCAAGAAAATATATCCTCGTTAGACCAAAAATTTATAAATAATTTAGGTTAAGAAATTTCCTGGCGGACTTCTATGGTTTTCTTCAAATCAAGTTGTACAGTTGCGATGTTTACTATAAAACCATTCATATCAGTCATCCAACTACGATGATGAGAACTTTGTGAAGAAGCCACTGCCCGCCATCTGGGCCGAGAAGCACCCAGTCACCCTTTTAAACAACGTTTAAAAATGCGATACGGTAGGGATGACTCCAGTCCAATTGCACCACTTACAATACCGGATTATCGACCAGTATGTTCTCCAAAAGGAAAGCCAAACTTCAGTTGGCCATCCAGGTCTGCAACGAGGTGCCCAAGGGTTACAGCCGAATCACAGGTCAATCTTGACATTATCTTGACCTTGACATAATTGCCAGGCTCTCTACACGAAGCTTACAAAAAAAAAAAAAAAGCCCTCGAATACAAATCAATTTCGCACAATTTAATGTAACAAACATTGGACGGCAGCTGCTGCCGCTGAGCTGACAATAATTTTTATGGCCATTACGTGACTGGCATTCCAAAACTTTCAAATGTCCCACCAGTGGGTTTTGGGCACTACTGGTGTTTGTGTGCCACCGGTAAATCCAATTAGCAGGCGCCCAAAAACAAAGAGGAGCAACTCGAATTTGATTTGATTTTTATATTTCTTTTAAAGCTTCTTAGACGAGAACTGGAGCGGCAGGGTGGGCATGGTAGGCCAACGGTGAGGTGTAAGCCAGGGGGGAGGAGTAGGCCAAATTAGCAGCCAAAGGAGCAGCTGCGTACCTGGCGACCACGGGAGCAGCCACTGGAGCAATCACAGGAGCAGCTGCGATTCCATTGTAGTTCCTGGCGATCACCTGGCTACTGGTGGCGGTAACAACTGGAGCAGGAGCAGCCACCACTGCAGCGGGAGCAGCGTAAGCCAGAGGAGCGCTGTAAGCCAGAGGAGCGGTGTAGGCCAGAGGAGCTCCCAGAAGTCCTGGCTTGGCAGCGGCACAGGCAACGAGAGCGAGGACAACGACGGCCTGTGAACAAAGAGGTGTGTTTATTATAAAGGTCCCCGAAAATCCTCTTCTGTAGAACCTACGTATTTGAACATGGTGGCTAAATTGGTTTGCTTTGCTTCTTGGGAAGGCTGAAGACGGTTTGATGTCCAACTTCTCTGACTTAAACATATTTATACCCAAAACTGTGTTCAACTCTGAGTCATGAGTCTTTTTACGCATTCAGTTCATTGAAATGCGATGACAGTCTCCCGTTACCATTTGCACCTTAACATACTCTAAGTGGTTTCCCACAGTATGTGGCGGTGGTCAGCGAATTTTTAAGCCTAAGGTCACAGTCGCAATATTAAGCTATCAAAGTTTGACTTAACTGGAGATTCCTTTGACCTTTTCCTCGCCTCTGTTCCTGTGAAGTTTAAACTAAGATCTCATGCCTTTCAGTAAAGCCCACCACGACCTTTGAGCAGCAGAACTCACCATCCTCTGAGCTTTTTTTTCTACGCATTTTACACAGAGCTTAAATATTTAAATACTTGATGCAAAAAGTTTACAAAATATCGCAAACTTTTTATTTTCAACTAAACCAAACATACATAGCATAAACTTCAAGTTATGCTAAAAATAAGTTATGAAATGTTATTATGTGTCTTTTTTTTTATTTAAAAATATTTAAGGAGGAGCCACTAAAATGTGTTCAATATGATCCATTATATTAAATGTTTTTTTACGTTATTTAAAAAATTATATTTTTACAAGACAAATGTAGTAAGAAAAAAAACATGATAAAAACTGATAATTTTTTTTCTCTCCGTGTTCCAACGTTCTCCCATTTTGGTTCTTGGGGCCGTGGTTATTTGTTAGTTTCGGCTTTTCGCTTATCTAAAACGCTTTCATGGCGCATTTCATGCATTGATGCACAATTTAAATGGCCATTTTTGCGTTCGCGCGTTTAGATAGAAGATGGCAGATCCTTGCCAGCTGCCAGAAGCCAAAGGAATAACAAAAAAAAAAACAAAAAAACCCCGGCATATGTTATCGCCTGCCACAGCGCTCAAAGTCCCCCACATCCTCGAGGATTTACGCGTTGGCGCTTTGTTTCCTTTTTCCAGAGGGCCAATTTTCCCTTTTTTTTTGCCTTCAATTTGATTAGTTACAACTTGTGATTACAAAAACCAAAAAATTCGAAAAATTACCAAACTCGCTGCATAATTAAGTTTACCTGTTAGGTGAAAGTCACGCCCAAAAGAAAAAATCTGCAACTGCATCCAAAAAAATTATCTGAAAAAAAGTGTAAACGCGACTCCTGCGTTCTCTCGTCTAAATAATTAAAAGTTAGCCCTTGCCCAGCGTCTACGCCCCTTTTTTTTTGGGTTGCGTTTTTGTTTGCCATTTTGTAATTGCTGTTAATGGCAAAAACAACCAAAATGGTACACAACGTCGACGGAGGAAATTCGGGAGTGGGCACAGCAAAAAATCTCCCAACTCTACACGAATTTTGCATTAAAAAAGCCCGCACATGTAAGAGTGGCACGTTGAAAAGTTGTACATAAGTCCTGGAACTGAACCCTGAAATACCCTTTACTATAAGTTTATTAAATAAATGAGGGGTAAACAAAAATATTAATATAATTGCCTTTCAGTAAAACTTTTTCTTTTAATTTTGTTTTAAATTATTTCCAAGTTTAGTTTTAAAGTAACAAATTTTTTTAATCCTGTGGTCGCAGAGTAAACTCTTTTTCTCGTATTTTTTAACATAAATTTCACAATTTATTCAACACCAAATATGTCATAAAAACCAAAATAAAAAGACTTTTAAATAACATAAATATCTTTTAAAAACATATAAAATTTAATTATTTTCTAAAAAATAATAAACATCCTTCGCAAAGGGTATTCAAAAAGTAACTGGCAAGCGCTAAGATGAAGTTACAACGACAGAACAGCATCCAGATTCAGATTCAGAAATTTGTTGCCCTGCATCCAGGAGCAAGAGGACCAGAGCAGAGAGCAGAGCAGAGCCTAGTTACCAAAACTTTATGACTTGTTTATGCCCGTTCCTGCGCCCTTCTGCTGTTTGTTTGTCGGTAGATGTTTTCTGCTGGCTGTTAATTTTGTTTGCCGACAAGGCGCAAAATGGTTGAATAATAGCCAGGCGACATTTCGCTTAATGTTTGACTTGGCTGCAACACGAAATCTGATGCAGGATGCCACGAAAAACGAGTACAAGAGCCGGAAAATGTTGGCTAAGATTATTTTCTTGTTTCTCGTTTCATTTGATTATGCAAAAGGATTGCCCGGGGTTTATGTGTGTATGTTGTGTTAATTTAACTCATTTTGGTTAAGATTAAAGATGATAATTAAGATGATAAAGTTGTTGAATTGAAAATCAAAATAAACAATACATGTAAAGTTAATAAAACAGTATTCTAAAATAAGGAATTTTAACGAAATAAAAGGCATGATTATTATATTTATTAAATTTATATCAACATGTTTTTATTTATTATCTAAAACTACATTTTTGTAGGTACTATTACGATAATAAGTAGGTACTTTCAAAATAAATATTTGAGTAGGGTCTTTCATTTTCAGAAGCTAGTTAAAACCAAACAGTAATATTTCTGATGTAGATAAATATAAACAATTTAATTGGTTATTCACTAAAATCCAATCTGTGCTGCCCACTTGCAGCTGCGCCTCTTCGAAAATTCTTGGCCAACTCTTCGTAGACCCTCCTAATTATCCAGGACCCGAGCCTATCTTTGGCTTAATGCTCTCCAAAAACGAGGGAGGAATAAGGAGGGGAATTCCTCCCCTCCATTCGCCTATCTATATGGCTAATTAGGCTAAACAAATTATGGAATATGATTAATAGAGAGCACGGTCTGGCAATTAACTTTTTGCGATAAATAAAACGTAATGTATATATACGTTTGTGTGATTTAAGTTGCTAGGAATTTGGAGGCGGATTTATTGACCCCGTCTACAAAGAGAGCCCCGAGGGGCAGTTTTAAAGAACGGATTTGTCCTGCGATTTAACAATTCACGTAGTGACATTTGCATTTTTGATTGCTTCAATATTTCTTGCCCTGGTTTTGTTTTTTTTTATGGCCATTGGGGTGGAACACCTACAAAACCTTTCGAAAATCCAACCGAAAAAAGTTTAGACCCAAGAAACGTGTCATGTAAATTAAAAAGGTTTTGGATTAAGTGGGAGTTTTCGGTTTAAAAAATGATACGACAAAGGTCAGCGAGGCTTTAAAATTTCCCCAGCAAAGTTTTATGCAAATCATTTGGTACGTATATCTTTTTGAGCGTGACAAGGGCTAATTATGGTGGATTGTGGTCTGCTCTTCTGTTTTTTCTAGACTCAATGACATTTGCCTAATTTTACTGCGGTTTCTTCACACCAGTTGGAATAATATTTCAATCAAAAGGATTCTTTTTTCAGAGGGGATTAAAGGGCTGAGTAGAGTTAAAGCAACCCAACACAAAGAGCCGACATATTATATTTCCAGGAAATTGTTTATGGGTTCTCCTTCTCGGAATTTTGGGAAACGGAGAAAGAATATTTTTTTTTTGGTTGGGATGTTCGTGCTTAAGTTGCAGGAAATATAAAAATAAAAGGAAAGGAAAAGGCGAATCTCTGGCCGCAGGGGAAAACTCCTACACCCACTCCTGCTAAGGATTCAGGACTTCAGGACTCGAGAAGTGACGTGTTTTGCGCTGCAGCAGCACTTAACCTTGGCTGTACACCGAGGACACGGCACTCGAGTTATGAATTAAATCCTGCCACGAATCCTGTACGCAGAGATAGCTAACACATACACGGCGCTTCGTGTCTCTGTGAAAACTTTAACCCAAAAGCCTGCAGGACGTAGCTGGCTCTCTTGCGCTGGAGAGAAAGCTTTTTCCTCTGGCTTCCATTCAGCATTTGCTCTTTGGCGAGAGCGTTCTGGCCAAAGAGAATTTAAGGAGGAGAGAATTCGGCAAGAGTAAAATGAAGAGAAGGCGCTATTAGCCAAAGAAATTACTGATGAAATTATTACAAACATCTCTATTTAAAAATAAAATTTAACAGCTTTACTTTTAAAATATTATTTTGGAAATTTTTGTTAGTTAAAGAAATAACACAGCAACACTAAAAAATTCAGGCATTTATTAAAATTGGGTTCTCTGAAAAATTATTTTCACACAGTCGCGGTATAACGAAAAAGCATTATTTTGAATTATGTCGCTATTCAAAAGTAAATTGATACACTTTAAAAAATTCCGTTGGAAAAAACTAAGTTGAAATCTCTCGTATAACATTTTAAAATATACCTAAATTGTAGAATTTTTATTTTACATAAATTGTTTTCGATCAATTTTGTTTTTGCTGAGTTTTTTATAATTTTGAAATCGATATTTTTCCAAAAAACAATCAAACACATGCTTAATTATTTTGGAGTTAAAAAAATGTTTCCCTAATGGACCATCTAAGCATGCCATGCCTTAAAAAAAAAAAAAAAAAAAAAATAAAAAATAATACTTTTAAAACTAAAAAAATTTATTATAAATTGTATAATAAAAAAAATTAAAAAGGCTAAAAACTAAATATAAAAATTCTACCATTTAGGTATATTTATACTAAATTATAAAATATGAGGTTTCAATTGCTTTGACAAGTTGAGTTTCTATAACAAAAGAAAGAAGTTTTGGTTTAAAATCATACAAAAAAAAGTTCTTTTTGTTTAAATAGAAAATTTTAATTCAAGTTGCAAAATTAAATATTGTTTCGAGTTTTTATAAGGTTTTTGAACTTGGTTAATCTGCTGGCGGAAATGTCTAAATGTGATAATTAGCTATTAACACTATAGTTTTTCTTTCGCATTTTCCAAGTGCAAACATGAAAACAAAATGTATTGCCTACTTTTGGGAATATGTGTCTGCACAAGATGTGCAATAACAGGCAGCTTTTGAAAGGCAGCCGTAGCTGCAGTGGTGCAGAAAGTAATGCATACTTTTAGTTGCTGATTGTGGTCCCATAGAAAAAGCGATCAAAAATTAAAAACTTTTCGGGTAACTTACTCCCACAATCACACAGCACTGGGAAAACTCCACATGGATTTTGATTTGGCCACTATTTCTTTTACCGTTTGTCTTCAGGTAACACACACACCCCGAACACACACTCCCTCGCACACTAAAATACAGAGAAACAGTCAGGTAGTTAAAACTTTTAAATTGAGGGCGGGGATCATTTGTGATTTCTGTCGTCTGGGCGCTGCAAATATAGTAAAAAGCCAGAAGGAGCAGGAGCTGGGAAAGCTGCAAAGTTACAGTCACGGCTAAAGCGCTCTGTCACTGCTCATTTGTTGCTAATAATTATAAAAGTTTTCTCAATCCCCCCGAGTGACATAAGTACCACACAAAAAAATATATAGAAAAACACTTGCCAGACTCTCTGTCTGTGGGTCTGAAAGAAAGAAAAAAATAATACAAAAGTTTAGACAATTGTTTAGTTTGCAGGATCTGCTCGACAATGTTTGTAAAGTCCTTTTTAGCGTTAGCATTTAGCTCAGATTTCGCTGGAAATAGTTTTGCAGTCACAGTTCGGCCTAAAAGCTTGCAGTATTAAATTTTTATTTGCTTACTTCTTGACAATAGTGGGGCCAAGTAATAGTGAGAGGTGTGTGCCACTTCCCCCTTTCTATAAGTCATTTAGTTTGGGCACTTGGAGCTCAGCCAGAATTCTGGGATAGCAAACAAGTCGAACAATGCGAGCGCCAAATTGCCTTAAAAGCCTTTTCAAGTCAGAAGTTTTGCCCGTTTGCGCATAATTATTTAGCCATGACATAAACAAAAAAGCCACAAAACCTTCGCAGATTTTAGTATACTAATAGGGAAACATCATCTAAAATTACCAAAGCTGGTTCAAATCACAACTTTCAGATTTCTGTAGCATATTGAGGGCACTAACCCTTTTTAGTATAAATTGGTTTCTCTCGTTTGTATATGTTTAAAAGAACAAAAAGTAATAAAAGATGTTTCCTGTATTTCGATCGCAACAGGCTGTCCTCTAAATTTCCAGAGATTATTATGTTGGACCTCACAGTACCTTGGTGATTTCCAAACAATTTTGGACAAGTTCTAAAGCTCAAGTAAAAAAAGCAATTCTAATAAAAATGAAATCCTTCAAGACCTCCTGGGCCGATGAGGTGGAGGCGGACTACGCGGATGGTCTTCCGCCCTGCAGTGAGTACATCGAGGGCGACTACAAGTACGTGACGGAGTACAAGTTCAACGAGGAGGGCAAGAAGGTGAAGGTGGTGCGCACCTTCAAGATCGAGAAGCAGATCGTACCCAAGGCGGTGGCCCGTCGTCGCAGCTGGGCAAAGTTTGGGGAGTCCCGGGAGGACAAGCCCGGACCCAACTCGCAGACGACCATGGCCTCCGAGGAGGTCTTCATGCAGTTCATGGGCTCCAAGGGATTCGACCAGACCCGTGAAACTCAGCTGGAGGCTGGGAAAAACATCGCCAAGTGTCGCATTTGCAATGGCGAGCACTGGAGTGTCAACTGTCCCTACAAGGGCACCTCCATGGACAGCAAGACCCTGATGGAGGACAAGGCCAATGCCGCAGCAGCTGCTGCCATAAACGATTCCAGCGGAAAGACGGGAAAGTATGTCCCACCCTTCATGAAGGACGGCGGAGGAGGCGGAGGGGGTGGAGGGTCCGGCGGAAAGGGCTGGGGACGCGAGCGGGACGATTCCTCGGCGGTCCGCATTTCAAATTTATCCGAGTCCATGACCGAGCCCGATCTCGAGGAGCTGGTGAAGAAAATCGGACCGCACACTAAGATGTATCTGGCCCGTGAGAAGAGCACGGGTCTCTGCAAGGGCTTCGCCTATGTGCACTTCAAGTTCCGTCAGGATGCAGCTGCGGCCGTTGAAATCCTCAACGGCCATGGCTACGACCACTTGATCCTCTGCGTCGAGTGGTCCAAGCCCCAGTCTTAAGGGTCTTGTGTGTTAAATTTGCAGGGAAATTTCGAGAGCTGAAATAAGTCGCGGTCGCAAGAAAATCAATAAAGCAAACATTAACAAGCGGCATTAAATATGTTTTGTAAATTAATTTTCTTCTAAACTATTTTGTTTCTTTTTTTAAACATTAAAACTGATAAAAATTCTCTGAATTTTTAGCGCTAATAAGTAGATTATTATGGAAATGTCAAGTTAAATTTAGAAAATCACAATTGTTATGTATCATCTAAAATTAAACAAATTTTAATCGAAATTAAATATTTGTAAAAAGATTAAATACTTGTATTTTCTTTGAATGGCTAACTGTCAAAGATTTTTTATATTGTTATTAAAACCAAGCTTAAAAATAAAGATTATTTTAAATATTATTTTTTAAGAGTTTTATTTGAAAAGATGAGTTCACATTTCCTCATCCTTGTCCATCATCCTTGTCCATTTTCTCATTTCTGTCAATTTCCTCATCCTTGTCCATTTCCTCATCCTTGTCCATTTCCTGATCCTTGTCCATTTCCTCATCCTTGTCTTCACTTGGTAGATTTCCATCCTCATCGCCGAGCATTAATCTCTCAAGAAGTTCCATTTGGGTCTGTAGAATTGCGGCCACAGTAAAGGTTTTTTCAATACGCTCCCTATATCTCAGTTGAAGCAGGTCCTCGTTTTTCGGGACATTGTGGATAACTCTAAAAAAATTCCTCGTTTGCCTTGCCTTTTTGCCCATCCGCTGTTTGTACTCAAGTTTTCGCTGGATATTTTCAGCGACAGTGCGATTTTTCCGTTTATACCGCCTTCGGTGCTGACAGAATTTCATTACAAAATTAATTATGTCCGCATATTCCACACGAAGAAATTCGCGAAACGAGATGCGATGCTCTGCTTTGTAATCCCTGTTCGCCCTTGCGTTTTCCATGTGATCCCTCAGCATGGACACAATCACGTTGATCAGCAGCATCTTGACCACAAATCCCAATATGGCATACAGCAGGATTCCCAGCCACTTTCCACCATAAAACAGATCTGGCGGCTCCACATGGCCGGAGTATCCAAAGGCAAAGCACATGACCGACACGATGCCCTTGGGGAAGTTGCTGAAGTGACTCGTATTGTTACCATTGATTATGACGGCTGCAATGCCAATGGCGGTTATAAAAATGGTCGTTATCACGATTGTGCATAGGAGCGCCTTCCAAGCCATAAAGAGGGTCTGGGTGAAGAGCTGGAAGGTACCGGAAAACTGCATCACCTTCCACAGCCGCATGGTGACCAGAGCCACTGTGAAGCCCTTTAGGACATCTGCCCAGTAGGAGAGTCGCCCAGGCTCGCGAAAATCAATGAACTCCACCATCACGGCGATTTCAACTCTTTGGACCATTGCTTGGACCAAGTTATCCCGCAGGGACAAAATCACCACTATACCCAGGCTAAGTAAAATGATCAGGGCATCCATCTGGACCCACACGCTCTTCATCAGATGGGGCTCGTACCAGACCCTGACACCAAAGGCATTGGCAAACTGCAGCCAGATGATAACGAAAAGGACGAGGATCAGCATTCCAAACCACGATAACTCACTCATTTGCTCCACGAACACAAGAGATTCGACCTCCAAGTGGGTTTCGATGCCTCCGAAGGGAAACTGCTCCAGCCACAGTGTGCACAAGCTAAAGATATTCGCATCCGCATTGTACAGGCTGAAGTCCATGAACAGAGCATTCGTGTTCCTGTCCAGCCATTGTTGACTCTTCAAGTAATCCAGGACTATGAGACTTTTCATACGCGTGTCCGTGAGGAGAATCTTGTAGCCCATCATTTCTGGATAACTGATAAAGTGGCCATGGTGATAGATGCCCAGGATTAGCTTGTCCCGAAACGAGGAAACACTAGCCACCCAGGGCTCGTAAATTTCCCAGAACTTGTTTGTGTAGGGAACCCGTTCGTAGGGCAACTTCCAGCCCTCGGAAAAGTCCCGATCGGTGAATGTAGGTGGTCGCAGACCCCTGCGCTTGTTCTCAGTCCTCAGCTGCCTCAATCTCACCACTCCCAGCAATGTGGTTGGCTCTGCATGTGTCCAAGGATCTGCACCACTGGTGTTCTTCTCCACCGTGAAGGCCTTCACCAGGGAATGCTCCATGAAGGTGTATACGTTCGGCAGGGTGATCAAAGTTCCCAGTCCGATTGTCTTCGTGTGGTTAAACTCAAACAGGTGCTCTGTGGCAGTGGTGTTGTAGTAGAGCAGGCTATCGAACAGCACCAAAACCATGACGAACATAATAAGGAACAGCTTCCCCGTGAGCCAGAGTTCCTTGGCTATCAGGCGGTACTTCAGATTGACACTCTCATTCCGATGGCTCTCCGTGATCAGCAGTTCACTCTTTAATGTCCGTAGTCGAAGTCGTAGGTTCCCCATACGGCTCTCCACCTTGGCATTTTCATCGGGCGTCACGGGAGCCTGATGAGCCGGCCACCAAGCGGCATCGAGGGACATTATCGCAAACTTGATGGGCGTAAATATAAGGATCTGAATCGCCGTCACCGCCAAAAACGACACCAAAATCATTTTGAACTTTGCGGACTCGTGATTGAAGCCCGAGAAATTCCAGATGCATAGACCGCATCCGGTGATTATTACCAATGTCATGTAAAAGATGATGTTACTACTCTTATTTTTCGCCATTTTTGTTGACGGTTTATAAAGTTTTGCTTAAAATTCCAAGTTATCTTGACAGTTCTTACTGAATTGTAGTTTTTTTTGTTGACAAAATAAAATGGGGATCTTTGTTGACTGGTTTTAAATTAATTGCAATTATATTTTTAATCTGTACCTATTATATTTACTTCTACTCATAATATTATATAATTTCAATGAAAAAAAGTCTTAACTTTAAATTTTAATTGTTTCCTATTCAGATTCTGTAATTGGCCAATATTTCTCAGAGTTTTAAATAAACATGAAAAGATACAAAATATAAGTATGCATTATAAAAAAAAAAAAAAAAAAAAAAACTTTTTGTGGGGTGGGAGGAAAAAAAATTTTTTTATTTTTATAATTAAAAAAAAATTAAATAAAAAAAAAAAAAATTTTTTTTTTTTTTTTTTACAAAAAAAAAGGTTTTTTTTTTTTTTTTACTTTTTTTTTTTTTTTTTTTCTTCCCCCCCTTTAAAAAAAAAAAAAAAAAACCCCATTAATACAAACTAATATAAATTTAATAAATTTTTTAAATAAATTTAATTTTAATTTAAAATAAAATTTTTTTATATATATTGTTTTTAATTTTACTAAATTAAATAATGTTTTTTGTTGGTGGGAAAAAAAAAAAAAAAAAAAAAAAAACAAAAAATATTTGCATTTCCCTGCAATTCTTTTAAAACATATTTTGGAAATTTAAATTGTTAAACTTTTAGTTTTCGTACCCTTACCTTTTTATTTTTTCGGTTTATGCGGTTTCTAAAAAGTCTCTCGGTGCCCTCATTTTGCACTTTGTTTACTGCCATTCCCCGAAAACCCATGAAGTATTCACCTCTCTAATCCCGCATCTGGTATTCCCAGGAAGCCTGCACACACTTTAATTTCATTTCTCTGCTGGTAGTTAGTTAACCTTGCATTTCTTTGTCCTTTGTCCTTGTCGGGTGCAAGCCGTGTACAAATTATTGTGCTATCAGTGGCACTCAATGGGCTCCCAGGAGTTGCCACTTAGGGCAGCCGACAAGTGCAGCAGATTCACCGCCTCCTCCACATCCTCACCCGCCATTCCCTTGGAATTCTACCACTGAGTTGTGAAGCTGGGGCTGGCCATAAAATTCCTAAACCATTTTTGACAAATGAAACGTGCAACAAACAAGACGCCCAAGCGGCTGCAGGCGGCAAAGCAGCCAGGATTCAGGATTCAGGACCTAGGATACAGGACCTGCAACCGAGAATCTCGGAATGAGCCGAGCTCCAGTGCCAACAAAGATTTATGCATTTACTGGGCAGACTACGCTTTATGCGAAACTAAACGGCAAACAGTTTGAGTGAGGAAAGCTTTCACTCTCTTTACACAGGGAGAAAACATTTATATAAATTTAAGTTTTTAAGCAGTTATATAAAAAAGTGTACCAAATTTACAATATTTCTTTGTTTATTTATAACAAAAAATCAAGTTGAAAGAAACATTTTTTTAGTCCCCCATTAATTGACAAATAGTTTTTAAAAAATAAACCAAAAAACAATGACATTTGTAATTACCCGTACTAAAATTACAACTTAAAAAAAATGCTTTTTCTCTATAAGAAAACTTGGGATATATATTATATTAAAAGTAATTTAAAGGACATTTGTTATGTTTTATATTCCTCGATATTTTATTAATAAACGTTAACCGAAATTTTTTTAATGCACCATCATATTTTCCCTGTGTACCATCTCTTTTTCCTTCTTGGAAAAGCGGAAATGAAGCATCACATGCTCCTTGCTTTCAGAGGATCCGGGGTTTCTGGGTAGGAAGTGCATTGTGCCTTTTAATAGACTGAACTACACGGCATCCGACGCTGAGCGCCGGCAACCTGGCACTTTGTTTGCCAGCAAACATTTGTGCAGCTTATTAATATGCATGCCTCCCGGCTCTCCTCTGCGGGATTAACTTGAGGAGCAGGTGTGTCCGCCCACCTCCGTTTTCCAGAGCAGCCCCTTGCCAATCGGAGAATTTTATCTTCTAGGCCAAGTGCAAAACTTTTGGCTGTTCTCGGTCCGTATCGAAAAGTCGTTAGTAAGCTGACCGCAAAGAGATGTGAGGCAAAAGTGCAGCAAACTTCGGGCCCAACTGGCCGCTCCTATGTCTTGGGACTTGGGACTTCGGACTCAGTCGCAATCGGACTGAAAAAAGGCCCAACTTCAACCTAAGACTTGCACTTAGCCCGCACAAAAGTTTATTCGCCATTCCAAACTTTTTCAACTGAGCCGGAGATGAAACAGAAGCCAAAGCCAAAGCTGAAATTGAAGCCTCAGTGTGCAGTAAGTAGATTTGTGGAGACCCGGGCATATGTCTCATTCCGGGGACAGGAACGGGGACGACAGCCATGAGTAACTGCATAATAGGGTTAATAATTATGCTAGTCTGGGAAGCAAGAGTCTGGAATGATCTAATTTATGAATATGAAGTCCCAGGATGATGAGTGCCGGGTTATTTATGATTTCATTAAGTGAAAGAGGCTGGGACAGGAGAAAGATATGATTTTTTAAAGGGTTAATTGGTATAATAGAGAGTTATGATGTCGTTTTTTTGTAAGCTAAGAATAGGGTTTACCTAACCATATAAATACCAAAGAAATGCTAAATATATATGTGTAGATATTATTTTGGCTTTAGAATGTTATCCGTCTCTAAGCTCACATTAAAATGACGGACTTCCGAGCGCCCTGTCAAAATCCGGGGCCCACATGGCGTATACTTACTTCCGGCAGCACCCTTTCGCTGCTCCTTCCTCCATTAATCATCGGAGTGGAACGAGCTGAGCACATGCACTTATAGATTTGTCAGACACCCACGCACACCACACACACACACCCGCCGGAAAATCAAATTAAGATAAAATTAAAAGCAACAGCAAACACACAGAAAACTGCAATGCAATTGGGGAATGCCCAACTTGCTACATGGGGATTCGTTTATTTTTTGGCAAGCACACAACATATGCGTCCCGTTGACAAATAAAGTTTACAGATATGCACACACTCAAACTCAGGAAAAACTGACACACACGCACACAGATGTAGAGGAAAAGCGAGAGAGTGGAAAAGCGGGATATGCGAAGAGAGATGGCAACGCACACGAGTAAACAATGGAGCAGCAGATGGTTAGGGCTGAAAGAAATGGGCGAGGTGGAAAACAACAACTCCCCAATGAAATAGTTTATGGTAAACCGCAATGCGAAAAATGTCACCTCCTGGCAAAAATGAGCAAGACAACGGGGCAATGTGGAATGTGGAGATGGAAATGGAAATGGAAACGGAGCTAGAGATGGAGATGGAAATGGAGCCGAAGATGGAGTGGCGCATCCAACTGCTAAACAAGTGCGGAAGTTGTTTGCGTTTGCCGCTGGCAAAGGCCAAGCGGAAGCGGCCCATTGGGCAATGCCAATGACGGCAGTCGACTGTCGCCACGGAGCGGAAATGAGCCAACTTGGCTGCCACATGGGGCGCAAAAGATGTCGACTGGCAATATCCGAAGTCACTCGCTGAACTTGGAGCCTTGATCAGGTCAGAAACTTTCAACCAGGATCCTTTAATATAATATTAGATACACATTCAATATATACTATGTGTTTTGCTTACTTTTTGAGAACCTTAAACAGGGTTTTTTTTTATCATTATTCAATATTATTTAGACTTTCTGTCAAATAAATTTTATCAGAGGACTCTATACTGATGCATACAGAAACATCCCAAAATCTCAAGATAAATATTCAATATATTATAATAAAATATTTTTATTAGGCTTAAGCTAAACAGTTGACTTAACTAGAAGATAGAAGACTTCTAGTGGGCTTTTTAAAGACCCACTCCCTGAGATGTGTAGCACCTTTAAGATTTTTCTATATCCACTAAATTCGAGTTTCTATGGACCTCGCAGAGGTGGTTCTGTGAAGGCTACGTTTCGAGATTCGCAACGCTTGTCATCCGCTTCCGTGGGCACCACGTCCTTGGCCAAATCGAGGAGCTTGTCCAACGGACACTGGAACTCACAGCCGGGCACGGTGAGCTTCTGGGCCGGAGCCTTGGGATCGTTGCGGAAGTAGATTTCCACCCAGTACTCACCGGTTTCCTTGTTCTTGTGCAGCTCAAAGAGAACCATGGACGAGTAGCGGGGCAGCTGGCGCTCCCAAACCTTCAGGGCAGAAAGAACATTCACCACCGTCGAATCGTGACCCGTGTATATGAAGAGCTTTCTGCCACTGGGTTTGAGGGTTCCGTTCTTCTTCTGCTGCATTTCATCGAACATTTTCTTGAGGAAGGGACCACCCTTAATCTTCTGCATCTCGGGTGTGTAGACATTGTAGACGTAACTCTGCTCGGCCAAAAACTGCAGCTTCTCCGGGAAGTAGGAGTGCGTCCATTCGGGCAACTCAAGACCCCATTCCTGTTCTGCCAGCAGTGTCAGATACAGGGATTGCACATCCTCCGGCTCTTTGAAGCTCAGTCCCGTATGCCCTTCCAGTTCTTTGTACATCTCAAGGTAGGGTGCGATTTCTGCTTTCACCTCGGGTAACTCGTAGACTTCGTGTAGGGCCTCGAAATACCGCGGGCAGGGTGTTCGCACCAGGAGTAACTATAAATAATTAAGGGTTTAAATTAAAGATTATAAATTATTTTGAATTTTAATGTTTATGAGATATTTACACTACAGACATTAAGTTTATTTAACAAAATATATTACTTATTTAGTCTTTGTCATAGATAGAACGAATGAACGCTGTGAAACCGATTGTGTCGATTAATCACTTCGGTTATCAAGTATAC
Source organism: Drosophila oshimai (assembly GCA_018150695.1). NCBI lineage: Eukaryota > Metazoa > Arthropoda > Insecta > Diptera > Drosophilidae > Drosophila > Drosophila oshimai. The sequence continues at coordinate 495,851 of JAECWM010000305.1, read as the reverse complement.
GCACCGTATCCTCATTGAGCTCCTGGGAGAAAACAGGTATGGGCTGCCAATTAAAGCGGCTATTCCACTCCATGTCGGTGCCTTTCGGCGGGAAGAAGGCGGCCAAAACGGTCTGCATGGTCATGTGAGTCCGCGGAACACCCGTCGCCTGAGCGTGGACGAGCTATCGGGGCCAAGGGAAGAACGCGGAGCAGGAGAAAGCGGAGGAGAAAGCGGAGAAAGAGAGAAGAAGGAATTGAGTGATGAGCCAAGCGCGCTTGAGCTTTGCAATTTGTAAACGTCCGCACTATCAGGCAACCACCCCGCGGACGTGATGGCAAGGGAGTATGGTAACAGTACACAGAGAGAAAGTGCTTGCCGTTCTAAAAAATAAATTCTTTTACTTGTAGTTTAAAAATCGTATGATTTTCAGAAAAGTTTGGTATGAAATTAAAATATTTAACCGTCTTAAAATTTTAATGGTTTTTAAACATGCTAAAAAACGCAATTCGTAAATCATTTTGATTATATTTAACACATCTTTTTCACACAGCTAAATTAGTCTTTGTGAAATTCAAACAGTCCCTATTTTATTTGAAAGTATTGAAGGCTTAACATTTTTTAAAAAATATAATGAAACACCTATTTGTGTTGTCAGCTGTTATTTTGATAACATTTACACAAAACAAAACATACAACAAAAAATAAAAAAACAAAGTTTTTCAGATTTAACAACACTTGTTGTTTTAAAGAAATAATTTAAATATCTTAAAATGTTGTTAAAGTGTCTGAATTTTTAAAGGGTGTGTCCCAAAAAAAAACAAATTTGTTTGAAACCCAAAATTCGTGGGGATTTTCTCTCTCTGTAAGTATGGGGGTGTGCCAATACAGTGGGTTGCGCCCATTGTCATAAAGGTTACGTATAGATGACTGCTTACTTACATCGGGACTGTAGTTGGGCGCCAGAAATTTGCCATAACGCTTACGCAGCCAAGTACCAATGTTGAACAGCTCGCGTTTGCCATTCTGGAGCGTTGATTTATTGCATGGCATGAGCGGATGGCACGTGAGACAACACCAGAGATCCGGAGGAGAAGAGCAAGCCGAGTCCGAGACAGAGACAGAGATGGAGAGAAGTGTTATAAAATAATAAATGCCTTGCATTTTTGCAATTGCATAAACATATGCATGTGTATATGTACATGTTAATGCAGCCTGTTCCCCCGATTCCCTCAGCTCTGCCAGCAAAACATTTGCATTTCAATTTATTTAAATGCTTTGCTGGGGGATGGAGGGATGGGGGGATGGAGGGATTCGGGGATGACGAGGCAAAAGTTTGTGCTGCACAACTTTTCCCCTGCACTCACATTTGTTATTTGTCCCCAGCCAAAGGGATAGTAGGTCTCATTTGCATGGGGATCCCTGGGATACGTATCCGCCGGCGTCCGTGGTCCATGTCGGAATACCTGAAGTTTAGCAATTACAATTTTTTTTATTAGTCAAACGGATTCACCACATGCACACACCGCACTTCTCAGTATGTGCAAATAAAAATGTCAAGCGATCGAAAAGCAGAAACACTTTAATTGGCTGGCTTTCAGAGCACGCGACAGGTTTATAAGATTTTACTATAAAGCTCGTGCGACCCCAGATTTCCGCGGAAGTATGGGATTTGAGATTGCTCCACTCTCGTGGTGATAAGACGGCGTCTCATTTGAAGGTCAGCCCCTGGAATCTAAATTGAACTATCTGCTCAACACTATGTTTAATGACTTTGACAAACTCAAACAAAAAGCAAAAGTGCGTCGCAGTTTTGTTTTATTAATTTATTTTACGTTTGACTGCAGACTGGTTTTTTTGGTTTTTTGGCAAAGTGTAATTTGGGAAGCCGGTTTTTTGTTTTGGTTTTGTTTTCGTTTGATATCTGCTTTGTAATTAATTTTTTTCTGTGGGTCTTTGGAAGACGTATGAGTTTGTGAGACGTATATTCGTGTTAATTAAAGTAAGAGTTATTTTGGAAGAATTTATAAATTATGCAGTTTTTTGTGTGGCTTTAATACAGGTTTGTTTAAAATAATGTGTTGACTCGTTTGCTAATTTAAACCCCAAATGGTGATTGAAGCATGCGGGAGATTTAGGGGTGTGCTGATTAATAATTAACTTGTAACTTTAAGCTAAAAAATTAAATATACCTTCTAAAAATCCCCCTTTTTTTAACATTTGTTGTCTTTAGTAAAAAAATTAAATAAACTTTATAGCCCCCGTTTTTTAAACTCTACACCACTGTCAAACGAGATAACATTTGGAATAAAAATATGGGTAAATGTAATTGCGCATCACGCAAAAAACCTTGGAATTATTAATGACGTTCTTTAATTGGATATCGCCCAGGTTTCGATTAACAATACCTAACTCTTTTTCCAAGGTCAAGCCAAGCTTTTTTTAACCAGCTCACTATTAAATTAATTGAAACTTAAAAAAATTTATATAATTTACTGCTTGAGAAACATTTTCCGTTGTAGGTACTTTCCGCATGACTGCACTCGATTGTTTTTTGTGAAGTGTAGTTCACAGCATTTTTATACCTACATTATCTAATTGAACTGAGCCAGACAAATGGCTCAAACAGCTGATATAATAACAACATTAAATGAGAAATACTAAGCAACCTGAGAAATGCCACCTGCTATATGGCTGTCATACCTTTATCGAACAAGTTCACTTTCCGTACAGATGGCTTTCGATTAAATGACCGGACTGAGTCTTATCTTCCACCAGAGCTGACAGTCTACTAATTGTAGTACAAAGATAATGAAGGCTTTACACTCGGCTACAAAAAAAAAGTGCCATCGTTTGCACTTTCGTTTAACACGATTTTATAAACAAATGCTTTATCAACAAAATATTTATTTTTTACAACCCACGTAAATGTCAATGCCAGGGAATTTCTCAATGTGGTAAACAAAAATTTTCAGAGTAACAGCAAAAATGTGTGCTATCAGCTGAATTTTTTTTAAAGATTATGATTGCTGACTCTGGATTATTATGACAGTAAGGGTGTTAATTGGTGTAGCCTTTTTTTTAGGATATAAAATATACGACTAAAAAGAGATACGCACCCTTTTAAGGTTTTTTTGTGCTACAAAATTGTTGTTAATGCAATAAAGATTAACTCGGTTTTTTTTTTGTTTGAGTTTGCCTTTGTTTGTCAAGGGTTAATGTGTTTTAATTCACTTACATACACGTTTTTTTTTAGTCTATCATAATTAAAAATTAATGTAACTGTTTTATTAACATTTTATTGGCTGTTTCATTTGCACTAAAAAAACCACTGGTAATTTTCCAAAGTTGCAATACAAATAATGGCTAATTTTAAACGTTAATCTTGACTTTTATACATTTTTTAATCGGTAAATTTATTGATTAATTGCTTTTCAGCTAATTTGTTTACCAATGACACATATTTTTGGGACTTTCACTTTATACTTTTTAAAGGTATTTAAGCTGATCTTTACCTTTAATCACTTCCAGTTTTGCCGCACAGCTGATTTGTGTTCCGTATTTTTAACATTATACACTATATAGTATTTCGATCCACTGACTTACCACATGCAGCAGCTCGAGCGTGGATTTATCAGCGCCGGGATCGTAGAGCTTGGCCGACGACTCGACCGCCGAGTGAGCGACGCACCAGATTAGAACCGCCGATGCAATTAAGCCGCCCGTCATCGCTAGACAATGCCTTCGAGTGAAATGCGAACGCGGCATTTTGGTGTGGGGGCTTTATACCTTTTAAACGTAGAATTTAGTAGTAGTAGTCAGGGGCTTCGGGGGATTCGGAATCTCCGACTCCGCTTTGGGCCGTGTTTCTACGGTTTCGGCTTTTTGGGAGTCAACAGTCTCGAGGCACAGATCAAAGACTAACTTGTTATATTCGCTGCCTTAGCTTTGTCTTTATGTGTTTCTGTTAATTAATCCATAAAACTAGCTAATTTACACAGACATGGGGAACGGGTTTTTGCACTGGTTTCTCCGAGTGTAGCAGGGCTACGCTATCTTCTGTTTGCCGTGGACTAAATATTACGCTGATAGTCCGGTCCTAAGGTAATATTTAAATTCCGACTTTTCCGATAGTCGCACGCGACCGTGTACTTTGTGTACAACACTGCGGGGGAAATATCATTGCAAATGTCGAAAAGTCGTGGCTCTTTTATCGTTTCATTATCGCCAAATGCTTTCGTCACCGTCGCTCTTTTTATTACTATTATTCTATTGCTATTGTAGCTGGAAGTTTATTGTGTGTTTTGACCGAAGAGCAGCCGCAGACACCGACTACAATGCCGCAGCGTTTGAGGCGTTTTAAAACGCGGCCGCGACTTTTAATTTATATGAACTCTCGGTTTTACTCCGCTTACTTATTTTTATTTTGATTTTATTCTGGTTAGCTGGTTAGCGCCGCCCCCTCGCCGAAAAACCAACGAATTTGTCATCGAAACTGCGTGTGCAAGCACTTGGGTAATAAATCGTTTTGCCTCTTGATCGAGCATTATGTTAATTTCACATTATCCATTCTTAATTGCTTAATTGCCAAAAATTTAAACACTGCTTTCGGGGCTGGGCGGGATTTGGTTTATTGGTTTCGTTGAAGTCCGGAAGCAAAACGCTGTCCATCTGGAGAAATTACATACTGCCCTTTTGTTTGGGAGCGATTTTGTTGTGATTTACTTCCGATTCGAGTGAGTGAAGCCTCAAATGCCAACTGCCTGACTTTTAGTGATATTCAACACATTTTATATGATGGATGAGTGTGGAGCTAAAGGGAGAGGGTCGTTACTAAGATGTATGTGGGTACTATTTGATGATGTTCTTTATTGTATTTTTCTAGAATTAAACAATTAGAGACCAAACAATATACAAAGCGTGCTCAAGTCTTTGTATGATTAAATTTTAATTTATTTTATATATTCATTGTCACAAATTGGATTTTGATTGTTGTTATAAATGTACATCTAAATATGCACTTTTGAAAATTGTTTGAAATAAAACTGAAACGTATAAGTATAAATTGAATTTATAAACGAAAATAAATACTTCTAAGACCAAGTATATGCTCGCCAAAAAGTATACAATAGGGAAACTGATCCCCTAACATATTAATGCAAAAATTCAAAGTTATTTAACTGTTTTTGGGTTTTAAAAATTCGTTTATGACAGTTTTTATCTAAAAATGAGATCCATGTATTGCCTATTGAATATTTCCAGGCCATTGTTTTAGTTAGCCAAGGTCACGAATCTTCTTGTGACCTTGATAACCTTGATCAGAACTTTTCTACAACTATTCAAACTCCCTTCTTATAAAAAACTCAGTTTCATCACCAACCTAGTTCAACTTACACTCCTACTTAAAAAGTTAATAATTTGATGAACACAGATGCATCTACCTAGCGTGCCAATCAATCAACACAGAAATTATACGTAGTTTAAATATTTATTATTTATTCTTTATGTAATCATAATACTGCAAACTGGATCATTAATCAAGGGACTCCGCTCACTAATGGCCAAAGCTGATCTTAGCTCCCCCTTGAGAACCCTTTGCTTTGCACAACTCGCTGTAGGGAGCATCGGGTATTATGTCCTTGGTTATTTCCACGAATTTTTCAACAGGACATTGTTTCTCACAGCCTGGTATCTGTAATTGCTGCGGCTCCTTCTCGGGATCGTTTTGGAAGTAGATCTCCAAGAAATACTCTCCCGTTTCTGTCCTCTGATGCAGCTCAAAGGCGATTAAAGCTGAAAATCGAGGCATCACAGCCTCCCAAACATTTAGGGCGGAAAGAACATTTGTGATGGTCCAATCGTGACCGCAGGATAAAAACATTTTTGGCCCAGCAGTCTGCGACTTTCCACTGATCTTGGCCTGCATTTGCTTTATGAGGAGCTCCAGGAAAAAGCCTCCCTTCATTTTTCGCATCTCGGGCGTATACGCATCGTAGACATAAGACAGTGCAGCCAAGGGCAACATCTTCTCCGGAAAGTATTGCTGGGTCCACGAGGGCAACTCCAATCCGTATGCCTGCTGCGAGAGCAGTGTGATGAAGATACTGGTAACATCATGGGCATGGGTCACGTTGAGTCCGGTGAGATTGGTCAGTTCCTGGAGCAAATCAGAGTGCTGGGCATGCAGCTGCTTCACCTCGGGCAGATTTATCACCTCCAGAACAGCCTCATCGTAGCGGGGACATGGAGCCTTCATTCTTATGCGCTGAAAATTAAATAATAAAAATTATTATTTGAATAAATAAATATATTTTAAATAATGCATAACCTTAGCTATGATTTTCGTAAATCTTTTTAAACTTACCACATCACTCTCTTCGGGTTCCATTACAATAGGAATGGGCTGCCAGTTGAGCATCATATTCCACTCCATGGGCGTGTTTTCCGGCGGAAAAAGTCCGGCCAGCACCATTTGCAGGGACATCATGGTTCGCGGCGACTCAGAAGATTGGGCACGGATCATCTGAAAAAGCGAGCTCTGATTACTTTAAGAGCCCCATGAGCTTGCTCCACTTATCGTACATCGGGCTGATAGTAGGGAGCCAGGAAATCTTTATAGCGCTGACGCAGTTGTTTGCCTATTTTATACAGCTCCACTTTAGCACCCTGTCGAATGAAAATCACATCTTAATTTTGGTAATCTTGGTAATATTTGCTAAATACTCACGTTGGTTAGAGCCCCCCATCCGTAGGGCTCGTAGGTTTCGTTGACGTACGGATCTTTGGGATAAGTGCTGACGGGAGTGCGGGGACCGTGACGAAAGAGCTGATAAGAAATAAATATTAAATATATATTAACCATTCAGTACTAAATATGCTATAAAAAAATAGCTTTTAGTTTTTCATGTACTGGGAATAAACAAATATTTGCAACGCACAAGTAGTAAAACTAAAACTTTTGTTCTTTTAAATGCTAGTAACACTTAACACTTAAAAATATTTAGTGTAAGATTCTTAAAGTATTTTTTCTTTGGTCTTAGTAGTAAAATAAAAATATTTTAAGCTTAGCATTTAATAAATTTAAATATTTTTAGCTATTACAAAACAAACTTATTAATTTACACAAGCTTTTGCTCTTAAAACATTGATAAAAAGTATTAAATATTCATACAACACAATTAAACTGATTTCCTTACTTATATAATTTAAATTGAGATATAATTATGCAAATTGAGATGGAAAAATCAAATTATACAATAAGTTGCCTCATAAATTTGAAGTTGAAGTTCCAACAAACCGGTTTCGGGTTCTAGTACTTAATGCAATATTACGTATACGCCACGCGAACTGCAAACTGACATAGGAACAGTAACGGTTGAATACCTTGAGTTATGTTAAAAGAGAACCAAACAGTTTTCCCCTAGAAAAAAAAATTAAGGTTTACTTAAGAGAACATTTTGTTTAGTTGAATTTTGGCACGATTATAGAATTTGTCACCACAAGTTAATTGTGTAGATTAAATGCGTTTGACACATTTTTGTTAATTTTATGGTCTGCTGACTTGTCTAGTGGCCGAATTTTTAACGAGCACTAATTTGGCTTAAGCTGGTTTTTTTCACTTATTTACCACATGAACCAGCTTGAGGGTGGAGTTGCTTTCACTGCTCTTGGGTGGGCTCTTAAAGGACACTTCCTCTGGACCCTGGGTAACCTCCTCGGGAACCTCAATCTCTATAACACCTGCCCGAACCATTTGCCCAGAGCACACAATAATGAGCAGCAACAGGCCAAGGAACGTTAGCATTTTCGCGAATTAAATTAAGCGTTAGGAATCAAGTGGACCGGCTTCGTTAGAGCTTGTGCGTTGAGTGACTGCACCAATAGAACTGCGGACTGCTTTTAAGTCTTGATTATGTGGCCATACATACTATATATATGCATATATATAGTCAGTCACAGCCCCACAGATAAGAGCGGCAAAAAGAGCGAGCTACTCAATCAGCGCAATCATCAACTACAATAGGAAACATTTCGCATTTCGCAAAAAATTCAATTTAATTTGTTTCGCACGAAAATGATTTCCCCCCAAATAATGAACTCAATGATCTTCTGGCTGTTTATTTTTTTGGTGATTTTTATTATAATATTTTTTTAAGCACTACTCTCCGTCGCTGCTGCTATTGTAATACTGAGAGCACATATTTTTTACTTTGGAAAGTGCTTTTTCTCTACCGACCATTCTGATCGATTATGCGCGGTGGCGGCTCCACGAAGTTATCGTCATGTGGCCGACATCGCTGCTCCGCCGGCTCATTGGGCAGCACATCGCCACTCAGTTCGATGAGGCGCCCCAGTGGACACCGGAGATCGCAGTCTTTCAGCTTCAGCTGCTCCAGACAGCCGTGCTCGTCGTTGCGGAGGTAGATCTGGGAATAGGATAAGTTTCAATGAGTTTCAAAAGAATCCAATTTAATTTAATGTCTTAAAATAATTGTTCTACTTTCATCTTTTTCTGTAAGAGCCCTTACCTCCACATAGTATTCACCGGTTTCCCTATCCCTGTGCGTCTCGAAAATGGCCATCACAGCGAATCGGGGCATCTGACGCCTCCACACACCCAGGGCCATAAGAATGTTACCCACGGTCCAGTCGTGGCCCGTGTAGATGAACATTCGCCGATCCTTGGGCTTCAGGCTGCCTGCTCTCTTGGCCACCATCTCCTTGTACATTCGCTTGAGGAAGGGTCCACCCTTGATCTTCTGCATCTCGGGCGTGTAGGCGTTGTAGACGTAACTCTGCTCGGCCAGAAATTGCATGCGATCTGGGAAGTAGTCCCTCGCCCAATCGGGCAGCTTATAGCCAAATTCCTGTTCAGCCAGCAGAGTTATATACAAGGAATTGATGTCCTCGGCACTTTGTATGGACTTTCCAGTTAGATTTGTCAGCTCGCGGAACATTTCCTCGTAGGGTAAAGTCTCGGCAACTACTTCCGGTCTCTTGAAAACTTCCTCGAGGGCCTCGAAGTAACGGGGACAGGGTGTGCGAACCAGCAGGAGCTAAATCCCATATTTGAATTAAATTATTTCAGAGTTGGAAGTACCTACTTTAAATACCCACCGAGTCCTCATCCAAGGGCTCCGAAACGATGGGAATGGGCTGCCAGTTGAGGTGCTTATTCCACTCCATTGCGGTGCCCCGTGGCTCAAACATGCTGGCCAGTGTTGTTTGCAGGGACATCATTGCCCTCGGTGAGGCAGTTGCTTGGGCATGCAGGTGCTGTGTAAATTAAGTTGTTTAATCACAGATTTATTTAATATAAAACCTACTTACATCCGGCTTGTAATAGGGGCCCATGAACTCCCCATAGCGCCGATTCAGCCAGCGACCCATTTCGTAAAGCTCCCGTTTTCCAGACTGTAAATGAGTAATAAATATTATTAATATTAACCTTACTTTAAGATAGCCCTTTTTTTAAGATGTTTTTTTTAATACAAACCATGTTCTGTTTATATTATAAATTGTGAACCAAGTTTTATAAGAAAAATTTATTTTATCCATTTCTATTAAGAATAAAATTTATAAATTTAAGTTTCTATAAAAATGATTTTTTTGTTTACAGATAAAGCCGTCCAAAACAAACTTTTATTTGAAAAGAAAATTTTTGAGAAAAATATTAGTTCAACAAGATTACTAAGTTTTTGTTGAGCTTATATTGTTTTTTGTCGCTATAATTGCAAGCTTTATAAGTTAGTAATAAATATTTTAAACCCTTTCTTTAAGATGGTTTTTTTATATAATAAACAGTTCTTAAGAACTCATACTTAAATAAATTTTTTTAAGAACAATCTTTAATAATATACTTTTTTAAACTGCATAACTATTTAGTCACATTCACTTATTAGATCTATGTTGGTTTAATTATAGCACTTTATTTTTACTAATATAATTGTATAAATAAGCTAATTTATGGTGTTGATCAGTCTTGTAAAATTCAAAGTTTTTGCACTCACATTGGTCACATGTCCCCAGCCCGTTGGCTTGAAGTCGTCATTCAAATACGGATCCTTGGGATAGGTGTCCACGGGGGTGCGAATGCCATGTCTGAACACTATGTGCACCAATTCCAGCGTGGAGTGGGTAGTATTGGGACTGGTCTTGTAGCACTTGGATCTGGCTGCATCCTTCCACGCTTCCAGGTCCTTCGAGGAGACGCTGCTGTTGAGGATCCCAATCACAATAACAACGCAGAGGAGAACACCGCCCAAACCGAACATCGTGAGTATTTGTTTACGCGTCCAGCGACCGAATATCATTTTGAGGCTGGATTCCTTTTTATAACAAACAAAACAAAGCCGGAAGAATTCCCAAAAACGAGATTTTGGGTGTTATTGATTTTTTGGGTTCTCTTCTTATTTATTGGTTTTTGATTTGTTTAATTGCACGTTGATTTTTTAACGATATTTTTGATTTTTGGGTGAGCTGCAAGGCGCGTGCAACTCACTGCGCGTCTGGGGCTAAAATAAAGCGTTGACAGCTTGATACGGAGAACTTAAAAGAGAGATAAATCAACGTTCGTCTATTCGGCTATTGTTGCGTCAGGTTGTTGTTGTTATTGTTGTTGTTGTAACAATTGCTGACCACTTTCCACCGAACTCGGCTTCGAGCCGAGTTTCCAAGCCAGGCTTGCCATGCTGAAACAAATAAAATAGCAACAAAAAAAACCCAACTAATTGGGCGTTTCTCATTGAATCAGGCAATTACGTATACGATATGTACGAGTATTTGCGGAACGCGGCTTTTCGGTAGCGATGTACGTACATATAATCACACAAAAAACAGTCCCCCCAAAACCCCTTTTGGGTCTATTTTTAGCACTTGTAACGCCCTCTGGCTTCCAGTTTTTCATTTCTTTGGCAGTTTGGCAAGGGTAATTATCCTTTCTTGGGGTGTTCCAGTTCCTGGCCATTGTTAAAAATACTATTTATTAATATTTTCCCGTTATTCATAGCTGGGTAAATGTATCGGTGAACTTGTGGAGGGTTTTTTGCTTTTATTTTATAATCAAGGAAATCAAAAGAGTCAGAATTCTCGGAAAATAGTTTTTTTATCAAGAAGAATATAGGTTTTTACGTAAACACATCGTAAATAATGTTTTTATTTGATTTTCTATTTTTATATGTTTTACATTTATTATGCTGATTGATTTTATTATAACCAATCTAATAAATCTAAATTATTACTATTTATAATTAGGAAAATCAAGAAAGTCAAAATTCTCTGAAAATTATTTTTTATCAGAAAAATACGGTTTTTACGAACACATTGTAAGCAAAATTTTTTATTTTATTTTTTTTGTGTATATGTTATATATTTATTAGGTTTTTTAAATTGTTTTAATAATTTGATTCTTGTTATAATAAAAAGAATAAATCTAAATAATATAAAATAACTGAAAACAATCGAGCAATTACCTACTTAATTTATTAAACATATTTATATCACATATAATATAATAAAGTGGTCAACAATTGAGGTAGGTTAGTTATCAACCAAAAATCAGGTTCATGGCCTTCAAACCTATAAATTTTATTCTGAAATATATTTTCCTTTAATATCCCCCTTTCCACAATATATCGTTCCATATCTTAACCCCAAATAGCTATAATAAGACAACAAATAATAAAAGCGTAATATATAGTATAATATGTGTGTGCTTTGGCTGCACTAATTATTTGCCTTGTTTCACTTTGTTGACACTTGGTCTGTTGGGAGATAATAATTTTAAGCTGCGTATTCGCAATTTCGTCTTGTTTGAACAAGTTGTTGGTTTGGTTTTTATTTTTTTGCTGTACGCCTGTCAGAAATTGGCAAATAAATGTGAGTAAATGTCTCTATTTCGCTGAGAATATCTCTCTATCTCGGGGTTTTTGTTTGTATTATGTTCGCTGGGTGTCACGTTTGCTTTTATTTTGTTTGCCCAAAAGCTCATGTAACTGGACCAGACAGACAGAACTCCGTGTTTGTCGATCGCTGCTTTATTTTGCCATGTGGCTAATTGATGTCTAAAATGTATTTTATGGTTAATTAATGTCTAACAGTTAACTGTGTCTTTGCCAACTTCCGAACTATGCAATTACAGGCAAAAAAATAAAAAATATAAGCAACTGCGTACTAAATTTACTACAATTTCGTAGCTGCTTTTGACTTTTGACTGTGTGTCTTGAACTTTCGTCTAGTTTTTGAGTTGATTTTGTTTTCACTTCAACTCAAATCAGAATCAATATAATTTATACTCGAACATACGACATAAAGCAACGCAATTGGCATTTGAATTGCATCAGCTAAAAGCGATTAACATTTTTTTTCAGTCGAATAGTGAAAATAAACGACCTTGCTGGCGGGGTGGGAAAGTATTTTTAAAGTGAATTTAAGATTAATTTAAACGATTTATAGTTTAGTCTCATAGCACTTATTAGTTTGATTTCTTTGAAATATTATTTTAGTTTTTATAGTTTTAACTTCGTCAGCTTTTTATCATCGGTTTAATACAGGAGAATTTAAAAACAAGTTTTAATTGACAATTTACATGCAAACAGATAAGGATTAAATCCCAAAAATAATAAAAAAAAAGTTCAAGGTAGTATGTTAATTTTAATTATTTGTAATTATTAATTTTTTTAATATTTTTATATTTCTAAGCTGTTAAGTTTCTTTTTAAATATGAATAAAGTATAGGCCTTCAAAATAGGAAATACAATTTTGTTTATTTTTATATTTCTATGTAAAAATGTTATGTAACTTCCAAGTAACTGCAGTAAATTTTAAATAAATGCTCTGTCATTTTTGACTTATCATTAAAATAATCTTTGAACAATCCGTTTTTTGTGTATTTTGATTGTAATTGTACAGAAGAACTCCCTGTCTTATCAACAAAACCAGCGAACTCTAGGAAAATGATTCATCCAAAGATTTAAATACACTTCATGTTATATAATTTTTGTGTATTTGTTCAATTTCGATGATAGCCTTATTTGAGTAATTTATTATGCAACATTTTATTATATGCTAAAGTTAGCTGTTTCTTTTCACTTTGGCATCACGTGTGTGATAGATCTAGAATTCTGAATGGCTCTCCTAAGCCTATTTGCTAATGACTTTCCCTGAAATTTATGGTCAATGCGCCACTGCAGAGCAAAAACAAAATAAAACCGAAAACGAAAAATATTTTCAAATAATATATTTTTGCCTGGGTCAAAGGTTAAGATGGGTGCTGGCGTTGAGAGGCTGTGGGAGTTTGGGAGTTGGCAGAAGCACGTGCTAAGTTGGCCATAAAACGTGCATTAGACAAACAGCAGTCTTCAGGCTGAGGAATCCACTCCACAGCACTGACATTAATATTTATCAGACCCGCAATTACGATTACCGACAGCCCAGAAAAACTATCGAGAACCCCGGGGGGGAAGAGGGTGTAATGAAACGGAGTGGTCAGGGTGGAAAACAGGGGACCAGGGGGAAAACTCGTCCGCGAATGCTTTTCTAAAATTTATTGATTCCGACGCATTGAAAATAGTTCTCGTTGGAGCAATTTCAAAGATTTGTACGACAAATTTCTATCGACGCTCCGCGACTCCTCACTCGAATGTTCTTTTTTTTACATTTTCCGCTGAAATGGCTGAAAATTTCCAACTGACGGGCATAAAAATTCGAGCACGCACACACACACACACAGCCCCAAAAGGGGGCGTGGCCTGGGTCTTTTCAATGAGACAAAGGGCGACGGACCCGGGCAGTCTGCGTTTGGGGATTACGTCTGGACCGCGTTTCCTTTTTTTTTGGCAACAATTTTGAGGGGACAATAGGGAACGGGGGTGGGTGGGAAAATCGGGGAAAATTCGGTGGGGAAATGGAGGGAGGGGGGGGGGGGGCTCTGTGTTGTCGCCTAAACGATAAAGCAATGACAAAAGTCAGCAGCGATTAAAGTTCAATTGGTGTGACCTGCCAATTGCCATAAAGGAAAAAGATTTCAAATGGCAGCCAAGTTGGCAAAATGTTGGCCTGTGCGGAAAAGTGTGCGGAATAAAGGCCCAGTTAATGGGTGTGAAATGAAAAGTGGGAGGGGGTTGGGAGGGGAGGGCAATGAAAACGATGCGAATAAAGGATTGCTGTGCAGATATGTTAGAAATATGTTGAGTAAACAAGACAAATTGTTGCTGGACACTTGACACTTAGAATTCAGAAGAGGCTTTCACAGTAATATACTTACTTCAAAAGCTTTATTTAATTTTTAGTTATGAATGGGAAAGAATAAGGTTTCTTTTTAATGTACAAATTAAATCTTAAATTTATAATAAAAATCAATAATGCCTGGATTTATTAAAAAATCGATCTGGAAGCATTTAAAAAAACCAGTTCAAAAATAAATTAATTAATTATACAAATTGCATCCAAAAATACAATTATATATAGTTGGGGACTTAAATTTGTTTTCCTTTTTTAAACATTACTTACTTTAAATCAATATTTTTGGAACAAACTCAAAATATAAATGTAGCTTTAATTTACAAAAGTGGAAATCATGTTTTGACCTGTTAATAAGTATGTTTGTATATGTGATAGACTCGTGTACACAAACAGGAGGTTTTAATGCCTGGCCGATAATTATCGCATATTAATGAGTTTATTTAACTTTTTCGTTTCGATTGATGGCCTAGGGGCGGGGGCTACGAGTGTGTGGGCGTGGCTGGGTTAAAAGGGGGGGTTATGGCCTGGTTAAATGCGCTCATCTCATGTATGTCGGCTGTTTGTGAAGCTTTTCACAGCAAATTACAGCAAATTATACACATAATTACGCTTTAATGCTTGGCCCGCCCACGCCCCCAGGTTTCTGCTAACGAGACCACGCCCCCATGCCACGCCCCTTTGCCCACTCGCCGCCCACCGCCTCTGTTCTTGTCGTGTTCAACGCATCAATGCAAAGTAAAATTGTGTGTAAAAAATGTGATAATTAACTTAAGTCCTTTGAGAATTTGCGGGAGTTTCAGGGGAAAGGTTATGGCCCTTACACACACATATATAAATGTTTGTTTGTGCACATACACAAACTCATTGTCAGTTAATTATGTAAAATGTCATACATACTCGTATTCATATGTGTTTATATTATGCGGTCCAAAAGGAAAAATGTTGTCATAAAAGGACTTTGCTTTCACTTCAAAAACACAAACACAAAAACGAAACACACGAACGCCCACGATTACATTACCTATCTGTGTACATATGCATATTTTCAGATGGTTGTGTGTGTGTGTGTGTGTGTGTATTGCGACAGGAAGCCTAATTGTGAGGTTTTTGCAAGGACTTTTTGTGGGGTATAAAGATTTTTAAGGAGAATTGGCATAAGTCTTCATCATAACGTCTTTATTATATACATAACATTTTAATTTAAATTAACGTGTTTTCGGTGCTAATACAAAACAAAATAATAATTAAATAAAAAAAGTTTTGATTACTTTTTAAGTTTATTATCATGTTAAAGTAAACTATTTTATTGATTAACAGTTTATATTTTATGTCTTACATAAAACTTATTTTTCAAAAGTCTAGTTTTTACATTTAAAAACATAAAGCAAACAAATCTTACAAAAAAGTTAAATCACCAAAATAATTTATACAATTTCTGAAAAACTATATTAAAGTATTATTTAACTGGACTTTTAAGTAATCCAAGAAGTAAGAAAAAATGAAAATGATTTTTAGTTTTAGTGTAATTTTTTCCTTTTCAACTATTAAATAGTTAACGTTAGTAAAAAGTGTATGCTGGGTTTGTCATGCAAAATAATAACATTTTACTTTTGTACTTGTGGCTTCATAAATTTAAATTATGTTTACCCATCGAAATACAGAAGCACCCACACATGCCTAGGTGTTTTATAGAATTATTCCAGCTTCCGAGGTTCGCTTTTTCATTTCATTTTTGACTTCGACTTTTCTTCATTTGCTTTGTTAATGAGCCAGCGTCTCATAATGCATACAATTAAAGACAGCAACAATGGAACAAAGAAGGAGGAGCTGAGGAGGAGGAGGTCCTGTCAGGTGGTGGCAATTAGTTGTCCTCGTTAGGCAGAGGTTGACTTCCTGTTATCCTGTCGGGCTGCCATGCATGACGGCAGTTGAGCTCCGTCGCATTCCTGATAATCCCTTATAAATAATACATTAAATGCTTGCTTAGCCATTGTTTTTAGCTCGCATGCTGATCCTGAAATATCCTGGACTAAACATAGATGCTGCTGCCCCCGAAAAACCTCAGACCCGATTTAATTCAATTTGCATAAAAGTGCTCGGCGTTTTATTAACCCACTAAACGTAATTTAGTGGCCGGAGCACACGCTTCAATTGCCCCGCTGATGAAGTGCCAGTTAAGGCTCCCTGCTCCCACTTGGTGCTTGGTCCTTGCCAATTTCTTGGCTCTTATATCCCAGGAGAGTCCTGCGAGGCTCTACCCACCAATTATCGAAAGTCCGCCCCCGCAGCGCCGCAGCTTTTGTTGATTCTGCCAGTCGACCTTGCGCCTAGTCAAGCGATAAGTGGGCCATTTGTGGCGGACCGATTTTCTGGTTTTTCCTTTTAAGCCCGTCGTTGCAGTTTCCCGGGCTCCTGGCTCAGAAAAATATATATTTCCCCCTGACGGGAATTCATGCAAAAAGCAAAAAGCCGGAATGAAATGGGTCAGCTCTTTGGGGCTGACTAAGCCGAAACACTTAATGGCGCTTATATACAACGATTGAGTGGATCAGCGGATTGAGTGGAAAACCAGGTTGCTAAGAAGTTTATCAGTTAGTTAGTGTCGAGAGGGAGATTGTTGTAAAAGCAATTCAGTCATTAATTTTAAATTACGACCTTGCTTTCATTTTTAGTATATTTAATTTGTTAAAATAAAAATCATATTTAAATTATTCTAAGGGAAATGAGTTGTTATTAAAGCACAAACTGTACAAGGAGTAGGACTCTAAAAGGGTATCATACAAAATGACATTAACAATTTTAAGTCAATAAACTTTAATTTAAAAAAAAAAAAAATTTCATCTTTAATTTATTTTTCTAGTTTCTATACATTATTATTTTGAGAGTTTTACTTTCTTTAAGCTAAACAAACTATCTTTGGACTAAGGGTTGTGGATTTATTGGAGCATAAAACTATCTTAAAGCCAATAAAAATGTCTAGAAAAATGGCAAGAATCCCCTAAGCTCCCCCAAAGCAGAAACAATTCTCTCTTATATTTCCCCCCAACATTTGCTCATTAGCAAAAGTTTTCCTTTTGTCTTCACCAACATCTGTTTGGCCTATAATTAAAGCATTTTTAATGGCCACCAACGATGACCTTCGTCCAAAATCTCCGCCTGACACAGTACATAAATACCATATAATTTTGGGTTAATTACGCAAAATAATCATATTTTTTCGGCTGCAGTGGGTGGCAGGGAAGATGGAGTGGGCTCGGAATTTGTGGGATGAGCAGCTAACCAGCAGGTCCACTTTGACCTGCTTTTGTTATCATAAAATGCCACAGACCCCGCCACAGCCACATGTGTGAGTGTATATCTATGGGGAAAGTTTCGGCACATTAAATGAAATTTAATTCCTGCCGTCATAAGCAGCCAGGAACAGGCCAAGTCAGGACAGCAGCTGGACAGGCCAAAGTACCACGCATCAGGAGCAGGGAAGAGCACGGGGGAGCACGGGGTAACCGCCAAAAACTGTAGCCAATGTTTCTGGTGCTGCTTTGGCAAAGCCTTCTTGTGTCATGTCGCTCCGTGCACCGAAAATAATCTATAAAGATTTTTACGTCGGCTGGTTTTAAAGTCTTTTTCACACAGAGTTTCATCTTTACACAAGAAATTATAAATGAAAATAAAAAAAATAAATAAATGAAAATGATAGTATGTTTTCAAACATTTAGCTTTTAATTATACAATATATATTTATTTAAAAGTAAGATTTAATCCAGTGATAAATAAAATCAATGTTACTTTTATAATTTAAATGTTACTTACCAGGCTTTTACTTTGAATCTTTTAAATCAAAAAATAATATTTTAATATTGGTATGCAGACTTCCCAAGACCTTTTAACATCCTAAGGTAAAACTAAATAAATGTAAAACTTCCATGTTCTTATTAAATAGTTTTTAGTAAATAAGAATAGTTTTTCTCTATGCACCCGCATCCTTCTGTGCCACGTCCATGACCACATCCTTCCATTTGCACCACCGCCCCCTCTGCCCCCCCTCCGCTGCCCCTGTGCTTTGTACGTGTCCTGGGCCTCTGTTTAAATGTTATTTAACGCTGGCCCAGAAGTGTCATGACTGCCTGCCATTGTTGTGCCTGTGTGTGTGTGTGTGCTGGTGCATTTGTGTTGGTGTCAGTGTGGGCGTGGCAAACTCATAAAATGCCGCACAGTTGTTGCAAAATTTGTGGCCATCCTTCGTTGCGAAATTCCCCTTACGTTTAAAGTGGATCAGAAAATCCCAAAAACAAAAAAAAAAGAATGTATAGGAATTTCACGCTCATCTGACTAAATGGTTTTATAGGTTTTAATATTTGCTCATTTGTTGATCCGATTCGTTCGTTGAATTCCGTATTAATATTGTTGCTGTTGTTGCTGCTGTTGTTTTTGCAATTTATGAGGCGGTCAGTTTCGGTTTAGCAGACCCAAATTCCACGCTTCGTTATCCTTTGCCTTTTTTTTTTTTGTTTGGTCCGAACCCAATCATGTAAAGCCATATTTTGTGTCTGCGTTTGCACAAATGCTGCTGTTTTTTGATTTGATATGTTAATCATATTTTATGTTTTATATTTTTCGCTTCAACTATTTGATTGCCGACCTCGGCTTTATTAAGATATTTGTCTGCTGCCCAAAAGGGCGTGAAATCCGGGGCAGTCTGATGGTCAGTGGGTGGTTAGGGGTTGCCTCTGTGCGTAGGTCAACGAATTCATAAAAATCATGTTAAGGAGGTGAGCAATTAGTGTTTATGGTCCTATAAATCTTTATATTAACAGAGGTGGAAACCAGGAACTGTAGTGGAAGATATGTAGGAAAGAAAGGGGAACTTCCATTAGCTAAATATACCTTAAAACTTTTCTAAAAGTGGTCAGATATTTAAAATTTGTGGTTTTTTAAAATATTTATCCAAAATACAATTGGGGAATCAATTGAGGTTTTGCATAAAAATATAGAATATATTTGTTGGGTATCTTTTAAATAGATTTTTATTCTGATTGAATTCATTTATTTTTCCGTCTACTAGTTTCCATCAAATTGTTTAAGTTATTGATATAACTTTAAATTAACATAATAAGTTTACCTAAAAATTCGATGTTTTAAATGGAGCTCTTAAAAATTCTTACATTTTATAAACGTTCCCCAGCTAGTCAAAGCCCATAACCAATATGCAATCTCAACTAAGGCAGTCAAATAAGAAACTAAGTACCTTATTCATATGACAATCAACCACAAAAAAATTCATGAAAACCTAAGGCCATTTTAACGTCCTAATCCTTCGTTTTGATGTCACTTCCCGTTCGGCCATTTGGCCACTCGGACATCTCCAGTTGATATGACATTGAGGCCAGTTTATGGGCTGACCTCATTGCTGTTTTGTGAGCCTCTCGTCCCACGGGGCGTATGGGCCATATTTTAGCCTGCTGCTGCTTGTTGCTCGCTTGGCTAGGCGGATGCGAAGGCGGAGGAGGCGGGTCCGTGGCCATAATCGTGCTCATCATCATCAACTTTCTTCATCTTCATCTCCATCATCATATTCACAACTTAACGTCCACTTTTCCGTCAAACAGGCCGTAAAGTGGCATTTCCGCTGTCGTTTCGCCTCCCGTTCATTCGTTCATTCGTTCGTTTTGCCAGTTGCGCCTTTTTGTATGCAGCATAAAATTAAATTATTTGTTGCATAAGCCTCGTCCTGGTCTTCTGGTCTCCTTTCCCCTTCGTTTTTCCCAGCCCTTTTCCGCCTGCCCGGCCGTCGCCCTGGAAAAGCCAACGAGGCATGCACCAAAGTGCTAAGCCATGAGAAAGTGTGCACTTGAAGCAGTACAAGCCCCCACCCCACGATGCACTTTTCCTACTTCGCGACAAGGCAGCAGAGGTGCCGAATTTTTGGTTTCCAAAAAAGGTGAAATAAAACAAGTATTTACTAAGCGAGGCCAGAAAATAAAAACGGAGTTTGCTATTTGATTCTTATTTATAAGCAATACATAAACGGATTCGAAAATGGTTACAGAGGCAATATATGTTTTAAACTATAACAAATTTCCAAAAACCTTTATAAATAATTACTGAATTGAATTAATTTTATTTTAATAGGTGTTGGTTGAAAATGGGTTTTATTAGATAAAGTGTAGTGTATTTTATAAATTCAAGATAAACATAAAAACTCTAAAAGAAACCATTTATTATTAAGGCAGCTATTTAAAATTGTGTCTTAAAAAAGTATGTTAAGCAAAAATTTAAATTATAGTAAAATACGACATTATAAAGAAATAATATTTCAAGTGTCATTTGATATAAGAAAGTTTTGATTCAGGAAAAACAGATTTGTTATACAATAATAATAATTCTTTATGGTGAATAGAAATTGTGTATGCTGTTTATTTAATATTAGTTATTAAAAGTGTATCAATATAAATTGAAGTCAACACTTAACAATTTCCTCTCAAATAAGAAAACTATTGGACCTTGCAATTAAATATGAAACCTATGACAACACTATGCAACTTCAGAAGCTTTAGAGGAGGAAGGGGCTGCTGAGGCTGGGATCGTTGGGTCGCATTATTATACTTTGAGCGGCGCCGAAATCAGGCAAAACTTTCCCGCACTCCCCTCCTCCACTCGTTGCACCCCCTTACCACCCTCTGTCATAACAACAGGGCAGGATGGTCGGCGGAAAACTGAAAACTGAAAACTGAAGGCTGCTCTTTTCCACTTACCACCACAACAACCCCACCCCATTCCAAGGAAAAACTCCCTTTGGGATTCATTTTCGTTTCATTCATTTATTCGTCGCTAGCTGCTTTTCATTCATTTTGAACTTTCGACGATTTAATTCGGCTTTCGGGCTGCTTTTCCTTCTTTTCCTTCTTTTCCGTCTCTGTTTCAATTTTTCCCCATTCTGTGTCTGGCGAACGCCTTTGGCCAAGCGACACAGCACAAAGGTTGAAGGGGAAACAGTACTGTATTACGGAAAGAATGCAATTGAAACACACTCGCAGAAACCTGGAAAAGCCGGAAGATCTGCCTCTAATCAAAGTACAGTCAAACTATCTTAACTGTAACTAAACGTTAATAAAACACAGATTGTAAATTTTAAATTTTAAAATTAATATCCTTTTTTTTTTTGTTTGAACTCTTTTTCTTGATTTCATTTTATAAGGTAATACGTTAAGAAAAAACACAAATCAAAATCATTCTTCAAAAAATATTTAAGTCATGATTATAAATATTTCACACAAAGGGCTATAGTTTTTTTTTTTAAATTAAATACATATTTTTAGTCCTTTTGATGAAACCTAAAATTTATTCAAAGTTTATTGTATAATATTATATAAATATGTGAATTTATTAAGCTTTTCATAAAAATATCTCATGTGGATTTTAAAACAATATAAGCTTAAGGATTTTGTCAAGTTTATAATTTTAAGTTTATAAAATCTTGATCTCAATTTTTTTGTAGTACCTAATAACTGTACTATTTTTACTTATTATCTCTATTTATAAAATAACCCCTTAAAATAAAACAAAAGCTTCTTTATATTCGATGTACCTCAATAGCAACAATAAATTTCAGTCCCTGAACCCTTGGCATAAATTTCACGTCTGCGTTTCGTTCTTTGTGTGAGCTTTCCTTTTTTTTGCGTTGACCCCACCTGGTTGCCTGCCGCGCGATTGCAATCTCCACTGCTCATTTGCATTTTTAATGAAACCATATAAAGGCGAAAGAGTGGAGGATGAGGTCCAAGACTGGACTGTGTGTGTGTGAAGGAGCTGCAAATTATGAGCCGAAGGCCAAAGGTTTTTGGCTGGGCAAATAAATAAATCCACAATATCCCTGGCATATCCCGATTCGAGATCCAAACTGTCAACAGTTTGTCGGTTATCGCGGCGTCGAAATTTTCTCTCTGTAACCAATAAATGTTTCAGCATCATTTACATTTCGGTGGCAGTCTTATCCTCGGAGCAATGGAATTTTCCCAGGGTGGGCAGGGCGGTGGGACCTCAATCATTTTGGTCCTCGGGCTGCCTGAGGTCAGCATTCAGCAATCCAATCCCTCCGTCGATTGCGGTCCGGGGCAAACAACACTCGCAAATTTATGTGACCGCAAAACTTTGCTTCACGGCATAAATTAATGTTTAATTGATGAGTTTATTTGACGAGGGCCAAGCAAGATGATCTGGACAGCATTCCATCAAAGGGTGAATAAAGGGGGCATGAATTTCTTATAAAAGTTTATTGGTCAATTGAAATTTGTCAAAAAGATGGCAGTGTTTTATTTAGTCTGGATTACAACTTAACTAAACTTTAAATTCAGAAACCTCTTTTTGTAATTGGGTTTTTATATGATAAATGATTTTAATAACTCAAAGTTGGTAGCAAATTTTGAATCTACTGCTTGTACGGCTTTTACTGCTTCGTTGTTCACCGGTTTGCGCCCCTGCTAAATACCAATCTTAGTTTCCCACCAGGGCTGGTGCACAGCAAGCAGTGTCACACGCGAAAGCAGTCACACTTTCTGAGCGCCAAAATTTAAGATTGTAAACAAAACATGAATTGATGAAAACGATTGCCCACCTGCGGGTGGAAGGTCTCAAACACCTGCCCACGGTACAGCTGGATTTTCCTGGAGAAAGAGCAAAATTTTTTTTCTCCTTTTATAAACCTTATGAGTTCAACCAAGAAAATAGCATGCAAACATATATTATTGGTACTTTAACTGTAACTTTCCCGAATTATATTTTATGTTTGTAATCTTTAAACCATTAACTATAATCTATTTGTCTTTATAATATCGAACATAAACCAGTAGCTGCTTAAGATTTTTTTATATGATCTATTGAACTACGAACCATACGAATAAGGAAATACGAAAATTTGTAAGAAAAAAAATGTGAAGCATTTTTCGTACCCATTTTTTGGGCTCTTTCTTTTTCTACCCAATTAACCTTCAGATTAAACGTTATTAATCGATACGTAGAATGGGCAGAAGTATAAAAGCATTGAGCTTTGTCTACTGGTAATCACAGTTCCAACTGCGATTTAGGCCAAGCAAGTCGATCGGAAACCAACGAAAATGGCTCAGAAGCTAACCATCCTCTGCTGTGCCCTCTTGGGAGTGGCTGCGGCCAGCTACATCCCCCACGGTGGCTATGATCACGGGCACGGACACGGACACGCAGTTGGATACAGCATCCAGACGCACCACGAGGCGCCCAAAAAGTGGCAAGACCACCACCAGGATCACCACCAGTGGGCCGGGGATCAGCACCACCACCAACAGTGGGCGCCAGTCGCCTCGCACGACAGCCACCACCAGTGGAGCCACCACGAGGAGCCCAAGCACCACCCCAAGTACGAGTTCGACTACGGGGTGAAGGACACCAAGACCGGAGACATCAAGCAGCAGTGGGAGACCCGCGATGGCGACAAGGTCAAGGGTGGCTACACCATGAAGGAGGCCGACGGACGCACCAGGATCGTCGAGTACACCGCCGATGCCCACAGCGGATTCCAGGCAACTGTCAAGCACGTAGGACACGCCGATCACCCCGAGCACGGCTACGGACATGGACATGGACATGGACAGGAGTACGGACATGGACACGGACATGCCAGCAGCTACGCCCACGTGAAACAGGACACCAGCAGCAAGTGGGAGGACAAGAGCGGCCACTGGTGGTGAAGGAGCCGACTGAACTGACTGCACATCCGATTCGAACTAACTAAATTATTGTAAATAGAAACGACCAAATTGCGAACTTTAGTTTTTAGATAAATAAAGCAAAGTACAGAAAATGCGAAAAATATTTAATTGAAGGTAGTGTTTTGTATTGTTTTGTATTCCACTGCACTTTTAAATCTGTTTCGTCTGTTTAAAAAGTAAACAGTTTTATTTCGGTTTTCATGTTCTAGCCAGTAAACGAAACTATTGTTACATGAATTCTTATCTATTGAGTTTAAAAAACTTATTTTATTTTTACTTAAATTCTGCCTTAGTTTAATTTTAAACTAAAGCTTGTAAAGGTTACATTATTGTTGGGTGTAAGGCCAATTTTAAATTTTAAGCCTTAATGGGTTGAACAATTTTAGTTGGCAATACATTGTTAAAATACACAAGGGTTTGTTTTATAACTTGAGAAACAAGATCAACTGTTAAAATGTTCACAAAATGTTTTTCAGGAAATAAGTTTGTGGTTAAATTTCCTATCTACCAATCTTTAAAGTTTTGTTATAAATATGTTCCTTGTTTTTTTTAGGTAGGCAGTAACAGGATGGGAACAGTCGATATCAGACGATTGTGGTATATATTTTCCATAGGAACGATCGGGCAAAACCAACTGATTTTGAAGATATTTCAATATTTTGAGGATTTAGGGGTAAAAGTTTATAAAAATCGTACGTCGATTCAGGAAGGATCTGGACTGTAATTACCTTTAATAATTTATTTTTATTATAACTGCAAGCAACATTTTGGTTGCCGAAGCTAACTTCCAATTAAGTAATTGTACAATCATGTTCTACCGCATTTTCAGCACTTTGCTTTGCTTTATTAACCTTAAAACTAAAGTTCGCAATTTGGTCGTTTCTATTTACAATAATTTAGTTAGTTCGAATCGGTTGTGCAGTCAGTTCGGTTAGCTCCTTCACCACCAGTGGCCGCTCTTGCTGCTGGTGTCCTGTTTCACGTGGGCGTAGCTGCTGGCATGTCCGTGTCCATGTCCGTACTCCTGACCATGTCCATGTCCATGTCCATGTCCATGTCCGTAGCCGTGCTCGGGGTGATCGGCGTGTCCTACGTGCTTGACAGTTGCCTGGAATCCGCTGTGGGCATCGGCGGTGTACTCGACGATCCTGGTGCGTCCGTCGGCCTCCTTCATGGTGTAGCCACCCTTGACCTTGTCGCCATCGCGGGTCTCCCACTGCTGCTTGATGTCTCCGGTCTTGGTGTCCTTCACCCCGTAGTCGAACTCGTACTTGGGGTGGTGCTTGGGCTCCTCGTGGTGGCTCCACTGGTGGTGGCTGTCGTGCGAGGCGACTGGCGCCCACTGTTGGTGGTGGTGCTGATCCCCAGCCCACTGGTGGTGATCCTGGTGGTGGTCCTGCCACTTCTTGGGCGCCTCGTGGTGCGTCTGGATGCTGTATCCAACTGCGTGTCCGTGTCCGTGTCCGTGCCCGTGATCATAGCCACCGTGGGGGATGTAGCTGGCCGCAGCCACTCCCAAGAGGGCACAGCAGAGGATGGTTAGTTTCTGAGCCATTTTCTTTGGTTTCCGATCGACTTGCTTGGCCTAAATCGCAATTGGAACTGTGATAACCAGTAGGCAAAACCCAATGCTTTTATACTTCTGCCCATTCTACGGATCGATTAATTACATTTTTACCCTCGAGGCTAAATAGGCTAGAAAAAAGTAAGAGCCCCAAAAAAATAGGTAAGAAAATGCTTCGAATTTTTGTGCAAATTTTCATTTTTCCTCATTCGTATTCAAAAACTTTTGTCTGCCGATTGGCAAATTAAATGTGGCTCAGAAAACCAAACTTTAGCAGCAACAACAAAGTTAATAAACGGGGCGTGAACATCGCACAACTAGCAAAAAATGCGAAGCTAAAGTTGCTATAATTTTTGCCTTATTTGTTGCTTTTGTTGCTTAGAAATCAATCAACAAGTGTGGCCCGCTTTCAAATTACTTAGCAATAGCCGCCTCGCCTCGCTGCGTTTCTTCGATTCGCCCCTCTCATATCCATCGAATGACCTTGAGACGTTAGACGAGGGGGGTGGAGGGTGGGGTGGAGAGGGGGGAGGGGCAGGGCTGGGCGGACACCCAAATTGTTAGGTGTTTTTGCCCACGGGGGTCTACTGTGTGGAGTCCAAAGCTTCCGAATTGGTGTTAACTCACTAAAGAGCCGTTAATGTTTTCTAAATGTTTCTAATCAACAGGGTTAAAGGCTTTTATTGTTATGAATTAGTACCATAACATAAATACAATGTAAAAAATTATAGATTAATTACTTTTAAACTTTAACTTCCTTATTTGTTTGCGACCTGACTTATTTTAGAATACTGGTAGAAATTTTAATAAAAACAAGAAAGAACGCTATAGTCGGGTTTCCCGACTATAAAATTTGCGATACTCATTGCCCTCTTTAAAAACAGTTAGCTAGCCCTCTTCAATAATGTGTAGCCTACTTTCATGCGCAATCAGTTTTAAGCGCCCTCTCTTAAAAAAAAAATTGTTTTGCCTACTTTTGAGCGCAATAAAAATTTTCAACGCTGTTGTATACACAATTTCTTGAAAATGGTCAGATTTTAAAAAATTTAAGATATTTGGGTAGATATTTTCAACACGAACAACATTTTTAAGGGCCACTTTTCTCTAGCACTAGTTCTCTAGTTCTAGCTCTAATAGTTCCCGAGATCTCGATGTTTGTGCGGACAGACAGACAGACAGACGGACAGACAGACGGACGGACAGACAGACATTTGATCGTTTACAGTATTTGCTTACTCTTCGAGTATCGCAAATAATGAACAATGCAACAGATATGAAAATTCCACCATAAACCATCAAAAACAAATATAAAAACTTAAAGTTACATCTTAAAAATTAGTTAAAAATACAAATTTTTTAAAGGATTGTTTAAGAAATTCTGACACCAATGATGTAACATTTTAATAATAGGATTATGGTACATATTTTTTTCAAACTTTTGGAATAAAATTTTTATAATATTTCTTAGCTCAAGTGGACGGGTACACGCATTTCCTTACTTATTTAATGTTAATGTTTTTACCCCCATCAGTTCAATTCTAGATCAAAACATTTATTAGCTAACCAAGAAATAAAATATTACCTTAGTTTTGCCCTTCTCTTCAGCTCCATTCTACTATAAACTTATAGAAACGGTAACAGACTAACACACACCACTTAATTCTGTTATAATTAATTATTTTCAGCAGAATTTAATTGTAACGGATTTGGTCTAATATAAAATGTATTCGATTTTCTATAGAGCTCAATGACCAAAACAATAATAATAATAGTTATAATTCATAATTCAGTGAGGTAATTAGCAAATCAGCTAGCACGAATGGTGAATGGTTTGGCCAAGAGAATGACCACCCGATGGGTGATTGCCCCATAGTTTTGAAGAGCTATATAAAGTCTACGTGGGCCCCCTAAGAACCAGCAGACATCACCAAAGTTCCGATTGGAAGACAACGAATATAAAGTAGTAACCGTAATGAAAGCCTTTTGCGGAGGTCTATTATTCGCCCTCTTGGTGGGCGGAAGCTTGGCTGCTCCTCACGGAGGACATGCCACCAGCTACAGCTCGGTGACCAAGCACGAGGAGCCCATCCACAAGAGCCACTCTGGATATGGACACGGATACGATCACGACGTGATCAGTGCCTACGGAGGAAACTACGGACATGGCTACCCCAGCCTCGGTTATTCCGGCTACGGTTATGGCTATGACAACAAGTACGAGCACGAACCCCACCACTATCCCAAGTACCACTTCGACTACGGTGTCAAGGACGCCCACACCGGGGACCACAAGAGCCAGTGGGAGACGCGGGACGGCGACAAGGTCAAGGGCAGCTACTCCCTCAAGGAGTCGGATGGCACCACTCGCGTGGTGGAGTACACCGCCGACGATCACCATGGCTTCAATGCCGTGGTGAAGAAACTGGGACATGCCCATCATCCTCAGGTTTACCACAAGGGCTACGGACATGGCGATGTCTATGGAGCCAACTATGGTTACGGTCACGATGTGGCGCACTACGGTGGATATGGTGGACACGGAGGACATGGAGGACACGCCAGCAGCTATGTGAGCGTGAAGCAACTGCACTGATCCTCTGGATGAAACGATCCCAAACAAATATTTAACGATGCAACAGATTTACCTGACTAAAGCAAGCTTTTTACACATGTAGTATTTTTTTATTATTTTAATCTATATTTTTATTGAAATACATAAGCTCATTGTTTATAAACAAAATAGAGTACTGAATTTTATTCGAAAATATGGTGGAAACTTTATGTGCGATTTGGTTAAAAATTACTTAGGGTTCGCACAAAAATTCCCTATTTTACCTATCAAAAAATAATATATACCTAGTGCTCATTATTTTTCGTATAGAATGCTTATAATAAATTCATTTAAAATTAAAGTAAATGTTAGTCAATTAAGCAATGACGACTAGCAAGAAAAAATCAGCTTTGGCTCCCAAAATCGAAATACAACTTTGTTTAAAAATGACATTTGAGTACATATGTACCTACTTATCTTTTTAAATGAATGTTAACAGTTTTAAACACTTTGAAAACTTTGATGTATTTTTTTATAATGAGCTAAAGCTTTTTTTAAGAATAGTGCATTATATAATACCAAAAAAATCCTCAAATAAAACTTGAGACCAGAAAACATAGCTGTGGGAAATTTTCCCAAGCCGCACAATTTGTAGCACAGATGCTTGTACTAGTCTCTCTACCACTTGATTTTAATACGGATTACTAGGATTAACTGGCAAAGCGGAGACACGACATATTCGCAGAGCAAATCGCCATTAATTTATGTAAAGTCGAAACGTAATGCTGGCAGGTATAAATTTTATAATGCCATTAGACAGCTGCAGCGAAGCGTCGACGACGACGACGACGACGACGACTTTTACTTGCCGCACGGCGGCGCCTGAAACCAAAAGTTGTGCCGCCCAAATCGGGGTTTATATATAGTAGTAGATACTAAGTGTTGGCGGTGGTATCGGTATCGGTGGCCAAACGGGTTTGTTTGCGGAGACCGAACCGATCCGCGAATAATTGTCAATTAGACTGAGCTTAGGAAGCGACAAAGCAGCGCCCCATCCCATCCTCTCCAGCTGCAATCTGCAATGTGTTGCTCATCGCAGTTGGTTGCGTCTGGCTTTGTGGACGACGAAGTGTTGGAAGTGGAACCGGTGAAGCCGGAAAATCTTGTCGCCGGGAAAACGAAACGAATCGAAACCGAAGCTGAGCTTTGTGCCGGTCCTCGTCTTCATCTATAAATACTTTGGCAATGCCGCACCAACGCTTTAATTACGTTTTTGTCCTTGACATTGAGACCACGGCAGCGGATCGAGGAGGATCGCTTTTTGTCAGCGTTTTAAAACGCTCAGTGAACGATTTGTGTGAAGTGCTTTTCCGTACAAAAATTTAGATAGATTTATCAAAGTGCAATGCGGTTCTATGTAAGTGTTGTATAAAATTAACAATTAATGAAATCAGAAAATAAATTTTCTGTTGACTTGGTCGCAGTTTTTGGCAATTGGAAATCGAGAGCGAAAGTTAAGAAAACAAAACTTTCACTTTTAAGTGAAAGTTCACCAAACGTTTACGAATGCAAATGCACATTCTACGCTATTAACTTTAAAAAATACTTTTAAAATCTTTTAAAGGAAGTAACAACCCTTTGGAATACATTTATTGCATTTTTTAAAGAGTGTTCTCATACAAACTTTATGAGTTGTGATGAAGGAGCTCAAGTATTTAAAACAGAAACCGAAGAGTTTTAACAAAATTTATTTCAATAACAAAATTAAAACAAAATTGTTTTTTTGTTAAGTTCTAAGCTAAAATTATAAAATAACATAGTTTTTATAAGGTTTTTAACAATACCAAATATTTCAGTAAAATGTTTAACATTATTTTCATTCCTTCCATCGATAAAAGAACTTACAGATTAAGTTACATATACTTCGCGGATTTTTATTTTGTATATTATAATTTGCAAAATATCAAAACATAATTTTTATTGCACAGAGTATTAAAAAATAATAAAAAAGTTCTGAAAATACTTGGTTTAGTTTTGGAATAATTGATTGAAATTACGATCGTAAGAAATATTTAGTTTGATTTATCCCCTTTGAAGAAGAGTTTATTTTATCTAAGGACTGACCCATCCAGAAATATTTTGAAGACTTTAATTTATTTTTTTGACCTTAACTTAGACTTTTTTAGCTATGAAAGAAGTATATTGATTTCCTCTGCACATCTGAGTAATTAATTGTGGTACTTTTCTATAAGTATTTAAGTCATTTGTTCAGCCGCCTTTTTTGGTTAAAATATCATTCTTGACAAATCTCGCCTTCAGCGATATTGAATAACTGTTCAATGACTATTCGTCGCTGTGCTAATTAAACCAAGTCAAGTCATCGGTCCCAAAGCGAAACCTCCTTAAAGCAGCCAAGACACATGCCAATCGAGGTTGGGCCGAGATCTCGCAATTCGCAACTCGCAGCTCGCAAACGAAAATCGAAAATGTCCAAAAAATGTTGGGCAATTTGCAAGCGAAACAAATGCAAGGCGATTGCAATTGGGAAAATTGAATTGTACGACTGAACTGAGTTCGCCATCCTGCCAGACCCGTTTCCATCTCAAAATCGAAATCGAAATCGTAGTTAAAACCGAGGCACACTTGGGCCACTGGCTACTGGTCTTAAGCAAAGCCATCAATCTCCAAAAGTTTTCGCCGGACAGGCATTTGCTGTCATATGTTGGATACAAATGTGTCCCGGTGGTGTCTGGTGTCTATCTGTCTGCCTAATTTTGGATTTGTATTTGGATTGGGATTGGGATGGGGGACGGCAAGGTGTATTTTGCCATTACCATTTGACAACTGTCACAACGCTGTATGACATGGTCTGGCGGTGATCGAGATCTCCGAACACGCTCCTCCGTTCGTTGTCCAATTAATTTTTAGCCCCTGTGCTTTTTGCTCCCATTTCCTTTTTTAGTTCGCGTAATAATTTTGTAGGCAATTTATTAACTGTTTGGCTGGTTAACTCGTTTTATCGCTTCGTTTATTAAGCGCTCTCGCTCGACTGATACTGATAAAAACGCATTCGCACTCGCATTCATATTCCATATTCCGCTTAAATGCCTTTTTGCAGATAACGAGCCACTTGCCACCGCTGCTGCCGGCCATCCTGCTCGCTCTTTTGATCTGCCTGGGGACACGCCCCCCGCCCATATATGCGGTTAGGGGCGGGGCACCTGTTGTGGTCGCCGACGACGATGATGAAACCATGGAGTACGCCCCGCAATATGTAAGTGAGCCAAATAAAAAAATATGAAAAGTATTCCCATTGAGCAGGCAGTTCGGGTGCATGCTGGGAATTTATTTGGAACATTTCAGGTACAGTGGAAAAAATTAGAAAAAAGGTGGCAAAAACTATAGTTCTTGAGAGAAATAAGAAGTGAAAAATATGTTTAGATTACATGGTTCATAGTACACTCTTATATGTTATACAAATGAAGAACAATTTTCATTAAATTGGTTGATGGTGTTTCTTTTCTTTTCTTTTTTTTTCAAAATTGAATTAATTATTTATTTTATATTCATTAAAGTAGCAGCCAAATATGTTATCATAAATTGTATAGTATTAAAAGGATTGTAGTACAACCTTTGTGCAAATCTAAATGAATTTTTAAAGTAAAAATATATCAAAATGACAATTTAAATTTGTATTGAGCTATTTTCCTTTATCAGAATAATTCCTTAATAAATAATAAACATGGAGTTTGTACATATGTTACAAATAAAACTATTTTAGTTTAGACTGGTAAATATTATTAACTAATAGCTATAAATATATTGCACCTACCACCACATTTATTAAATGCTTTGGACAAAATGATTACGAAATAAATGACATATTTTAGCGTAATAATGTTGGACAGCTGTCTTAAGACATTGAT
The DNA here is from genome assembly GCA_018150695.1 of Drosophila oshimai. Taxonomy (NCBI): domain Eukaryota; kingdom Metazoa; phylum Arthropoda; class Insecta; order Diptera; family Drosophilidae; genus Drosophila; species Drosophila oshimai. Next base: position 463,850 of record JAECWM010000305.1, on the reverse strand, counting down.
CGTTAGGCCACTTTTAAATCAAATAAATCATCTGTCGTCTCACAATTAATTACGAATTTGATCGATCTACCAGAAAGTAGAGCGGAACCAACCAGCGATTAATACATCAAAGCCGTTTAAGTCCAAATCCCCGTCGTACACGCATAAATACCACCGCTAATCTAGCGATCGTGGAAAACGCATTTTCCGCCATTGAAAGTGAATGTTGTCGTGCGACTGCAGAATGTTCACTACACTATATATATTTTGATGGCTATAACCGCCTCCACCGACGCCCACATAAATCAACTTGTTGGCCCGACCTGACTTTAACTCCATTGTCTTTTTTTCCAGGGTGGGGAGGGTGGAGTGGAGGGGGTGGAAAGCTGGCAGGTAGCCGAAAATGCGAAAATGCGAAAATGCGAAAATGCGTTTTGCGTGCACACACGATCGAGGGGACGCCATATATGGCTTTATAACGCAGCTTGTGGCTGCTGCACCTACGAGCCAAGTTAAGCGAAAGGTGGCCCCAAAGGCGAGATTGAATTCTTTTCTTTTGTAACTGTTTTTGGGGCCGGCGACAAGGTGCGTTTTCATAAAAATGTTAAAATGTTTTCCATGCTGTCTGTCTGTCTGTCGCTGCCACAGGGTAAACGCCTTTGGAACTGTCGCCTCTGTCACAAATTTTTTGTTCCATTTTGATTTGAATCGAATCGGCGCACTGTGTGCTCCCACGATCTGTCGGGCGATTTGTTGTCAAAATGTTGACAACGCTGCGTATGCGTAATTTGCATGTAATTGTAGAGCGGAGTGGAGTGATTGCGCATACGCCCAGTTAGCCAAATCATAAATTGCTCACCCATAAATTTATGAGTTAAAGTTCACACGCACCCACAAAAAAATTGGCTGCAAAATTGGCCACCAACTGCGGTGGCTGCTGCTCCCAATGATCTCTTTGGGTGGCCAGTGGCCAGTGGCCAGTGGTGGTTATTGGCCACCAGTGCTCCAATGCGCCTGGCTTATGCAACTCTTATTAAAACCTCCATATATCCAAATATATATTTATAACTTACAGTATAACTTCAATAACAGAAATTAAGTGACAAAATATTAAGTGATGTCACTGAATTTTGATCGGTTTTTAAGAGAAATAATCAAATACTAAAACACAAAATCGTGAAACCAGAAAAACAATGTTTTTTAAATAAATTTAAACGATTCTGTCCAAAACAAAGTTTAATAAAATCCGTAGTTTTAAATATTTTCAGTCCTCTTTGACTGTTTTCAAGAAGAAAAAAAAATTAACTTAAGTTATTAACAAAAACATTTACCAATTTGTGTGTCTATTTGTTGTTGACTAGAAATAAATTTATTTGTTTATAATAAACTCAAAGGACTTCTCTTTTATCTATTTTAACTTATATTAAATTTTGTGATTTAAATAAGCAGTTGAAAAGGAGTTCATTTTGGGACACTCTATTTCTCCTATTTTTTTAAATTTCAGTTTGCATTGTAGAGGTTTCACTGTACAATTCGTAGAGGGACATGCGTCCGACGGCTGCCGCTCAGGTTACACTCGCTTGTAATCATTTGTTTTGTCCCGACAGCGACAGCGGAGCAGGGAGTTAAAATTGATAGGCAGCGAACAACTGCAGCAGCAGCCAGTAAGCCAGAAAAGTAACCATAGTTACCCACAGTAACTACTATACTATACTGCAACTGAACCGAAGAAACAGATTAAAACTGATCGCGTTTTTGTGTGCGTGGCCATTTATGGACGTCTGCGCTTAATTGAAGCCAGCGCCAAAGCCAAAGCCAAAACCAAAGCATGCGAAAAACTTTTGCAATTTGCAATTTGCCTTAGAAATACTGAAGCTGAAGGTGCCAAAAAAGAAGGGGAAAACGCACAGACACACTTGCACAAAGTGACACCGAATGCTCTACATTTTATATTAATTGAATTTATGTAAATTTTTGGTTTGTTTAGTGGCTGGCTTTATGGGGTTAATGTGCGTGAGGCGGTTGGGGCTATAAATAACAATCTAGAATGTCATTTAAGTTTAAATTAAAGTCGTTTGTGGTAAACACAATTATTATCAGAAAATGATATGACTATATTAAAAGTAATTAAAATAACTCAGCACTCAGGGATAAGGTTCTTTAAAAAGCACTTAAAGTAACAGATATTTAAGATATTAAGTCATTTTATTTGTCTCTCTAAGGTTAAGTGACTCTCCTAATTAAAAGTCAATTTACTTTGACTTCAATGTCGGCTGTAGATCAAACGAAAACCCAATCCCCCCAAGAACTGCACAAAAACCCAACCCAAAAGGCCTCCTCCAGTGGCTTTCAAACTGTGCACAGCGCGCGTTTTCGCCTTGACACAAAAAAGTTGCATTTGTTTCATTTTTTATTTGGCTTTTTTTTTTTTTTTGGTTTCTGTTGGTCGTCATGAAAACATATAAAATTCTACAGACGTTGACATATACTTAGTTTATACTATGCTATTTCATGAATTCTTGAATGCGTGAATTAAAAATAGCCCCTGTTTATACGTTAGAGACGAATGCATGTGTTCATGTCAGCAGAGTTCCCAGAAGTGTAATTTGGCAAAAAATGTAAGTAAAATCCGTTCACACTAATTGTATTGGCGTTGCCACCTAATTTATACAATGTTAAGTTGGTAACTCCTCTCCATTTCACCCATGACGCTGAATTCATAGTCAACTTTCGTGTGTTGCCGAATACATGCAATGGTGTTTATACACACCCATTTCATGAAATGATTGCATGAAATGGGCTACGTATAAATCCAGTAATAGCCATTGGGGCTTTGAAAAAAGTGTGCGTATACGAATTATTTTGGGTGCGGTTGGGCCACAGAAGTCGGAGCACACTAAATCATGTTTTAATCTCAATCTATCTACTTTCAGGAGCATCCTGGTTATGCCTTCAGCTATGGCGTCAAGGATCTGCATACGGGGGATGTGAAGTCCCAGTGGGAGTCCCGCGACGCAGATGGGGTCAAGGGTCACTATAGCATACTGGAACCAGATGGTTCCATACGAACGGTTCACTATACAGCCGATGCCAAGAAGGGATTCAATGCGATCGTCAAGACAGTGGGAGCCAATTCGCATCCGATTACAGAGGAGACCCCCGAGGGCAGTAATCATGTGAACGACGACACCTCCCAGTCGAAGATCAACCATTACAGCAAGGATCAGGAGCACATTGTCCTGAGTTCGGATATCAAGCCGCTGAAAAAACCCATCGAGGACCTGACACACTCGCATCCAAGGATACCCAGTTTGATTGAGATCAAGCCGCACGCGAGGATCAAGCAGGTGCCCATGGATATGGATCCGGGTATCAGGGATCGATTGCAGCAGGCCAGGGACACCTATTACAAGCAGATAGCAGCTGCTCATAAGCTAGAGGATTACTCACAGAAACTGCAACCCACTTACGCGGTGCAAGAGAGCGATTGGAAGGCGGTGATTGTGAACGAGCCCAAGGAATATCGTCCCTACTATACAACTGGATCCCCCACCCACTCTCACCACTCCTTCTACGATCACTACAAGCCCAAGGAGCTGCCCCACAACTACATACACAAGCCTTCGTCAAGTCAGCAGGGATTGCACACGAGTTTCTCCCCCTCGAAGCCCCGAGTTAGCATCCCCGATCACAGCCTCTCCAATCACATACACCAGAAGAAGGTGGTGCACACCACACCCGGGCTGAAGCACTACAAGTACAAGGGGGTGTCCAAGAGCTACTCACGACCCGACTACTCCAGCTACTTCCACCGCAAGCCCAAGAAGCTGCGTCCCCTGCACCCCAAGCCCCAGAAGCCCCGTGCCCACAGACCCGAAAAATCTGGTCCTGTACTCTTCCCCAATGTCCTGGAGGATGACTTTGAGGACTTCGAGGAGGATGAACAGGGGGCGGCGTCGGCCAGCCTGGTGCAGAACATGGTGCACAAGGACAAGAAGCACATGGTGCCCATGTATGCGGGCGGACATAGCTATCGCGTTTTGGAGGGGGTCTAGAGATTAGTAGGGTGTCTCTGCCGTAGTATTTCCTCTCTCTATTTATTTTGTTCGTTGTATGATTTTAATTTATTTTTTAGTTGTGTAACTTGTAGTTATTGTATGTCGAATAAATGAATCTGCCCTCAAGCAAAACTCCCCTTCAATGGTAAGTAAATATCAGCTGCATTTTGAAAAACTTGAACGCGTTCACTCGCCTGAATGGTCAACAAGTAAATAATGCAAGCAATTAATTTTAAAAGAAATATTTTTTGGAAAACTGCTTTCCAATTTTTGCTTGATTTTAATTAAGTAAATCTTAAAATAAAATTCTATATTATTTGTTCACCAATAAAAAGAAATATAATTTTGATGTTTTTTAAAGAAAATGTTGTATTGGTTTCGAAAAACGTAAGTAGGGATTTTTACATTTCTTTAAAAATAAAAAAGTAATCGACCACCAAAGAGGGCTAACACCAAAACATTTATTTTCGTACAATCTCTGTATTTCCGCAATGATTTTTGAATCTTTTTTAATTTTGAACGATAATTTTCAATAAATTTTAGAGTTAATTTATCACCCCTTTTAATACAAATAAAATCAAATCAATCAATCAAATTAATTTAAATCATTAAAGCTTCGTTGTTGGGATTTCTACTTCATCTATATATTTGTATTTGCAATTATTTAAAAAAATTAAACTTTTAAAGTTTAATAGTAAGATTTTCTTTGAAACTATGAAGACATTTTAAGTAAAGATCAGCTCAATACTTACTCTTGCGGAATCAAATTTCCAGCTGCACTTGCTGGATGCATATTCAATCATAAATCATAGAACTCGAGCTGAGCCAGAAAACAGACAATAAGCCAGAAAATTCGTGGGCTGACAGGAAATTGCTAACAAGCAGCCAAAGATCGCCGACTTTTGATTCCTCTCGCCATGTGAAGTGCCCAACCTCCAATTGAGCTTTGTGATTTCTTGTGATTTTGAAACGCAATGGCAAAAGCAGCAGCAACGCCATCCAGCAACGAAAGCGACAACTATAAATTAACACCAGTTCGCATTAATTATTTCAAGTCGACAACGCAACTTTGAAAACGCCCCAAAAATGTCCATATGCGAAACAAAAGATATAAATACTCTTTCAGATTTGCTGGGCAGATTTGCTGTATTGTATTTACATTATTGAAATTTCATTCCCTAAAAAATAACTAGTATTTTTTTTTTTGTTCCTATAAATGTTTATTAAAAATGTTCAAAGAAAAAAGTAAAAATATGTTAATGATCAGGTAAAAAATATGGTCATCTAAATGATTTTAATCACTGCCTTATTAACTTACATATATATAAACGAAAAGATTTCAAAATATTCGAACATAAGTAAGATAAATTAAAAAACTAAAATTCATATATATTTGAAAAGAGTAAAATAAGTTAGCTTTTCTTGTTCAAAAGTAGCTCTTACAACACTTAAAAAAAAAAAAAACAATAATGATTTGCTGTAATTGTTACATCAAACAAATTGATAGACCTATAAGTCTACTTCGTAATTCCATTCCTATATTTGTTAAATTTATTTATTGAATTTGAAAAGAGACTTATTTTTATTTAGGGACAAAGGGTAGATAAACATTACATTTTTCATATATTTTTTAGCCCAATTTTAGGGGAAAATCCAACCACCCCTTGCAAGAGTACGTACGTCTAAAAAACGCGTGCGATTTGACAGCAAATTATGCGATTGCAATGCATAGGCCATGCAGGCACTTCTAAGAATTGTCTCTCACATTTGTTTGGGCCGCTAATTGCTTTTGGCCAGCGTTTTCCGTTGCGGGGAGGGATCCGTTCCTTAAAAGGCGTGCGTGTCAGCGTTCAGCTTTTCCACCATCGACTCCGGCGACTCCGGCGAGCCCCAAACCGGATCCAAGTCTCAAGAGTCTCGAGAGTCGCAGAGCTGACTCATAGCCCCTGACTACTGACTACTACGTTCAATGTCGTTGGACGGAGGCGGCGCCTAATCTAGAAAATTGTAAATTATTTAATTGGGAGCGCTGCACAAACGCCTCTGCACTCTCAAAGGCTGAAAATGAAATCTGAGCATTTTGCAGGCATTCTCACGCGTCTAAAAGCGCGCTAAGTGATTCTGCACTGTTCTCCGCCGTTTATGAGCATCGCTTTTTATTGCCAATTGCCATCACTTTAGATTTGGAATCGATGCTTGGGAAAACTGGTTCGCCTAGAATCGCAATGTGGGAGCAATTTGCATATAAGCAATCAATACGTTTTCTTTCGGATCTGCCAGTTGACACTTTGGTCCCTCTGATCGCTGGTAGAGACCCCAATTTATGCACACAAAATGGCCAGAAAATCCAAGTCAATGCCATACGCAATGTACGCAATCGAATTTGAAAATCGAAATTGAAATCAAAATCAAAATCGCACCCGTAATTAGAATACTCGATCAGTGGTCGAACTAGTTATGCATGAGATTAACTAAATTGGATTAGCCTGGTGGGTGCAGTGCAGCCAGTGCAGCAGCAGCAGAGTGTTCATTAAGAATGCCGAATGCCTAATCTGTGTTAATTATGACAAATGTTTATGACACTCGAATGCTGCTTACTTTGCTGTTGCTGCAAAGGGGGTTGATTCAGAAGTTATGTAACTTTAAGTGAGTCACTAGGTGAGTCATTAGGTCAACCTTCAAGGGGCTCCTGACGATATGCTTTATAAACTCAATTTTTTAACTACCACTTGATCACTGTTGTGTACATCCGGCTTATCACGTTGAATTTTATTTAATAAATCTACAAATATTGGTGCATTTATTTGTTCACATTACGCAAAACTAAGACTAGAAAATTTAGTAGAATTAAATTAAACGCAGACTTTTAGCAGGCCGTGGATTTTCTTAAGAAGAGTTTTTTAAAAAAAACTTAAAATGCAAAAAAAAAGTACATTTTTATGCATGATATTAACTTTTTAATTTTGATTTGTTAATAGGTTTTCGAAAACGTTGAAGCTGAACACCTTAAATAAAAACCACATTAAAATTTAAATAAGAAAAAATATGTGATTTTTTGTATATAATTTAACATTTTACATATCCTTATTTTAAGGGTAAATTTTAAATTTATATGACAAATAATTTAGTATGAGTTCCTTACTTTATTTTACTAGACGGTGAATATTATTCAATTTTTATAGGTCATTCTTCAATAAAATGAATAAAGAAACTATTATTTAATAAACTAATAAAGAAAATTTTATTAAATAAATGTACCAATATAAATATGTATTAAAGTTTTAATTTAGGGTTGACATCATAAATCAGAAAATGCAGTCCCCATGGATCCAATTAATAAACATGTAGACCGCTATCGCTTAAACGCACCTTGTGACCGCATTTAATTAGCTGTCCACCGCTTCTGAAGTCTGAAGTCTGCCACTTGGTCACCATCACCATCGCCATCGCCATCACCATGGAGCACTGGCAGCCATCGAGCTGCCATCGCTGCCACATTGTCCCTGACTCGCGAATGACACCGCATGCCGGCCAAATCAATTAAAAACACCCAGCTGGAAAAAATAAAAAAAAAAAAACGAGTCAAGACAAGACAAACTCCTGGCCAGACCAACGAGATTACCAGCGATGTGAAATCTAGGCGAAGTTTTGCCGAAAAATAAAACCAACCATAAATGGCTGGCTGGAAAATTGATTGAGCAGCACACGCGTTGACATTTCAATTAGAAAAATCGCATGGAAAAAAAAGAAGAAAAATAAACGGAAAAGCTAAGACACGCAATCGCAGTTGGAAAAGATAAACCTGGCGGACCAATTAAGCTTCAGGGATGTTGGGTGTTGCATGATGCTGATGATTTTGATCGGAAAAGTCAGGAGGAGAAGCGTCAAGTCCGAAAATGTTCCCGACTTTTCCTCAAACATTTTCCGACTGTGCAACTGCTGTTAATTGAACATGAAACATGTTTCGGGCTGTCGGCCAGCTTTTTACTTCATTTTGGGCTTTTCGCGAACGGTTTTCGCAATTTGATTGAATTTTAATTTTTCAGCATTTGCAAACGCAAGCCGAAAAGTCAGCTGCGCGAATTTTAACCTACTTCAGGCTGATGCTGATCGCTGGACGAGTTTAGTTCGCCTCGCCACGCATTTGTCACACACACGCATAGATCTCCAAAACATTGCGTAAGTTTTCTGGTGAAACGATCCGATCTGCGGGTTTTTAGAGAGCCCATAGATACACCTATAGCTACAGCTACAGCTGGCCGTGGCTGCCATGGCAGCCTGGCTGAATAGAAAAAATAAAACTAAACTCACGACCATGCCTACTTAGCATCATGACGAAATCGAAATCGAATCACCTCCCCCTTTCGCTTGGGGTTTTTTAATTGAAAAATCTTGATTTCGGATCACTTACATACATTGAATATTATTTGTGCGGCGGCGAATCCTGTATCTAGATGGTTTGTTGACCATGTTGACCACATCGCTGCGTAAACATTTCAAAATTTGCCAAATGTATTTATAAAATCATCGATTTTATGTTTGCTGCAATCGACTGCGATCTCGCCCAAGAATTCTACATGCCCAGAAAATATATATTTAAACCAGTTAAGTTAGTGCGTGTTTTTTTTTTAATTTTTGAGAAAGGCCGACGGGCTTGGCACTTGAGCTGTGAGCTGTGTGTGAGTGCACAACATGGCGTATGCGTGTTGCCAGCGGCAGGATTTTAGTCGCTGCTCAAAATTATGACTTCAGGTAGCCCAATGGCCTGGGTTTTTATGAGTGGAAAAGCATTTTCCGCACCATGTGTGAAATTGCTGCCAAAACTGTTGGCCAAAAGTTTGTGGGCGATGTTTTTACTTGGCCAAATGGCAAAATGGTTTAGAAATCGACACAATAAATGGCACAGTTATGGTTTCTTTTATTATATCATTTTATCATTGAAAAAAAAGACAAGTGTTTTTGTATAATCATTTTGTCTAATTTTAATTTTGCATCCATTTAGAAAAATACTTAAAGTTAAAAAAACAATTTTAGATGGATCTATTCCTTACAAACTTGTTGAAATTCACTCTTTATTTACCAATTTAAATTTCTAAAAAACGGTAATTATTATTTTTGTAACTTAAATTTATTAAAAATATTTAAAGAGAATCAAAAGGAATTCAATAAACAATACAAGTTATTTTAAGCTAGGCGTTAAAAACCTTTTTAATTTTTATATTCTTTTAACTTTTCTTTTTAAACTAATTTTTTTCCATAAAAGAGGTTATTTATTTGGATCCTCTAAAAATTTAAATGAATTTTATTTAGTTAAAAATATTTCCTATTCAATTTACAAAAATACTTTCATAAAGAAAGCTCAAGTCTTTTTCTTCCCCTTTTTTTAAATTCATAAGGAATTTTTTATTTGCAGGTTGCAACTTGCAATTATCCACCAATAAAAACCAAAAATCAATCCCAGCCTTAGCCCAAATTCTTGACCAAGTCGTTCTTCAAATCGCTTGTGTCAGCTGGTCGATTTATCAGACATGTTAACGCATTAGGTTGGCCATTTGACACCAACAGCAACCCACCCTCGCACTGGGGGTGACACTCGATGCATGGTGACCTTAATTGCCGACAAGTCAACACTTTGGCCATATCTCCCGGCTATTCTATTAGTTACACATTGTATCGTGTTATGATGTGGCAATGCGCCTTTTAGCCAACTAATGCACAATCAAGGCCCAAGACACACGCATGATTGCACACACACACACACTTACAGAGGGAGACAAAATTTATTGATAGCGACATTAATACTACAATTCTTGTTTTATTTTCTACATACTATGCCACATTGCTCTCTATTTTTCATGATATTTTTTTTTCGGTTTTTGGTTTTGGTTTGGGGGCCTAGCAAATTGCGTATGCATTTATTTTTTCCAAAGCTACACGCAATGGCCGCGATTAAAATCTAAATCAAATTAAGTCGCTTTAAAAGCATACGAGTATGCAAAAAAAAAAAAACAACAAAAATCTGTACAAAAAAAGTCGAAATAAATCTGAGGCAAAAAGTGACTTGGCCAACAATGCACCACGCGCATTTTGTGATCGGTTTATTTTTGAGCCGAGGCGTTTGCCACGACTATGATCTAATAAAACGTTACCAACTGAGGCTGCCAGCGAAGGTGGGGCCGAAAACAATTGGCCAGGTTGCAGGTTGCAGTTCGCAAGTTTTCAGTTTATAGTTTTCAGTTTACAGAGAGAGAACAAAGCTCTGGAGCTCGATCAGCCATCAATTCTTCATCTGCACGCGCCAAAGTCGCAACTTGGCTTGGCTCTTTCCTTGCAGCTAGATCCATTTTGATTTTTCTTTTTTTTTTGATATTTTTGCTACACATATAGTTACACTTTTTTGTCGCTTTGTCGCCAAACTGGTGCGTGGCTGCTGCGCATGCGTGCGAGCTTTTCGCGAGTGTTGGCCAACTGACCGAACGTATATAAGCGATTATAGGGCCGGGCTGGCCAACAGTCCAGTCCAGTCGGCCGCGTGGCTCTGCTCTACATCCCGAATCGTTCCGTTCCGATCCGATCCAATCCGTTTCGATTCGTATTTAGTCGAATTTTAAGCAAATCGGAGTGGCCAGTGCAAATTATTTTCAGAGGACAACAGCACAGGAATTATATTACCGAACCGAACCACCAGGGATCATCGCTAGCTTGTGAATTCTTTTTTGAAAAGTGCAAATGGTGTTTTACTGAACCAAGAATCTATACACTTTGTGAATCCTTTCGAATCAATACCAATTTATTAACTGTGCAGAGCTCGAGATATTAAAATATGAAGGTGGGTCCTTGGATTTTGTGAGCCAAAGTTGCGGACATTTAAAACGAACAATGCTTAATAATGAAAAAAAAAAAACGTGTGCTAAATTAAAAAAAAAAAGTGACTAAAAAACAAGAACGATTTTTTTAAAATAGTTTTATTTTAACAGAACATTTTAATATTTTTTACAAAATATGAAAGAAACCAATAATAAAGGATATGCTAGTTAAAAATTGTGTACTTTTCAAAACACTTAATGGGTGAACTTATGTACTTTGAAGTTTAAAACTAAATTACATTTTAGAAACAAGAAAACTTCATTAACTTTGCGCTCAAATAAAATTTTTTTATGATTCCCCTATTTCATAATTTGTATTATCATTTATATTATTGTGGCCATTTGTATATTAAGTTGTTTATAACTTTTCCTTGAATTATCTTAAAATTAACACGCTTTTTTTTTTTTTATGGATTTTATAAGTACCTATAGTCTTAAATTTTTTAAATTCGTCAGTTTAGTTATTTACAAAAATAGTTTTAGATTTAAAAAAATAAACAACAATCAAAGAAAAATTTAGGTAAACCATTTTTTTTTTTTCTTTCTAGTTTTGTTGTAAGCTAAGCCCTAAGCTTAGTTTTAAATAATTGTTTAAATAACTGTTTATTTAGCACTCATTACTAAAATTGAGTAAAAATGTTTCTGAATATCAGTTAGCAAATAAGAACAAAACTGTTTATGCCATTTCAGTTCTTTTTGGTAGTCCTGCTGGGCATGCTCAGCGTGGTACTGGCGGATCCGTCGCCCACTCTGGCCCCGCCCTGTGTCCACGCCCCTCCCTCTGGCTACTCGTATCCTCCGCCGGCGGAGGTGAAGTTCTCCATCTCGCCCGGGGTCACCAAGTACAGCCAGAGCCCGGCGATCTCCACGTACTCGGAGAACGGACACCTGCTGCACACCTCGGTGGGAAGTGGTGGTGCCGCCTATCACTCCACCGCTGGACTCGAGGGACTGTCGCACGGTGGCATCACCCAGATCGACAAGTACATAGCTCCAGTGCAGAAGGCTCTGTTCAGTCCTTCGGCGGAGTATGGAGCGGGGATAACCTATGCGGATAAGTCGCCAGCTGCCAAGTACGCCACCGTTGTGCCATCCGGGATCGAGATCAAGAATCTGGTCCCGCCAGCCATCACCAAGTTGGACAACTCCTATTTGCCACCACCATCTCCTGGGCTCACCAAAGTGGCCACGTACACTTCCCCAGGCTACAGCTACAGTTCGGCCACTCCTGGAATATCCAAGGTGGCCACGTACTCCTCCCCTCCGGCCCTTTCAAGCATTCCGTACTATGCGCCCCCGGTGACCTCCAAGGTGGAGACCTACAGCTCACCCGGATACACGTACTCTAAGGCCACTCCTGGCTACTCGAAGGTGGAGACCTACAGCTCTCCTGCCTACAGCTATGGCCAGATCTCGCCTGGAATCTCCAAGATAGCCACATACTCGCCTTCGGTTTCGTATTCGGCGCCCGCCATTGCCAAGGTGTCCTCCTACCCAGCTCCTACTGTCAAATTGGCCACCACCTCGTCACTGCTGGCCTCCCATGGAACTGGATACTCCGCCAGCTATGCTCCATCGATAACCAAATACAGCCAGGCGGCGGATGTGTCGCATCAGTACTTCTCCAAGCCCATTGTGGCCGCCTATCCGGCTGCTAGCTACTCCGCAGCCCCTGCCAGCTATGGAGGCACTGCCTCGGGAGCCCTATCCCACCAGTATGTTTCGCAGCCGGCCATCGCAAAGGTGGCCAGCTATGCTGCTCCAGCGGTGGCCACTTACTCATCTGCTCCCGCCATCACCAAGCTCTCCTCCAGCTACGGAGCTTCAGGATCGGGAGCCATCTCGCACCAGTATGTGTCCAAGCCGGCGGTAGCTATCGCTGCTCCAGCGATTGCGAAGGTGGCCACCTATGCTGCTCCTGCGATTTCCAGCTACTCCACTGGTCCCGTAGTCTCCAAAGTAGCCTCCTACGCAGCTCCCACTGTAGCCACCTACTCGTCAGGTCCTGGCTACGGAATCAGTGGCCACGGAGGCACCTCCCACCAGTATGTATCCCAGCCAGCTGTTGCTAAAGTGGCTACCTATGCTGCTCCTGCCGTGGCCACCTACTCAGCAGCTCCAGTGGTGACCAAAGTGGCCACTGGATACGGAGGAAGTGGCTCGGGTTACAGCTCGGGCGCTGTTTCCCATCAGTATGTGTCCAAGCCAGCGGTGGCCTACTCAGCTGCCCCTGCGATCGCCAAGGTAGCCACCTATGCTGCTCCTGCAGTTGCCACATACTCTTCAGCACCCACTCTCACCAAGTTTGCCACGACCTATGGAGGATCTGGAGATGGAGTCTCCCACCACTATGTGTCCAAGCCAGCGGTGGCTATCGCTGCAGCTCCAGCAATCGCTAAAGTGGCCACCTATGCCGCTCCTGCCGTAGCCACCTACTCCTCCGCGCCGGCACTCACCAAGGTTTCCTACAGTCAGGCAGCGGATGTGTCCCACCAGTACATCTCCAAGCCCATTGTGGCCGCCTATCCAGCAGCTGCTCCTGCCGTGGCCACCTACTCATCCGGCCCAGCAGTTACCAAGTATGCAGGCAGCTATGGAGGAAGTGCCTCTGGTGCTATCTCCCATCAGTACGTGTCCAAGCCAGCGGTGGCCATCTCAGCTGTTCCATCCGTCGCTAAAATAGCCACCTATGCTGCTCCAGCCATCTCAACATACGCGACAGCTCCAGCAATCTCTAAGGTGGCCACCTATGCCGCTCCCGCCTTGTCCACATATTCCTCAGCTCCCAGTCTCACTAAGATCGTGAGCAGCTACGGAGGCTCTGGCCACGGAGGAGCCAGCTCCCATCAATACATCTCGAAGCCTGCGGTCGCAGTGGCTCCTGTTCTCTCCAAGGCCTACTTGCCGGCTGCTCCCGCTAAAGTGGTCACAGGATATGGAGCCAGCGGACATGGAGCCGTCTCCCATCAGTATGTGTCCAAGCCAGCAGTGACCACCATCTCAGCAGCTCCTGCCGTGGCTAAGATTGCCACTTACGCTGCTCCCACAATTTCCAGCTATTCCACTGGGCCTGCAGTCTCAAAAATAGCTTCCTATGCCGCTCCTGTGCTTTCCAGTGGCCACGGATATGGAGGCAGTGGCTCGGGATATAGTTCTGGAGCAGTCTCCCATCAGTATGTGTCCAAGCCTGCGGTGGCCATCTCAGCTGTTCCGGCCATTGCCAAGGTAGCCACTTACGCAGCTCCAGCTGTGAGCCACATATCCACGGGACATGCCATAGCCTCCGCTCCCATTTTGTCCACTTACTCGGCCGGTCCTGCCATCGCTAAGGTGGCCACTGGATACGAAGGAAGTGGCTCAGGATATAGCTCGGGTTCTGTTTCCCATCAGTATGTCTCGCAGCCCGCTCTCGCCAAGGTGGCCACTTATGCGGCTCCAGCCGTGGGCCACATCACCTCAGGTCCAGCGATTACCAAACTGGCCTCTCCCATTGGGCTTGGGTTGGGACATGGACTTGGATACGGGGCCAGTGAACATGGACATGGAGCTGCAATACTGAGTGCTCCTCTGACCAAGCTGACATCAGCTCCAGCTTATTCCTTGGGAGGAAAGCTGTCCAGCAGCACAGCCTACGGATTACACGCGGGTAAGTAGTTAACTTCTATTTGTAACACTTTTAAGAACCAACGATATCAAATGTCTTCTTCCAGGTGATTTAGGACACGGAGCAGGTCATGGTGGCTACTATGGAGCCATCTCTTTGGGCCATGCAGCGGTGTCTCCAGCCCTCAACTACCACGGATTGCTGGGTCATGGATCTGCTCTGTCTCCGGCTTCCTCCTCGCTAGCCCACCTGGACTCGTCGCTGAGCGGCTACTCTCACGGAGTGGGTGGAGTTGGGCCTCTGGGAGCTGGGTTCTATCGCTATGCCCCCAGTGTGCCAGCGCTGAGCAGCCACGCGCCACTGGCAGCCACCGCCTACCTGAAGTCAGCGCCAGTGGCCCAGCCTGCATTGCTGAAGGTGGTGCCCGAAAAACATCTGGAGCACTTTGTAAGTGATCTTGAATACCCATCCCCCTATGAGTACTTCCTTTTAAGGTTTCCCACTCCTCACAGAACACGCATCCTCGCTATGCCTTCGAGTATGCCGTAAACGATCCCCACACAGGTGACAACAAGCACCAAAAGGAGGAGCGCGACGGAGACGTGGTCAAGGGCGAGTACTCCCTCGTGGAGCCCGATGGCAATGTGCGCACGGTGAAGTACTACGCCGACTGGGAAACGGGCTTCCATGCCGAGGTCATCAACAGTCGCGATCAGGGCAAAATTGTGGCCAAGCGTCAGACGGAAGCCAAGTCGTGAGGTGAGTGTTCTGTTAGGGGAAATTTTAATTTAAAAAGTTAATTTAAAAAAACAGAATTTATAAAAAAACATAGATAGAAAAGTGGTATTTTATTCGAGTAGATTAATGTTGATTACAAATTTCTTAAATCAATTAATATGTGTTTTTTTTGTATTTTTCTTGTCTGAATTTAAAATATAATTATGTTAACACAAGTTCTTGATATGTTTTTCAAATTCAAATTAAAATTGTTAACTTAAAGGTTTTTAAAGACGGAGTCAGGAACACTAAAATATATAAATCTTAAATCTAAAAAAAAAAATTTTAAAAAAAAGTTTTTAAAATATTAAACATATTTTTTTATTGACTCACCTTTATCCTTTTTTTGTTTGGGTTCAGCTCTTCATAGGTCGCAAATTGCTTTGTTTGTCCAGCAACTGTAAATAGCCTCAAATCCAATCTTCTTCTCATTAAACATTAAACGTATTTATGTAAACCCCACAACGACAACGATGCATACAGCCGACATCCTGCCATGATATATCTAATATCCAAATCCAACCACCCAACTGTATATCCGCCCACTCTGGATCCCCGATTCTGTGCTCATGTGATAGCGTTTCGTTTTATTGAACTGCTTGCGCTGCTCTCATCTCAAACTGCGCGCCTCTTATATGCCCAACTATTTGTACATAATGAATTGTATATTGATATTTTTTTGGAAAATGTTCATTTCAAATAAACGACATTTAAGAACGCCACAGTCGGGGGTGCTCGACAATGAGATTGCGTATTGTGATATTGATTCCCATTTATGAGTTTAATACCTACGCAGTTAAATTCAATCATTTACAAACCCTATAACTTAGGGTTTATGGTAATGGTCATTATTTTTAGAGGTTGGGGTTTTTAGTTTAGTTTTTACCCTAACAACACCAAAAACATATACTTTCTAAGAGTGATGGTGAGTTATTATTATGGTTCAAAATTACAATAGTTTTATATTGGTTTTGGAAAACAAAATTTTGGAACCTTTTTAAACTGTTAAGAAATTTAATTTAATGCAGCATCATATATTTGAAGGGGGCGAAGTGTTCTGAAAGTTCTGACTTAAGTAATAATAAATCTTTCTATACCCTTTTAAAATATTACTAGAATAAAACAAAACTCATTCTTTTAATTTGTCTAAGTAATGTAAATTTGTTTATTGCCCGATAAACACGAAATGAACTATTATAGTTGTACAGAATGTATATAATATCTAATTTCGTACAAATAATTATTAATATCATATTGTTTTATATAAGCCGCGAATCACATATACCTTTGTTATGACCGAAAAACAGTTGGAATGCTAACTCGTTTAACTAGAAATTTTGCCCGAACGCTCTCCGCAGATCCTCGCTGATGAAGAGGCCAAAGTCGGTGGTCTTGGCCCGGTGCGGATGATGTGTGCAATATGTCTGGAAGATATGTCGCAGGATGCGGCTGCCCTGCAGCTCGATCTCCAAGCGTCGTTGACTGCCAGCGGTGCCCATTTCCAGATGGGCCAGCAGCCACTGGTTCTTTAGCGAGCGGAGGTCGCTCTCCAGGTTGGTCAACTCCTGGCTTCCGGTTTGGGGAACATGCAGCGGCTCCAGGGAGGAAAAGGTCTTCCTCATCTCGCTGCCCTGCAACTGCACTCGTAGGGATCGCTCCTGCCGGAGAGCCTGATGGAGCATGTTCATCTCCAGGTTGGAGCTTTTCGTAGTGCTGGTCACACAGGCACTGTCCGCCTGCTGCTGCTGCTGCCAATGCTGCTGCGCCTGCTCCAAGATGGATATCTTGTCCACAAGGATATTCAAGGCCTGCCCCAGGGCTGCCTCCTTGGAAAGGATGGATTGCTCGAGCTGCTCCACAGCCTCAGCGAATCCGGCGAGCACGTGGCATTGCTTGCTCAGCTGCTTCTCGGCCATCTCCTTGCGGATCTGCAGCTCCGAGAAGTCTTGCTGCTTCATCTTGGCCGCATACTTGAGGCCCTTGATTTCTTTATCCCGCTCGCCAAGGGTCTGCTCCAGGTTCTTCACCTCCTCGTAGTGTCGCTTCACCTGGGCAGCCCGTTCCTGCAGTGTGTTGCTGGTGGGATGCCGCACATACTCCGTGTTCACATCAGTGGACTCCAGCAGCGCGAAGAGTTCATCCAGTTGTTCTTCCAAAAGTTGCATGCACCGCTGGCTGTAGGCATCCACTTCCCTGGGCTCCTCGGCTTCCTGGCTTGGAGCGAACTTGTTGTAGTTCAGCACCAGCATCCTCCAAAGCTTCTCGTGGGCTATTCCACCATTCGAGTCCTTGCTGGCTTCTCGGGCCGTGGATCCCAGCAGTCGTATAAGAGCTCCCAGCGCCTCATTGGCCTCCAAGATTCTCTGGTACCTGGCACACTGCATTCCCGTCCAGGATGCCGTCTTGCTGCCACTCAGCTTCCTCTGAAGCTTCTTCAATTTCTGCTTGTGGGCGCAGCTTT
Source organism: Drosophila oshimai (assembly GCA_018150695.1). NCBI lineage: Eukaryota > Metazoa > Arthropoda > Insecta > Diptera > Drosophilidae > Drosophila > Drosophila oshimai. Next base: position 446,105 of record JAECWM010000305.1, on the reverse strand, counting down.
GTTCCATCAGCAGCTGCATGCAGTTGAAGGATGCGGTCTGCTCGTGCCCGAGTTGTATGATAGTGTGCATCAGACCCGCATTCGCATTCACCGCATCCAAGCCCGCTTCATAGACTTCGATAAGGGCTTCGTAGAGCTGCTGTTCATCTAGAAGTTCCACAAGCGTTTGGGGTGGCATCAGATTCTGATGCAGTCCACTCACATAGTGGAGAACCCGTAGTATGGGTTCGCAATTCGTGTGCTCGTCCAGCTGTCCAGTCTTAAGCAGCCGCACAAACTCATCGAGCTGCTGCTCCTGGGTCTCCAGGTCGCTCCGATAGATGGCCGCATGGGTGCACAGCTCGTAGTCGCAGTGATTGAGCCCGTGGCGGAACTGCTGGAGAACCAGCTGCAGGCTCTTCAAAAGGTACAGACACTGCGACCGGAAAATGTAGCGTTGCACAGAGTAGCCCTCGAAGATGGCATCGCGACCTGTAAAAACGATACATCAGATCGAGAAGCGATCAAAATATTTTTAAGAAGAGAGCCTCACCAAACTCGCAGGCCGTGGGAAACTTCTCGTTGATAGCCTGGCACACTATGGTCAGCTTTTCATTCATCCGTTCGAGGAGCAGCATTACCAGCACCACATCGTGCTCACCTCCGCGCAGAAGAAACTGTTCGGGAACAAAGGCGAGGACGTGCTCCAGGTGCTGACGCTGCAATCTTAGTTCGACTGTCTTGATCTGCTGCTCCAGTGCCCTTCCGTACGCCTTGCTCACACTAAAGATGTGCTGGTAATCTGTCTGACTCTGGTTGGAACCCTCCTCCTGCTGGGATTCGTTGGCACTGCTGAAGTCCTCAATGGACAAGGTGCCATCTGCCCGGAGTTGGAGTTGCTCTTGCAGCTGTCGCACGAGATCTCGGAACTTCATGATGGTTACGTCGCGATCGTACAGACTCTCCATGGCGGCGTTCTTTTGTTGCTCTAGGATCTTGACTTGGCCAGCCAGCTTGTCGATCTCCTCGCGCAGATCGGTTTCCAGTTCTTGATTACTCTCTATAAGTTGCTCTTGGATTTGTTCCAGAGCCTCCAGTTCGTTGACCTCATCCTCCAGGAGCTTAACGCGATCTTCAAGCTCTAATTTCAGGGAGGCCAGTTGGGTAACCATGGACTCTGCTCCGAGAGAGGCATCTACCTGCTCCTTAAGGTCCATCAGCTGCACTTCCATGTTGTCGACTCTTCTGCTGAGCAACTCCTTGATGCTTTTTAGCTCGTTGATCTCCGAGTGCTTCGTTTCCAGTTCCTTGTGCGTGCGTTGACCCAGTTGCTTCTCCTGGGCTAGGGTGTCCCTCAGACGAACCACTGTCTCGCGGAGGCGTTGGTTATACTGCTCCAAGCGAAGGAACTCGCCAGCAGATTGGGTTGTCACTCCAACTCCGGTTTGTTTCTCATTCTTCTCAATTCGCTGACCATGCTGCTCCTCCTGCTCCGCCTTGAGGATCTCCACATCCAAGGTTAGCTCGTCATTTCTTTCCTGGGCTATTTCCAGTTCCATTTGCAGGGTCTCCATGCGCTCCTCCGCCATTTCCTTGTCCAGGGTGAGCAGTTCTATGCTCTCAGCGATTTCATCCAACTCCCTTTTAAATTTGGAGGATACATCTTGGGCTTCCCTCAGTTCGTGCCGAGATCGTTGCAGTTCCCGCTGTAGCAGAACCTGCTGCGTCATAATCTGCGACTTGAACTCCACCAGTTGTTCGTTGTGTATCCGCATCCGCTCCAGCTCCAGCAACTTGAGTTTATCCTCGCTTTTCTGCACCCTCAGTAATTGAAGTTCCTCCCTCACTTGCCTGAGCTCTGGATTATCCATCGGTGGAGCCACTGAGCTGGGAGTTCGAAGTGCAGGCCCTGGTGTAAACTGAGGCCTTAGAATCTCCAGGAAGCGGGGCTCCACAAAAGCGGATGGCGCAGCTCGTTTAATGGAGCTCGTGGGACTCATGCTGGTCTTGCTGCGTTTGGGTGCCAAAGCCAGGGGCACCGGCATGGCCAATGTCAGGTGTGCCGTGGAGCTCTGAGCCTGTGCTGTGGTTGGCTTGGGTTGACTAATCCTCGTGGGTCTCAACTGCGTGTAGGATGTGGACCGCCTCTGGTTGCAGGTCATCAGTGGCGGTGTCAGTTGAGCAGTGGTTTTCTGCGCAGGCAACTCTCCAATTGTGCTTGTCTGGAGCGGATTGGTAGGCACCTCCGGTTTTGGCTTGGCTGCTTGCCTGCTCTCCTGTTCTTCTTCCTTTTTGACTGACTCATCTTCTTTTCTTACTTGCTGGGTAGAGTCCTTGCTTTCCTGCTTGGGAAGCGCTTTTGAGTGCTCAATATCTGATGGCCTCCAGGGAGACATATTTCCGTCTTCAACACTCTCTGCTGGCGAATTTTTTGTATTGATTTCTGTCACCATTGGATTCTGCAAGAATATAATCTTTCTTTATGTTCTTATAAAAAATAATGTATACAAGAAAAACCAATAAATTCCCAATTGGTTATTTGACCTATATTCAACTTTTCCAATCGCTTTGATTAGTTATTTCTTAACCTCACCTTTGGAAGCTGAAGAGGTTGCTGTTGGGCCGCCAGAAATTTTCCAGAAGTCTTGGCTAAGGCCTGCCCCTTTGGAGACTGACTATTCCTATTCCTGTGCTGCGGTGATGGAGTTGAAGGCGCTCTGTTCGCATTGCCAGATGTGCTGGCCATCTGCTCCCTCTGGTTATCCTGCAGGAAGTAAGTATATAGTGTGTACATTTACTTTGTCTCGCATTACTCACTTGCTCCTCCACGGACCTTCCCCCGCCACTCCGCCTGCTGAGCTTCGGTCTGGCCCCCTCGCGTTGCATTTCATCGGCTTTTCGATTGTCAGCTTTCTTGGGCAACTCGGCAATCCTCACCAGCTGCTGGGCACGTACGAAGAGTCCACAGTTGGTGGGACACTTGAAGTAAATGCTACCGTGAACGCTTCCATTATTTTTTCCCAGCGGCTCGTCCAGAATCACGCCGTACCAGAGGCCGGCAGCGAAATTAGTGCGTCCCACATAGGCAACCTTGCCCTGCAGATTTTTACCCGTTACCTCAACACGCTGGCCAATTTTTGGATCCCGGGGGCTCATCATATAAACAGTGGGGCTTACGTCATCTTGTGGACCCTGACAGTCCAGTTGGATGAGCTGATGGCGTGTGTAATCCCAGTTAGCAGCTTGCAAAACTGCACTACTGAGCAAAACCGATGCGAAAGCGAGTCATCATGTGCTGAGGGCCCCACCCCGAGGTAGTTGTTTCTCCAGGGCGCAAGCGCAAGAAGGGGGTTACTTTATTGCGGGTGGTGGACTGGTTGGAAAGGTCAGCACGTGGGCGGCCTGACGTATGACTGTTAATTTAGCAAAGGAATTGGTTTCTTTATACCATCCGGCTTTTCTTGAATATGATCTTCCGTCATCAAAACCCTCACATTGCTGCAGCTAGGTTCCTGTTCAACTCCATATCGGATAAATTTGATTCTCTCCTCTTTCACTTATTGCTAGCATTTCCCAAGTTCCCTTTTATCCAAGTTTTAAGCTGGTTCCGTATTTATTATTATTTTTTATTGTTTTAAAACGCAATTATTTACAATCAAGCCCTGCCACATAAAGAACATTCAAACATTATACGAATTTATTATTATTGATGATTTACAATTTGAGAGACCAGAAACTATGGACTACATTGAATGGTTTTGGTTGTGCCTTTTCCTTAATACGTGTTCTTTACTAATGGTTAAGCTGGAATTTCTATGTACACACAGGTGTATTTTCTAGAAGACGTTGCGGCAAATGGGGCAGGTTGACTTGCTGCTGGTGGTGAACCATTTGTACTAAAAGAACGGAAATTGATAAGCCCGAGAAGGGTGGAAACAGTTTAGGGAAGTCTTACCAAACAAGGTCCGTGGAATTTCTTCTTGCAGGTTTTACAGGTGAGTTTGGGAAGTTGGCAAGTGTCCTGATGGATTACGGTATAGCACACATAGCACTCTTCTACGCCCTCAAACTTCTTGTCTAGATTGTTTTTCCACATTGTCAGGCCATCGTAAATTGTGCCGTTCTGCAAGGAAAGTTATTTTGTAACAATTTTCAAATTACAACATCGTTTTGTGACTTTAAAGTATAAATAAGTACCTGATGTGTCAAGAATATGGTCAGCTGCATGCCAACATTCCGGGAGGAGGCACGTCCACCAATCTGCTTGCCGCACTCCACCTTAACAGCTCCCAGCGGATAATTCGGGGCCAAAGTAATGACCAGCTCCATACGGGCCTCATCAATGGCATAGACTGCCAGCACTTCACGGGTAGATGAGTGAACCGTTACCTAAAAATACGATTAAAAAAGAGGGAAATAAATAAACAATTTAGTCGGTTAAATTAACAGCACAGTAGACTGTGCTTCTTTAGAATATAAAGCTAAGCAAGAGTATTTTTACGCAAAATACCTTTAAAAACTGAGAATGGTGGCGCTTGAGATCTTCCGCCTTATTGTCATCATTATACTGCTCATAAGCATCACCTTGGTGTTTTCCCTGCGCTTAAGCGTCGACGAGCAAACCTAAATACTCCGAAGAATTCCACCTAATCAGATTACCTGCATGTTCTCGTGCTTCTCCTTGCGATTGGCGATTGCCTTGAGCTCCTCGCTGCAGATCAGGGAACTCACGTAGTTGGTGGTAAGGTTGTCCACAAAGTTCTTTTGCCTGGACTGGGTGGTGTTCCACCATCTACGCACCACGGCCGGTAGCTTGCGAAGCACCTCTGTGTACAGGTGGCAGACATATCGCTCCAGTGGCAGTGACCGATCTGCAAAACAAAATAAAAAGTTAATAATCAAGGCAAGCCAAGCTGTAAACTGAATTTCATTCGAAACACTTTGTAAAGTCAAACAATGTTTATATAGAAAATAGTTCACTTAAATCGATCGGTCCTGTCGTTCAGTTTTTTAAGTCTTATTTATTTTGTTTTCGGATTTTCCTTTTTTGTTCGCAAACATGGCCAAGCCAATGAATTTTAAAGACATGTTGTGTGCAGAAATGGGCAAGCCAGTGAATTTCAAGACCCTAGCATCCCAGATGCCGCCACCCAAGCGCATTCAGCTGGAGAGCGAGAAGCTTTCGGTGGCCGAGACCATTAACTTCCTGAAGACGCAGTCCGACGCGCGCACAGAGCACAAGAAGGAGGATCCCCTTCATGAGGGACCCACCGTGGCGGACGAGCTTAACGCCCGCCTGGCAATGGTCCATGTCCGTGAATCTCGGGCCAAACGCATCCGGCGCCTGGTTAAGTACCCCTCCCACGAGACGCAGGCAATGTACAGGTAGGCAAGAGTCAGATATTAGGAACATTATTCTTTTACGACGGTCTATCACGACGGTCTTAATTTTGCACATTAACAACAATTTAAAAACTACATACGAGTATTATTAAATTAATCCAACATATGAAGAATTATGTTTCCTTATAAAGAGACAACCCTAATCTAAGCATTGACCCAAAGGTTTATCTGCGTCTGCCCCCGCTACCATCCTTGCTACGAGCCCTGCCAGCACACGGGCCAGATAATCATCGATCGGGACGTGTTGTCGCGCGAGGAGCACACTTGCTTCCTAGCCACGCCCAAGAAGAACTTCGCCTCTCCACTGTTGGCCAAGCAGCCGCGCTACTACGCCAAGAAGGTCTTCGTAAACCAATGCACAGCACGGGTAGAGCGCCTGGCCGATCCACATCCGATGCGAGTTAGTGACACCTACAATTCCTTTAGGGACGTCCTCTCGCCACGAAATATAGCAGCTCTAGAGTACCAGATGAGACCGAAGCCGCCGGTGGAGGCTATGACCATGGAAAAGGCTCTGGAGTACATGGAGGAGGAGAAGCGTCAGCGTAGGGCGGCCAAGCGTGTCCACAAGCGTCGTTGCAAAGGTCTAAAGAAGCGCATCCTTCTGCGTCAGCGCAAACAGATGCAGAAGATCATTTGCGTTTTATTTGAGGAAATGAAGGACTTTCTTCTTAACGATCAGTTTATTGTGGATGAAAACTCGCCGCTCTGTAGTGTCATTCTGGAGAAACTTCGAGAGTTTACAGGTACGTTTGTGGGAAACTTTTTTAACTCATCAATAAATTTCGTTACGTCCGCAACAGATCAAGAATTTTACACGACCAGTAATTTACGAGAATATCAGCGAATATTGGCCAACAACTTGACCGTTTGGATCAACAAGTTTATATCAAACCTAAACATTTACTTGGCACCACAACAGATCCCTGTCCAACGACCGATGATGGCTGAAAACGATCCCGAACAATTTGTGCCCTTGTCGGACTATATTTCTTTATCCAATGAACCAGGGGCCGAAGAAATGATGGAGGATGTGGAGCAAGGAGATGGCGAATATGAGTATATTAGATATGGCGAAGAGTACATGGTTGACGTTACTGATGACGATTTGTCGGAGGAAAAAGTTGTTGATTAATTAAGGTGAAGCTTACCCTTCAGCTGAGACCACGTGAGCTCCTTGTAGACGCCGTTGCTGTGCACCTTGGCCCCGTGATTTTTCAGTATGTCCACTGGCATTGCGCGAAAGAGCAAATGTAGAAAATTCTGTAATGTGTCGAAGAAAATTGTAGAGTGCAAAATCAAATCAATAGTACATTTTTCTTGTTTTTTACCAACCTCTTCGTATTTGTTATCATTTAGCCAATTGGTGTATACAGCTCGCAATGCAACTGGAGACTTGGCACAGGCATTTATGATGCAGTCCCATAACAAAAGGTAGCTTAGCGCATCGTGCCTATCTATGGGTTCGAGATCCTCCAGCTCCGACAGCTTGAAAGTAAACTCTTCCAGGTATTTTTGAATCAGGGTATCGTAGCGTGTCAGGTAGTCCTCAAAACGATTAAGGAAGTGCCACTTGGAGATCGTGGTTGTGGCATCCAGACTGTCGCTTTGCTTGTCATTCAACTCTATGTCGTCGGCCACAAAGTGTGGGGTTAGTTGACGGAGAGCGTGTACAGCACTTAATCGCACTGAGTGCTGGGAATTGTAGAGCTGCTTGAACAGGAAATTGCAGAGGTGGTCCAAACTAATTTTACTGTTCGACTTGCAGAACTGAAATGAATAAGGGTTTATGAGTAGGTTTTAAGGGATGTCTTTCGATCAAAATAAAATTTTTAAGCTCTAAGAGTGACTCTGTTGTTACCGCATAAACAAAACTGTAGTCCAGCAGCTCCAGGGTTGGTGTAAGCCTTTCCAGCAAAGCCTCATAGCACGCCTGGAAGCCTGGCTCCACACTCGTCTCATGGGTCAGTTGGTAAAATGACTTAAAGAGCACCACATTGACCTCCTTGGCAAACAGGGAGTCCCACTCATCGATCATATTTTTGAGTAATTCCGTCGAACTCTTCTGTTTTTCTGAGCGTATGAATTCAATCAGGGCGGCGAACAATTGATAAACAGCCACCACGAAAAGGGAAGTCTGAAATAAAAATTTTTATTTTGTTTAGATTCCAAATAACATTTAGTTATATCTTAAAACTTGTAAGCAACTCACCTTGGGATCATTGAATTGAGATATGGACTTGGAAACAGTCAGCACCCACGAACTGAGACCAATGCGAATGGCATCCCAGTTCTTTATGCTCAGCTCGTAGGGAAAACGCTTCAGTATTTCGGTTAAAAGTTTAATAAATTCCACAGTATTGATAACCGATTCGTAGGGTTGCTTGAGTAGTTCGCTAAAAACATTAAGTATGTATTAAAATAAAGTCCGTTATAAAGTATTTATGATTTTGTCCTACACATTGTAATGGAGTAAGTCTTTTTGGCTGGATTGCTTTTCTCCTATGCTGGTCAGAAACTGCACGGCTGATATAATGATATTGCGATCAGTTTGTTCATTCACCTCAGCCTCAAAATTGTTAAGAAGGAGGGCATGGAAAACGGCTGCCTTGACCCAAATCTCTGGTGGTTCCGTTCTCATAATGGCCGAATTAAGACTGATGGCCTTTTGCGAAAGCTTTGGTAGAAGAAACTAAAAAAGAAAGGTAAGAACTTTGTTTTCTTGGGCCTATTTAAGAACTCTTACCTGCAGCGCCATCACATAAGTTTTGAGTGCTCCCTGCGTCACAAAGGATTCGGCGAGATCCTCGTGCAACAAAATGGTGGCACTTTCCTCAAAGGCCGCATACTGGGGACAAAATGTGAGATAACTCAGAAGACGACAGCCTATTACGCTCAACTGCTGCACTGCAGCCTGCTGAAGACGCTCTTTGACTATTCCAACCAGATCGCTGCTGTTGCCCATAAAGCTCTGAACTTTCTCCGAAAGGATCAGCACTAATTCCTCCGTCGACGATTGCAAATCTGACACTTCCAGCCAGCTCTCAGCAGTTCCAGCCACTCGAATGCACTGCAAAAGTTCAGCGATCAAGGGTTCGCTCCAATTCTTTAGCACATCGGCATTTGGATCACAGTAGTCCTCGGTTAACTCATCTTCGGGGTCATTTGTTGCTTGAGGCGGCGGGAATTGATACACCAGCTTGTAGAGTGTGGAAAAGTTGAGGGTGGAACGTTGCAGCAACGGTAGAATTTCATCCTTGGCCATGGATGCGTTCTCAAAGGGCACTCCGGCACTGACAGATCCCTGTAAGGCTTCGAGAAGCACGCAATGGTTCTCAAAATGCAGAACCTTTTCGGATGTCTTTAAAGGGGATTCCAGCAAAGCCGCTATAGTTTCATCAATGCGTGCCAAGCGCTTCTTCTCATCCTCAATATTTTCCGTGGAACAAATGATGAACTTGGCCATCGCCTCCGCCATGCCATCCAGATTTTCCGCCTTGAGTTCTTCCGTATTTGCTAAATCCTCCACAATTCCAGCGCAACACTTCAGCATTTCGTCATCGATTTCAATGTCTTTACTAGATAGTGCATCCTGCCAGCAGGTGGTCATCTCCCACAGAGTATCCTCCGACAAATAATCCTCTGGCCGATGCTCCAAACTGAATTTGTACAGCTTCAGGAAGATCTGCTGGCGCACTTCCAGCGAAGAGTTATAGTTGCTGCAAATCACAGGCATTATCTGGGCAATAAAGCTGCCGCACACTTCCACCATGTCATTGACAACCGGCTGCTCCAGCGGGCCGCACATGGCCAGTAGTATTTTATCCACAGTTCCAGCATTGATGAGTATGTCTCCCGTGTCCGTTTGGAAGAAGCATTTGTGAAGCAGGTTCAGCTTCTCCCGATCATTGTCCACAACAACCTCCTCGGCTATCCGCGCAATGACACCACAGGTTTCGGGACCACTAAGCATCTGCCTGACGACTGGCTCTGTGCACAGGGGATAAGAAAGCAGGCGGTGCAGCAGTAAGTTTTGCACGCGATGTTGTTTTAGCTGAAGAGATAAATTAAAATTAAAATATATTGACATTTTATTAAATTTAATTTTACCTTCATAAGGGTGTTTTCAATGTATTCAAAGCGTTGCTCAGACTCTAGATGGGGCAGAATTTCAAACACGATCTCCACCACAGATTCGCAGGCCTCATCGTTAAGTTGACTCAACAGTAATACAAATTTATCCAGCGCCCCACGCAGATCTCCGAGATCTGTTAAACTCTTGTAGAACGCGGCGTCGGTAAACATTTTGGTGAGGGTGCGTACTTGCTCAATGTAACGCGAGGAAGAACTGGCATTTCCACTGCCCCTTGCTTTATCCAGACAGATTCTTACCAGCTTCACAACCAACTGTTTCAACTCCTTTTGTATAAAGGCAGCAGCTTCTTGAGCCTTTTTGACAGGCGTTGTGGGCTCGCTCTTCTCAACCTTTTCGTCGTCCTTCTCCGCAAACTTTACACTCGGAGACTCCAGGCTAGGATTAGCCATATGCAGATCCTGCACTAAGAGTAGGACATGTGAGAGTAGCTGCTCATCCACCTCCTCGGCAGCCAGATCGTTGGTGACCAGCTCGAAAATACGTGTCCAGAACTGGCTCAGCAACTTGGCATACAGGCCACCATTATCCAGTCTATGGTTTATTTGTCGATCCCAAAAGGCTACCAATGCAGAGCTGTGCTGGAAGAAGACCTTCACATGCGCACTGTCGCTTTTCAGTAGCCAACCAATGGGTTCAAGCACGTTGTTTTGAAGCAAGCTAAGTGCAAACTTTTCAACCTTTTGCTCTCGCTCCTTGTTGTTGTTGATCTGCTGCAGCAGGAAACGTAGGCACTCGAAATAGGCATTATGGATGACTGTACAGTCAGATTTGGGGAGCGGAGGGTCGAATTTTTCCGTTACTGCCAGCTTCATGTCGTCGAAGAAGCGCTGATAGAACTCGTAGATATCCAGATCTTGGAGGGAGGCTGGTGTGATCTTAGACAAAAACGGTAGCAGATTGGGACAAATTGCCAGGGCATTGCGATTGAAACCATTGCGGAGCAGCGACGACAGCTTAGGGAGGAGAGCCTTGCGAATGTTGAGCGGAACAAACCTGCAAGATAATTAAATATGTTTATAACGGAGGGGACTTAAAGTAGGACTATATTATTACCAATCCTCGTAGTTACTTTGTAGAAGCAAAACACATCCCCATATGTGTGGAGCCACAACGGGATCAGCATCGTCTATAAACTGGAAGCAGAGAGTAGTTAGTTGTGACCTCTGGGGCGAGATCACTTCTAAGAGGGCAACCGATTGCAGGACGTGGTATATGCACTCAAACCAAGCGGCCCTAAAATAATAAAAACTTTAAAGTAAACGATTTATGCGTTTAAGTTATAGGTTAACTCACTTTATGGGCGGAACTTTGTGCTTGGCGAAGCTCCAAAACTTCTGGTGTGCCACCAGGGTGAGAAATCCCTCTTTGACCTGGCTGAGCTCCTCCGCCTGCGCGGTTTGCTGCAGGAAAAAAGACAGCACCTTCAGGCTGCTGATGACCACGCGCTGGTACTTCTGCTCCGCCTCCTCCGCCGTGAGACTCTTCCCGATCGACAGAGTGGCGGCTGTGTGGAAGGTCAGGTTGCGGGTGGCGTACTCCAGGATCTCGACCTGACAGTGCATGCACACCTCCCTCGTCCGGTTTGCATTGCCCGCGAAGGTGTCCCGGAAGGACTGTCCGGCTATGCTGGCCGCAGGAGCATAGGTATCGAAGCGGCTGCCCAGCCAAACGGGGACGAGCAGCTTCAGGTACGGGGCCATCGCCTTCTTGCACTTGGCCATGAGCAGCTGCAGCACAGTCTGCGTCAGCTCACGGACATTGTGCTCCGGGTCGCTGGCCAGATTCAGGTAGTACTTGGGCCACAGGGGCAGAATGTTCTTTAGGGACTCCACGTCCGACTGCTCGATCAATTCCTGCAGCTCCTGCAGCGCCTTCTTCTTGGTCATCGGGTCCTTCTTGGACAACTTGCGCAGGATGATCTGCGTTTGCGGACTGATGGCCGCGTCAAAACTGTCTGGCATCTGCTCGGCGCTGGCGAATCCCGGAGCAAATGGAACCAGTCCACCGCCGTCCGCCTGCGCCGAGAAGCCCACAAAAATGGGCGTGGAGCTGCCCAGCAGCTCTGCGGTCCGGCTGCTGCTCGACGGCTGGGTGGTTGGAGGGTTATTGCATCGTTGTGTTGTATAATTTAGTTTAATTACGCCTTACCTTTGCATTATTTTTGGTTCGCGGCGCTTGTTTTGTCTTTCCACCCATTTCGTCTTCTTCTTCTCCTTGTTCTTCTTATCGATAGCACGTGGCAGATCCGGCAACCCGACAAAATTAGTGGATTAGTCTGGCAACCATTATGTGTAGGGCATTCTAGTGAATTAAAGTCAGCTGTTTTCCAGATGTTGCGTGCAAACAAGTAAACAACTGTTGTTTTTTATTTAATAAATCTTTATTTTGAAAACGACAAAGAAACGAATTTAATAACAGAAAACATAAATAGTTGGTGTCTAGCCCGTGAAATTGTTCGTTAAATTTATAACAACTTTTGTGGGAATACCCTAATTATTAGCAAACATCGATAGTCAAATCAAACAATCGAACCGCACGTGTTGGAATTGTTTTCTATTATCAAATAAATTAATTTCAATTATGTCCAAGTTCCTATCATATTACGACCTGTTTCCCATACCGGATCCCAAGGAGTTCCTGGGCCTGGCTTCGGACAGAGAGAAGGGCAATGTGGTGACCACACTGGCACGCAATGTGGTCGTGGTTTTGAACGTAAGTTTTGATCTCAACTTAGGGGACTTCTCCAGTTTTAACGCGCTTCCTTCCAGATCAGCACACAAAAACAGTTGCTCAGTTGGTCCCTGCCGGAGAAGCTTTCGTCCAAGGTGATCTACGATCCCATCAGCCAGAAGTACGTGGGAGTCTTTGGAAACCACTCGCTGCGTGTTTGGGATGTGGACACCAGCGATGTAGCCAAGTGCAAAAAGCTGAAGGTAAGGCAAAAAGAAAAAGACATCCAAGTATACTAACTGACTCTCCCTCTCGCAGTTCCAAAAAAGCATTGCCCATTTGGTGGAAACGAACCAGGAGGCTTTGGTGCTCTACAGCGATGGTGACTGCCAAACTCTATCCCAGGCCTTGGCCTCCCGCAAGGATCAGAAGGAAGATACGGCTGAGCAGCTAGCCCTGGCCGCCAGCAAGGTCATAAGCAAGCCCACGGTTTACACCACGGCACAGGGCCAGCAGGTGCTCACTTATTTCGAGGAAACGAAGGCCTCTGGTGAACTGCAGCTCATCCGGCTTTCCTTGACCACCGCCAGCCGGCGAGAGTACCTCATCAAACGTGAGGATGTGCGGCTAACAGGCTATGCTGTCGTTGAAGGAGACTCAGCTCCTCAATTGCTAACCATTTGTGAGTAGTAACATGCACAGCACATACATAACCCTCATCTAAACTACAATAAAATCGTGTCCTAGGGTCCGACAAGCGCGTTTTTATGCTAAATCTGACGGAGCGCACTTCGGAGCGATCACCCGGACAATTCGTGTCCATGCTGGCCGAATTAAACGTGGAAAGCAAACTGTCCGTGCACGGAGTCTCCCGGAACTTTGCAGCCATCTATGGCGCCAAATACGGACAGGAGGGCGCCTTGCTGTTGGTCTATAACACTCAGTTCAAGGTGGTCAATGCCACGCAGTACTTTAAAGTGTACCTGGACTTCTCCCGCCTGTGGGCCGGAGACGAACACATCCTGCTGGCAATGGGTCAGAACATAGCCGCCGTGCGTTACCGCATGAACCAGGAGGTACTGGTGGACATGCTGGGCTCCCAGTTCAGCAACACTCACCTCACGCCCATCGAGCTGGATCACATTAACGAGGAAGAGTACCTGGAGTCGGTCATCAAGTTCGGTGGCAGCACAAAACCCTCAAACTATGGGTTTGTTAAACAGAAGCTTAATAGCCAGCTGCCTACGCTGGAGTTCCAAACGGCAGATGGCAGGCAGTTGGCCTACGATCCTCCAGAGTCAGTGGATCAGGAGATGAGCGAGCTCATCAAGCAGCACGTCCATGGAGAGGTGACTGGCTGTGAGAACGGGCTGGAGGATGTGAGTGTGACTCTAATGACGAATTTCTTCGACACTGGACCAATGAACACAGCCGTTCAGGCCTTGGTTCGTCAGCTGGAGAGAAGCGGAGCTGGCGAAGAGGAGATTATCGAAAAGATTCTCACTCTTTTCATTAAGACCGAAAACACGGAGCATGTGCTAATGTGCCTGCGGCGTTATAGCAACATCTCGGAGAAAATGCTGGCATGGTCGCTTCGTTTTGCTCTGGATAAAAGTACGACTGCCACTACTATCAATGGTGATGCCAAAGTTAAAAGCACGAAGGCGAATCACTCGAACAATGAGCTCCTGAATGCAGTGCTGGCCTGCAGTTTTGACCCCAGCGGCATAGAGGAACACCTGAGTCAGCGGTTGGACCTTTCACACGTCCAGCACCTTATGAATCACCTGTACAAACTGGCTAATGATCCTACCGCCCAGCTGGAGGAACGACCCAACCGGGATTCCTCGTTGGTTCAAACGGAGTTCCAGGCCCTGCAATGGTTCGGCTCCCTCTTGACCTCCCACTTCACCCTGCTGAGCATCTCCAAGGATGAAGCGCTGCTCGAGACGCTCTCCAAGTGGGCCAATCTCCTCTCCTTCTACGAGGACAGCCTATTTGACATTGCCAATACGCTACCGCTGCTCACCAATATTGTGGAGAAGCGCCAGATGAAGCCCATTTACTCCACCACGTGGTACGGCGTCGAGGAGGTGGTGCTCTACTAGGACAAGAACGAAGGATTTCATAGCTTCTTTACAATTGTTTCTAAATAATAAACATAGAATTTAAATGAATTCGTAGGCGTTCACTGGGTATTATTTTTATTTTAAGGGATGTTAACCTTTTATCTTAAATTTAGCAACAGTACTTAAATGTACATACTTATGTTTAAAGATAAAACATTTTATGTTTTGTCTGATGTGCTTTTGTAACGCGTTTTATGGTCATTATGGTTTGTGAATTGGCTGACTTACTTTGAAAAGGAAAAAAGAAACTCTGTGAAATTCGAATTAAAGACAAGTGGCAGTTGAATAAGATTTAATGCCAAACTAAGCTGAATTGTCATCTTCAAGTTTCGCAGATTGTGCCCATGCAATGTCCACTTTAAGCCCGTGAAAACCACATCAAACTGACCACAGAGTATCTTGGCCATTATCAAAACTGTACCAGCTGCCAAGGCCAGATTAAACCAAAAACTTTTCCATCAATCTTTAACGACGCGAGCACATGCGATTCGAGCGTCCTACTTCGCTATATTAATACACATATAAAAACGAATTGCCATCTAAACATTTTTACTATAGTAACTCTTTTTATATATAAAAAAAGTTGTAATAGTTGTAAAAGTTGTTGACATTCGTTTTAGTATCAAATAGTATCAGGAAATTCAAAAATATTATTTGGTTATCCTTTAAATACTAGGTTATAATTTTTATTTTTTAGGCTATTCGAAAAGTTCCTGTTTGTAAATATTAAAGTTGATGACAAGCTTTTTATGTTTTTCCCCGTGTAAAAACGAAGGCCCAGTGACAACCCACTTGGTCCAAGTCCAGCTCCAAGAGCCACTGCCTCTTTACCACTTTCTCTGCACCTTTCTTTCGAATCAATCTCGACGCAAACGAAGCACTTGAGAGCGATGACCAGCCAAAAAAAAAAAAAAAAGTTTTCTATTATAAAAATTTTTATTTCCCCCCTAAAAAAACTCTTCAATAATTGTCCTACTTTCAGCCAAATAACGCCCAAAAAAAAAAAATTTCCACGAGCGAAAATAAAAATTTAAAAATTATGATTCAACACAACAACATAGCCACTTCACAAATTTTCATACAGAAACACGCGGACGGACACGACAGACAGACATTTGATCATTTACAGATGGGACTTTTAAAAAAATAGCTCCCCTCCACGGTTGATTCACTTGGGGATTTTGATTGCGAGGCAGAGGGTCAAAGACTACGAGCAGCATCGCTTTTTATTTTTATGACATTAGAACTGTGGCTATTCAAATTTTTTTGTTTTGTTCTTGCAGCATTTCTCCTGATTGTAAGCCTAAGATTTATAGCTGGCTAGATGGGAGAAGGGAGGTATGTATATGGTAAAACCTGCTTGTAACGTCATAAAATCGAGATAAATTATTTAATTTTCGATTTCCTAAAACCATTAAGCAAAGGCAGAAGAGTCCGACGCCTAGCTAGCTACCCCATGACCAAAAGCAAGTTGCCAAGTCATACCAGGAGACACAATCACAATCTGCTTGCTGGCCCTTATATAAAGAGTTGGTATGTATATGTTTATATATAGTTTGCTGCCGATGCTGCGCTGCCTCTGCTGACCGCTGGCTGCTGCATCCATCCATGGAGGAAGGCGAAGGATATGGCCACAGACACACATACACATGGTACATGCATACGCCTACCTGTGCGCAGGTAGCACAGCAGCAGCAGCGGCACAGGTAAGCAACTCTTTGGCCCGGCAAACACTGCCGCAGATATGTACATCCACAGATACAGATTCGGATGCGCGTTACTTGTTGCAAACGAACGTTAAGAGATGGCACAAAGGGAACAGCACCAAAAACAGGCTGCCCCTGCCGCTGCCCCATGCTGGGCACCACCGGCCACATTTAGCAGCGTCATGATCATCATCAGGGCCCAGGGACTAGGGACTAGGGACCAGACCGGGATTGGACCTCAGATTGGTGCTGGGCTCTGATGTCTAAGATGCAACATCAGCTAGCGTCAGGGATGCAACAGAAAGGTTTATCAAGGTGAGTTCCCTTTTTAATTTTAATTAATAGGGTTTATTTTTTGATTTGATATAAATTTTATATGTAACAAATATAACTAACATAATAAACTATATCACTAATAAAATATTACAAATTTTTTGTTTTTCGTACTGACTTTAAATTATTTATGCTGTTAAAACTAATTAAATCTGAACTTTTTAATGCAGCTTATATAAAAAAATGTAGAGTCGAACCGACACAAACTAATATTTACTAAAACTATTAAAAGCTGAAAAGGTTAACCTATTAAAATATGATTCATAATTTTGTACTCGGAATTGGTATTTTGTATTTTACATTTTAATTATATAATAAATTAAATAAATTATCACAATAAATAAACATTCTTTTATAAACAAAAATACTGAAATATATGAAAATGTGGGATTTTTCTTTTAACATGTGTTTTTGTTCTGGAAAACATATAGCTCATATTTTTCAACCCAAAAATTCCACATTACTACTGTGATTTGTGCCCATCCCTGGGCCAATTGCAGCTGCTTGTAAGCCGAAACGAGTGACTTGGCACTTGGCTCTTGGCATCCTTTGTCCCTTCCTTTGAAATGTTACTCGTTTTGGTTATTTTTTCTTGCCCTCCACACTCTTATATGTACAAGATGCAACATCTCTAGAGTTGGGCCCACTCTTTCTTTCTTATTCCCCCTTTTGTTTTCTGTTATTTTTTGGATTTTTTTGTTTTTTTGAAAGCGACAAACCGGCCGGCATTATTTTTAGAATTTTTCAGTCAAACTTGTTACCAAGCTGGGGCGAAACTGGCTTCGAGGCAGCAGCAGCAGCAGCCAGCAAAAATGCAATGATCTTGTTCTCATTCCACGTCTTTTAACCAAAAAGGTGACTTTGTCTCAGTCCCTCAATTCCAGCCGCAGCCATGTAGCCGAGTATCTGTGTATCTTTGTATCTGTGACTCCGCATTGTTACTGTTCTCTGACTTTTTAATGCCCCCCGAAAACCCGACCCCGAACCGACTGCCGCTGCTCGAAAATTGTATCGATCTTGGCCATTTGCCGGTGGAAGTTCGGGTTCGGGTTTGGGTTCCACCTTTTGTGTTCTGTTTTTGGTCCATACGCTTTGGTCGTCGGTTCTTACTCTTCCACGCAGCATCATCATGATCTTGGTGATCATCATAGTGGTCGAACAGGGGGGTACAGTTTCGCTCCGAACTGAAAAGTTATCATTTTGATTCTCTCTCTGTTTTTTTACTGCTGGTTTGGTCGCTTTCTTTCGGGTTCTCAGATTTGGATGTGGAGTTCAGGCTTTGGTTAATTTATTTTTATTTTCGTTTCATTAATTTGAGTTTTGTATTTTAATTGAACGTCGTTCTCGTTCTTGTCCGCCTCCCCGATCAGATTATTGACTCTTTTTTTGGGGTCTCCTCCACGACTTTATACATATGTAGTCTGTGTAGGAGATTATTCAAATTGGTCATAGACACAGGCCTTTGTCTAAGCCCAAACATGTTCAGTTTAATGAGTTTTATTAGTTCTGGCTCCGGCTCAATAGGTTTTCCGTCCGGAGAGGGTAAATATGTGGCTCTGGCCATTGGCTATGCGTATAGTGTTATAGTGTTTGAGGGGGGTAAATTGCTCCCACCCCAGGGGCTTGGCTCCGCCAGTTGGACCAACTGGTTGCCAACTGGATTATGCTTATTAACCTGGTCATTTGGAGACCTCGGACAATGGCCCGGCCGGATCTTTGAATAGTGTAATGATCTGGAAACCGATAGAGCCCAAAGTGAATGGCTTCTATGCTTTAATGCTGGGGAACTAGTTTAGGCTCTTGATGAACTTAACTAGGAAATTTACAGATCATATGTTGCTATAAATGCTACTTCGGATAATAAAAAGAACTGAAAAAAAATGTTATGCATTCAAACATTTTTATATTTCTCGTTTAGCTATTTTAAGTTTAAGGAAATTGTTATTAAAGGGTTATACAAAAAATTAAAAGTATTTAATACAACAAAACATATCTATTCGAAAATTTTTAGCATCGAAAAACACAAGCTAAAATGTCAAGATCTCAGATTTTACTGTGAATCAAAAAAATATGTTTATTCCACTACCAAATATGATATCAACCAGACCCCTAAAAAATTAATTATCCATTCGCTGTTAATATCTCCGCCGAAACTGTCGTCAGAGAACTTGGGACATAGAACCTCACACTTTCCCACAATGGCAGCGACAGAAAGGCAAACAAATCTTTTGACATATTTATATTCATATATCCATAAATGTGTGCGAAAAAGTCAAATATTTTCTCTGCACGTTCCCAGCGGCGGAGGCAGAAAAAGGCAGTAAAGTGAGCAAACCCCAAACCCCAACTCATCTCACGTTTGCTTGGCAGGCAGACAAATCGGGAGGTCGCAACGTTGGCAAACAATGCAAATTTTTATTTTAAACCGAAGCCAGTGAGATGCAAGTGAAAAAGAGAGAAAGAGAGAGAGAGATAATGTCAATAGGTTATGGGCCAGTTCGTTGCCTAAGTCTTTCGTTTTTGAGCGTTAGTCAGCGACAAAAACCCCTCTAATCACTTAATCATCTCTTCCAGCGAAATTATCTGAGCGGTGGGCGAAATGTGAATAAAGCTGAAAAATATGTGTGTCAGCCTCTGAATCTGTGGGGGCACTCGAGTCTATGGCTTTCTAAATAAATTGCTAACCATATCCGCCAACAAAAAAAGCGACATTTCTCTGACTCACGAAAAACATTTGCTTATTCCTATGCGATTTTGCGGTTTTGCTTGCGTACAATTTAAAATTCCTGGGCCTACCGATAAATAGCCATCCCCCCCAAAAAAAAAAACGAAACCCCAGCAATTTGATCTTTAAATTTAAGCACGTTTAAATCAAAAGAGCAACGGACACACAACTACACATGGATATATCTCTCGCTTAAAAGCCAAAAGCCTTGCGTGCCTGGGCCTTGTACATGAAATATATATATATTTATATGGCTATACATAGTCTTCAATCCCACACAGGCAACAACAACAACACTGAGTTTGAGGCCCCAACAGCAAAAAAAAAGCTAAAGCCCCAGCAACAAAAACCACACGGATGACTTTGTGAAATTCGAAAGGCGGCAGCGTTGCCTTCACCACTCTCCACCCCCCTTCAACCCCCTTCGCCCCCTTCGCTTTTCAGCCAGCTCACCTCCTTCACTTGGCCATTATGTACTTTAAATTTAAATTCAATTGACTTCTTTTATGATGGCAAACGGGCGTCGTCGGCCACGCCAAAAAAAAGAAATAAATACAAGAAATCAAGAAAATATAAAAAAACCAAAAAAACGTGCCAAGGAAACTGCTCACGTAGCTTTCGAAAGGGGATTTCTTCTGGAACAGTGGGGCAAACTCTGGATCGAGCTACGCCCCTGCCTTTTTGCCATTTGCCTGGCAACTTTAACGGCCATTTCTTTGCTGTTTGCTGCTGCTGCCGTTGGTATTGCTGTTGTTGTCGCTGCCACGCAGCAGCAGTACACTGAAAACAATTTAAATCAAAAAATATAAGTTAAGTAAATAATAAAAGTAAAAAAACAAGTAAATCAACCCCACTTATTACATAATTCCAAAGCATTTTGTAGGTAAAGAAATACAAGTCAAAATGCTTTTAGGAAAAAATCCTTATTAAATTTATTAGAAAAAGAAATAAAAAAACCTTATTTAAAGTCCTTTTAAGTCTTGTTTGTTGCTTTAAATTATCTAAAATTTTGTGGGACACCACAGTTTATTTTAAAAACATTTTAGTATAAGAAATATTTAAACTGGGACCTATAAAATATATTTTTCTCTGTGTCGCCAGCCGATGTGATCGTCGTCGGCCTACCTTGGTAACGTATTTTTCGTCGACGCTGTTGTTTTTCTGCCAGTTTGATCTTTGCCATAAAAGTGATTTTTTTATTTTTATTCTTTTCTGGTTGTTGCGTGGCCATTGCGCTACAGTTGATTGCGTGCTGTACGTGGGTTCTCAGCATCAGTTGTTTGAAATGGGTAGGTTTTAGGTTGGGTCTTTCGGTTAAGTGAGGATTTGCTGGGAACGAGGGATGATCCGAGCTGGGATTTTTCCATGGGAGTAGTTCATGGACTGGACGAAGATAATCTTGCTTGGTTTGGATCTTGAGCGATTTCAATAAACCTACACACAGTTCTTAGAAAAGTGCTTAAGTAACATATTTTAAACGAATGTTTACAATAAATTGTTCTGAATTTTGACACTCAAATTTCATTATTACCCCTTAAAATTACTTATTTTACTTGGTTACCTAGTGAATAAAACTTTAACATAAATATATTTCAAATAGCAAATAAAATTAATAACTATCCTAAAAAATGAGTTTATTATTTTTTCCCTTAAATCTTATAGTTAAACCTAACATCCATTTGTTGCCCATTAAGATTTCTAATAGATATCTTTGCGGCATCTATATCTATATCTAAGATCAGCTGTTAATTTTAACACTCCCTTTTATAGAGGAGTAAGATTGCCCGCTAAGTCAGATGGACAACTTTCGGTCGACCTCTTAACTCTTGATCAAGTTTCTCTTGATATTTGCGGGCTTCTTTCATTTTATTTTTGTGCTTTTTTGTCGTGTTTTATTTTTTTGTGGTTTTCTCGTTATTTTTTTTTTTTGTATTATATTTTTTGGCAAAAGTCAACTTACCAGACAACAAATTTGCCGAAGACAAACAAAAAACCCAACCAGAAATCGTCCACTTTTATGTGTTTAACAGGGTTTCAGTTTGGTGCTTTTTATGGGTTATATCAGGGGGAATAGGGTGGTTCAATAAATAATATAAATGAAGGTAGGAAACAGTATGAAATTAGTAATAATTATAAAGCATTATATATTATTTCACATCAAACACTGTTACATATGATATAATTTCCCCCTTCATAAATATAGCTAATTGTCCCTATTCAGCTATAATATTAATATTTAAATCAAAAGTATAAACAACTACTTGATTTGCTGTTAAAGAGTAACCCTTTTGTCTCGATCACCCTGTATGGACCCACAGGTAATGGCAGCTTTTATAATTTCAGCTTTCGTGCGATATAATTTTGAGCATTTTTCACCCGCATTGTTGAAATCCAAAATCAATAGCCTTAGCCACCACAGCCACATAGACAATCATTAGGCAACGTCTTTTAGCCATATACACCTTGACGTAGCAAAGAGAGGCCCAGGCCCACTCACCTGGACAGGCTTTGTACTTGTCTCTTACCTGTGTACCTGTGTGTACCTGTGTTCGTTTGTGTGTGTGCCGCTCATTTGGCGGGAAATCATGGGTCGCTCGGCACTCGGGAGGCAAAAACAAAAACCCGAAAATCAGGTAACAACGCTGCCGGCGACGCTGCCGTCGTCGCAGTCGCTACAGGTAACTACAGGTAAGCGAGGCGTCGGCGATCGGATCATCGGCTCACACACACATATACACACACAGAGGGGCCCTGGAACAGGTATATACACACAGATATATGTATATAGAAGCGGTCTGCGCCGACGTCGACGTCGTCGTACGTCTCAAGAAGCTGATCTGGAGCTCGTTTGTCGCATTTTTACCAAAACTGAATTTAGTTTAGAAGCGTTTGGCGGCGTCGAAGGTGTGTGCGAAAGCAATCCGGTGCCAGAGCCAAAATCTTGAATCTTGAATAATATATATCTTCAACCTTTTGGTGACCAAATAAAATCAAACCAAGTGCAGTTAAGTGCCCCGATTCAGTGCAGTTCAACACACACAACTCAACTCTCTACCCAAGTTGCAGTTCCCAGTTTTTCCTCCAACTTGGAGTTATCTGGGTATGTCATTTGCATTAGCAGCTGTTTGATATAACCTCACTGGCCCAGGCACACGCACACAGTGTCAATTATATATATGTAGAAGGTATAGTATAGTAGATCGTGAGCAAATTCTTTAGACATCCGGCTCTAGACACACGCTTCCAGAATTTTCAATAGCATTATCGTGATCGTCATCGTCATCGACCTCATCTCATATGCACAGACAACTCTTCGTCTCTTCTGAAGAAGTAGAAAACGTGTTTCGGACTATTCGAAATCGGTTTGGTAATCAGTTTCCTATATATATGCGCAGATCTTTGATCTAGGCCTAGGCAAAGTTTTTGGTTTCGGTTCTTTTATGGCCCCCCAATCCAATCATCATTCAACCCATTTGAATATGCTGATGTACACATCTCTAAAACGTCTTTTTCTCCATCCCAAACACGAACACCCCGTCCATTTCGCGTGATGTGTGATTTGTTCTTGGAACTATTTGAGCATTTGAGTATTTGAGTATGACTTGCGGTCAGCTCGTAAGGCTAGGCGTCAACTCGAACCGAGTAAATCTCTATATTTGGTATGGGTACTATGTTGATTCTGTAATTTACGTCATCGGGCTAAGACGAGAGATCTTTTCAAAGTCGGGAAGGTGTGTGTATAAAGTGGGATTTATCCCATAGGTGTGCTCACTACAAGTGCAAGTTAACCCTAATAGCTTTTTTCGAAGAAATTACAATAAAAGTCCCCTGTTGATTAATTCCACTTGGAAACAGTAGCTTAAAAATGTTTCTATTACAAATTGTTGTAAATTATAAATGGGATGCATTTAGTAGCCCAAAAATACAGATTATAAACATTTTCTTAAGTTGTAAGATAAATAAAAGATAATAATAGAGGCTTATCAACTTTAAGCTAAAAATTACGAATTTTTTTTTTAGAAAAATGGGGAAAGTAAATAAAATAAATAAATTAACGAAAAACTGATCTGAAGAAAATGAGCAAAGAATTAAATGAATAAAAAAGGTATTGAATGAAAGTATATCCATATCCCAAAATAAAATCACTGCAATTCGGAGAGTATGCACAAATATTTACCAAACCTCCAGGCTAACCACAGAGAGCTTAGCTTAGGCCTTGTGTAAGCCGTTTTCAAGAACCCTCCATTAAGCCAGTTAGCCTTTCATCTGGATCTTGAGTCTAGACCTGCGGCCCACACAGACTTTGAGATTGAACGTTTTTTTTAAAAGATTTTCATCAGCCTATGGCCACCTGGAATGGAATGGACCGTAAGTAGCTGGGTTAGCTACTGCTACTTGGCTACTGTCGTCACACAATATCCATTGCACAATTTCGAGGCAGGCGAACAAAATGGTGAGGCAAAGTGAAGTAAGACATTCAGAAAATTCGCCTGCCTGGCTGCTTTTCAACATTTTCCGCCGCTTTATGTTTCAGCGATTATTAAGAGTGGTGTGTGTGTGACTCGACTCGAGGAGTTGTGGAGTCGAGCGAGGCGCATAATTGTGGGAACTTACGTTACGGAACGCTCGTCTAGCAACTGGTAGACTGGTGGACTTGTAGACTATGGCTAAGGCCAGTCAGCCGTTCACTTGGCTTACTCACTTGGCCCGGCCCGGCCCCGGCCCGGCGCTATAATGCCAATGCAGGTCCGAACCCAGGCCCATACCCAAACCCAAACTCAAACCCACCACCCAACGTCTTCGTCTTCGTCTTCTGTCGTCGTTCCAGTTACAGTCACTTGACCAACCGAAACATTGAGAATACGAAAGCGAATATACGTTGGAATGGGTGTACGACGAGTACAATAAGAATAAGACGGCTCTCGTTTTTGGTGGGCATAATTGTTGATCGTCGTAGCGTGCATATTTATGGGAATATTTCTCCAAGCGGAGGAAAATCATTGCAGCTCCTCTCCTTGCTTCCCAGGGCTTCGCTTCGAGGTTCTTGGTTCTGGACGAACGCGCGCTCGTCCAACTTTGACCTTTTTCCGAGACCATTATCTCTCGTTACCCTATTCGTTTGTCTATGCAAAATGCATATACAAATTCCACGTAGCATTTCTCAATGCATTTCTCAAAGCGAACGGCTACGCCTGCGCAAAAAACTAAAGCCGACGATGACGACAGATATATGTAGCTATAGATATAGATATGTGTCTGTGTGCGTGAGTGGGCGACAAGTCGGCGAAACGAGAAATCGAGTGAATGTCCATGGGGTTTATGAACATTTAAAAGAAACCAACAAAAAAATAATGAACACAAAGCGCGCGACTAATTGAATGGCCAAAAATAAAAATCAGCGTTCATCGAAAATTACACAAAAGAGGAGATCACTTTCCCTTCCCTTTCAACAGTGTTATGCAACCGACTCTATATACAGGGTGCTATGTTGTCTTTGGTTATCTAGCTGTATGAGTGATAAATAACGTCATAAAGCTAGCTTACCGAAGTTAATATTAGCGTCTGGCCAGCGAAATCAAATAACCAAAAAAAAGGAAACCCACGTTGCGTATACTTAATATTTTTTAAACACTTAAAAAAAGAGCATGTTTATTATTTTGCAGTTTGGCTTTATGTCCCACTGCTTTGGCTAACAAAAAACCAGTCCATACAGGCCAGTAACTTTAAGCAATTTAGTTTTGTGTTATTTCTTCTGTTTTGCCTTGATTTATAGCAACGACCTTTGCTTGGAGTTTTTCTCTGTGCGAACAGTAGTACATAGGAGGATGAGGAACCGACCCCCCCAATGACGTTGCTAATGAGCAGCTGACGGAGACTGATTCATTGAAATCGATATGGAAGGTAGTTTCCAGGCACACAAGAGAACCTAATGAGTAAGAAAATTAAAAAGACGAAAAACAAAACATATTTATAAATGTGTGAAGCAAAAGTTCAGCGATATATAAAGGAGTTACGTTTTGTGATAAAAGGGGCTGATATTAATTTTAATACACTGTTTTTTAAATATGCAATAAATCACATGTTGTCAAAGTCACATTTTGTTAAACGAAGAAATAAAAAATGTCTAAAACTGAAAAGCTCAAGTAATTTGTTTTTTTTTTTAACCGGCTAATTTACTCGTAAATTGTGAGAATATTTTCAAATGTAACGATACATCTTTAATCTTAAAATTGTAACTTTACAAACTGCACAACTCATTTTAAAGTTATGAACTTTAGTAAAACCACAGACTAAAGGCAAATTAATTTATTAAGGTAATTTTACTTTTAAAATTTTAATAATGAAAAATTTATGTAGATTATAAAATTGGTTTTTATTATTTTAAAGACTTAACCCCAGGGAACACAATTAGAAATTGTTGACTATAAAGTTGATTTTAAATTGTAATGATCGTACCTAAAAACTAGTGACCTAAAAAATATAAACTTTTTATTAAGAGAAGACTACTGGTTAAGCAGTAAGTTTTAGAATGTGTTTTTTGTATTTTATTCAGCAAGAACACGTGAAGGTTTAGCTCTCGGCGAACTCAGTTTAGCTGCCAAGTTGAAGTTCACAGATCTCGACAACTCATAGGCATCTGACTAACGACTAACGACCAACGACGGCTATGCAAATTAGTTTGGGCCATATGCCCGGTTATCGCAGTCACAAAAATAAAAGCGAAAAAAAAAAACACAGCTCAACATCTGTTCGACTCAGACGAACGTTTAGTATGGAATTGTATGGCAGTATATTATACCTACCGGCTACACTCACACAGCGCCAGTTACTATAGAATAGATATAGGGGCCGATCTCTGGCCCGACGATTCATATATAGCCGATGATGTATGGTGGGAATTTCCGTTACTTTGCTATTCGATTGGTCGCTGTTTGATCTCTCGCCCAAGTAAAGTCTAGGCGTTGTCTCCGAGAGAGCTTAGTAAGACTATCTAGATGTGTTGGCATTAGGATGGCCCAAAACTATGTTTTAAAATATGGAAATAAATATGGAAATAAATTTACAATAACTAAAAGACTAACTGTCCATTTTAATCTGATATAAATCAATTGGTTAATGTTGTATAAAATAATTTTAAAAAGTATGGACAAAGTGAGCGACAACGGGATTTATTTTAAAAGTTAAGTAAATTATTTCAGAAAAATCTGTTTTCAAGAGACTGTATTTCCAAAAAAATGTTAAACAACAGCTCTATGCTTTCTAAAATTTTTATTTCAACAAAAAAACGTACATCATTCAAACAATGTAAATAAACATTTGAAGATAAAAATATAAAAACAACTTAAAAAAAATTTATAATTAAAATTTTAAAAGCAAGGAATTCCTAAGTGTTAAAAATAAAGTGTACAGTATTTTCACCTAAAAAAAATTGACTTACCTTAAATCCTAAATTACCAAAACCTTTAAATTACCATTTGGGTCCACCCATATGTGCACTTGCCACCTGTATCGTTAAGAGTGTCGCTTTTTATGGTGGAAGTAAACAGATTTCTTTATTTTATTTATTATTAATCTTTAGCTTTTTTCATTCTCAGAGACCCGTGGCAGAGTATATGTTTTTGCTGTTTTTGTTACTCAATTCGAATTACATATCACTAAAAATCAAAACAGAAATGTCGTCTTCCTCCTTCGGATATGGGTTTCCACCCGACTTTCTATTACTTGATAGATTTTTTTTCTTTTAGAATATCGCTACAAGAGTTGGTTTTTTTTTTGTAAATTTTCAATCTAATCATAACCGCTTTTGTTGCGTTTTCCTCACAACTTTGTTTTGGTAAACAAAAGTTGGTGATTTTTTTGTAATTTCGCTTATTTTTTGGGAAATTAGTAGGCAACTTAGAGATTTAGAAACAAATAGTCAACACACTATCATCGTCATAATAATTAGAGTAATCATAATAAATTTATCATACATACATACAAGCTCCATATTAATGTTGTGTTTTTTTTTTAAAGTTGTTTACTTGAACTAATTTTAAATGTTTGATTTTTAATTTAGAATTAATTAATATACTTTGAGTTTCTGTTAGAATTTGCTAAGAGTTCGTTTAGTTAGTTAATGTTCCAATTCGTTAAAGCCTTTCCTACACACACATATACATTTAAATAGGTTTCCTTGCTAACTTAGTTCTTGGAAGAAAGTTTTAGTTAATTAATTTTTGGTTTTGAATAGATTTTGATTAGTTCATTTTGGAGTATTTCGCAGAATGGATGAGTGAATGACAAACTGAAACCTCTTTCTATATAGTTTTAGGGAAAATGAAGCCGATAGATCGGAGAGATCGTTGCTGATGAGAAACAAAGATGAGGATCATACCTACTAAACTACGGACCATTTAAAAAATACACGAATTCGTATTAATATTTTCATAATTTTCTCGTTAATTTCCATTTCTTTGTTCGTTTCTTGGCTACACAAATCGTTTGCTGTTAAAATTTCCTTATTGTGTTTAGTTTTTGTTCTCTGTTTTTGTTTTTTTTGGACCCCTGCCCTTCCAATGGATCTTTGGGTAGTAATTTCTTCAAACTATTTTGCCTTCTATGCTACTTTATGTTCACTTTATTAAAACATACACAGTAAATTCCTCTAAAATGCTTCGGTTTCTGTTGTTTTGCTGTTGTTGTCTTGTCACCTAAATAAAGTAAATAGTGTTGCATATATTATTATATTTATTACTTGGTTTTTTCCATTAACGGGTCTGCGCTAATCAAATCCGACTTTCTGGGTTCGGCACTTTTATTTCATTTGTTACTTTGTTTTGTTTTTAATGTGTGCACTATACCTACATTTTACACTTTCAGAGATGAGTCTGCAATTGTTTACCATTTAATTAAGTATCTTGTTCGTTAAACTCGAAAATCAGATTTTAGAGATTAAACTTGTATTTCGGTTTTAATTTTTTTTCAATTTTTTCTTTGGCGACTACACACGCACACACACATACACACATACGACAATGCCTACAAACGAATTCAATTTAGTTTAAAAACTTTTCAAGTTACATAGACTAAACGTAAACATAAATCATCTCGATCGAGATTGGGATGTGGCTGCGTCTGAGGATGTGGATGCGGATGCGGATGCAGATGCGGCTGCGAACCTGCTGCCGGCTCAGAACGAGGCCTCCACCAGGTAGGTGCCATCCATGGGCTGATTGTTTTGGCTATTTTGAGCATTGCTGGCAGCCGGCATGTACTTGCCGCAGGCCTAAACAGAAACGAGAACAGACCAGAAAATGCATTAGGGCTTTTACCGTTTGGGGTCAGGTTTCACATGATTAATGATTAATGATAGCTATAGCTCCAGACGGAGCATGATATGATGGCCAGTATCAAAAACAGAAGCTTGGACGTGGACATGGACCAAACCCGACTAGTAAATCAATTCGTAAATCAATGTATTTAATTGACTATAATTATTTTAAGCCTTCAGATTGTATTTAATTTGTTGGATTACAAATTAATTAGTTGTAAGACAAGCAAAAAATGTTAAACTTAAAATATATACATGATTTACTTTACTTTGCGATTGTTTAATATTTTAAAATAAATCAATTTGATTGTACAACAAATGTATTTTTTAAACCAAAACAAATTAAGTATGAAAATAGTTTCAAGTTTGAAATAATAATTTTTTTACATTTATAACGAAACTGTTACCCCTTTCTCATTAAACCCGATCACTTAAATTTGAAAGTTAATATTTTAAATTGGCTTTGCTTATTTTACAGTCTACATTTAAGTAAGTATTATTTACATCGTCTCTACATTTCCTGAAGCCGAAATCATAGCATACTTTTTTGCTTGAAAGGTAAAGTAAATTTCAAATAGTGTAAAAGTATGGATGAAGCTTTACAGAAGGGTTTCTAGGTATTTAAAAAAGTCTTAAAACTTGTAAGTCGAATTCTCTCAGAAGACATTAGGACTATAACCTTTTATGTAAGTAAGAGTTATGATTTAATATTATAGTTCAGCCTGCGATACATTTAAATGTGAACCTCAAGAATGCTTTTTTTAGTTTTTATGGTGAGATGGGCAATTATACAAAAATACAAGATCAACAAAGATAACACACACCAACTATGTTTATATATAAATGTTAAAAGAGAGACAGAGAGAGAGGGAAAGCGGTTTTAGACCCACCTGCAAACTTTCCCACACCTTTCGCGAGGGACCTTTTCACTATGTACAGGGTATATGGGGTACATAAGGCACTTATAGCTTACCTGGTAGCGCTGCGAGCAGCAGCGGCCGCAGCAGGATTGCAGCAACCCGGCGGCACTGTTTGTCGAGTGGGCGGGACTGGCCATCGGGGAAGGAGAACCCGGCCGATTCTTGGACGACTGACCGTTATACGCAATTTCTAACTCGACAAATTCTCGATCCTGCGGTTTGTTTTATTTTTGGTGACATTTTGAGAGGTGTGTGTACAGCCAGAGAAGAATTTTACAAAGAGAAACGAAGAATACATAGAGTACATTGCTTTTTTCTTTTTTTTTTGTTCAACAATTTTACAGGTAATGGAAATTTGGGAGAGGGGGCACGGGGTTTTTACACACACACAAAACACAGGACAGGTCAGAGGTTGAATATATAGTATAAACGCATAAACAAATAGGGGAAAAAGAGGAAGATCGAGCGTTTTTGGCTCTTTCGAGTTTTTAAAACAACAATTAGAACATTAAAGCTGGTCTAAAGGGAAGTGGAAAAAGTTATATATAAACATTTGAACGCTAAATTAGGTGATTTTTTCTTAATTATGATTTTTTTTGCAGCTCCTAAGCAATGACAAAAACACTATGAGAACAATTTTTGAGTCGTTTGAACAGCCAAGGGGGGCGGGGCTAAGGGGCGTGGCAGCGGGCGGGCGGGAGATCACTTAGCGGAACGATGAGCGGTAAATGCTGGGCGGAGGGGGCGGGGCAGAGCGGTACGAGAGTGGGAAGCAAGCGCCAGCGAGCAACATTCGAGTGCGACTTTTGGCTTAAAACGCGGCCACATTTTTATAGCCGCTAAAAACCGATTTTTGATTTATGACATCACGTTATTTTATTGATTTCTGGCTTTTAGTGAAGATTTTAAGAGCTCGTCAAGTGGAATAGGTTATTGGTTACGACTGGAAAACATAAACAATGCTTATGGTCCATAAAAATTGTTTATGAAACTAAAAACAGGAAAGATTTAGCAGTGTTTAAAAGTTCATTTCTTTACCCTAGTGTTTTTTAAGAGAGTTTATAAATTCCTAAACAAATTTAATTTTAATCGATACACATACAAAAATGTATAGAACTAATTGAATAGTTTATTTTCAAATAAAAATTTACCACGTTAATTTTAAAATTTTTAAAGATTATAAAGAGCCAAAAAATTAAACATTTATGACAAATTTATTTTTATTAACTTTTTTAAAAATGTTTAACAAATTGTAAATGGACCTGCTGCTGAGCAAGAATTTTTTTAATGGATTCTAAATTAATCTATAAAATCTACTTTTAAAATGCTTTCGCAAGAAAAATTCTGTACAACGATAATTAATGGGAATGAGAATTTACTCCCAATAAATTAAAAAATTACAAAGTGTGCGTTTTAATAGGCTTTTTATATCCACTTAAGTGATTTGGCATTGTTTCGGCTGAATCTCTGAATCTTCCCCCCGCTTGATGAGCCCCCTTCAGCTATTAAAATTGTTTAGATTTGATATTGTTAGATTTTTGTTTGCGTTTTGGGCATTATGTTGACGGCAATCGATTGCATATGGCTAAAATATCTTGATAGCATATGTGGGAGAGCATTCGCATATCGTTCGAACCGATACTGTTCGGTGATGACCGACTATATTCGAGTAACTGAAAACAGAACAGAGCGCATAGCATTCAACACGAATCGGTTGCTTTCAACAGAGGGTAAAAAAAAAAAAAAAAAAACAACCGACAATCAACAAAGAAAAAATTATAATTGGAAATTGGAAATCATAAAAATTAATTGCAACGCGTAAACATGAACGAGAAAGTTAGACAGAGATAGAGATAGAGACAGAGAGAGAGAGAAAAGGGATAGAGAAATATTGAAGAAAGAACAAAACTCAAATACAAACCGAAAGCACTTACTTTGTCGAATTTATATTCGGTTTTTCAGAGCATAGACATTGATATTCATTGCTTTTTATTTCTATGTTTTATATTTGCTTCAGATCTCGTGTGAAAAACATGACACAAATGGTGAACTTAGGACATACAACTTATAACATAACACAACAGATACACCACATACACAAAATACCATAATGTACAGAAAAAACAGAAACCAGAAGGTAAAATAAAAATTGTTTAACAAATTAAAATGCACGTACAAAATATGCTGAATATTCGCATTTCAGTTCAGTTTTTTTTTCTCTTTTGGGATTATTTTTTGCAATTTCCGATATTGATTTTGAATTTGTTTAATGAGTAGAAGACGCGATAATTCTAGGACGCTCAACAACAAATCCTTCCGCTTGCCATTTGTTGTTGTTCTGTTGCTATTTGTTGCTATCGCCGCGGCTGTTGATGGTTTTTTGGCTGTGGTTGTCGCTCTCGTTACCTTACAATTTCTGACTCTAACTGAGATTGAGATTGAGATGTTCAAATGTTGCTACATCTGTCACGGAGTAAAAACAACATAAAAAAATGTATAGAGAAAGAGTGTGTGATAGGTATACATAAATCATAACTTTAAATCATAAGTCTTAAACACTGAACGCGAGTGTCGACTGACAGTAATAATATTTTTATATCACATGTACATTTATAGAGATTTTAAGAGATTTTTAGAGAGAGAGATAAGTAGCTATAAAGCGAAGGGCATCATTGCTGCTGCCTCGCACATCGCGTATACGCACCGTTGTCTTCTCCAGGCACCGCAACAAATGGTGGTGCTGCAGCTCGAAAATGTCCTCGTCCCGATAATTGTCATCCAGCTCGATGCCGGACTCCTGTGCAGCCCACCTCGCCTCGGCGGCCTTCTTCTTGCTGACAAAAGCGGCTCCGGACGAGGCCTTGGCAATGCGGATGCGTGCCAGGCGAGCTTTCTGCAAGGACATAACATTGAATGAGTAAATGTGGGTGGTTGGTGGCAGGTTATAATGCACAGAGAAAAGACATATATAGCTTTCAGTTCTATTAACAAATTTTTACTTGGTCGCCATAGAGTTCAGTGTGCTAAATTCAGTACAAATTAAAACATTTAGTTCAAAATGACAACATATAAAAAAAAAATCATATGAAAGCGATTATTAAAATAAAAAATAAAGTACCTTCTGGATTTTTATCTGAATGAGACGCTGTTATAATAAAAACTATTAAATTAAAGTAATTTTTAACTCCAAAAACTAGAAGAAAACACATGACAATACTCAATACAATTTCCTATTTCCTATTATTTTGTGATTTTTAGTTAAGATTGGTTAAAAAAATGTTTAAAGTTTACTTTATCTCAGTAAAATCTTTCTTTAATAGTTTTTAAATGATCACCAATATACCTAATAATTTTTTCCAGTGTAATAATGGCTTACCCGCTGCGCCTTGCGCTTGTCCGCTCGCTGGTTCTGGTGATAGATTCTACTAAAGTTCGATACGATAACAGGTACAGGTAAGGCGATGACCAGCACACCGCTGAGCGAGCAGACGCCGCCCACAATTTTGCCAGCTATTGTCTCCGGCACCATGTCGCCATAGCTGAAACGGAAGGAAGGAAGGAAGGATTCCAGTATTAGCACGACAGAAACCCGTGATTCATATAAAACGAGACTCACCCCAGCGTCGTCATTGTGACGATGGTGTACCAGAAGGCCGCCGGAATCGATGTGAAGTTGGTGCCGTTGACGTTCTTCTCAGCGTAGAACATGACGGTGGCGAAGATGATGATGGCCATGGCCAGCGAGAAGACGAGGAAGCCCAGCTCGCTGGCACAGGACTTGAGCGTGTAGCCAAGGATCCGCAGGCCCTGCGAGTGGCGGGAGAACTTGAAGATGCGGAAGACGCGGAAGACGCGCAGCGTCACAAAAGCCCCGCTCACGTCGTCGTTGTCCGTGATCCCCAAACCAATGTAGTAGGGCATGATGGCCACCACATCGATGATGCTCATCACCGAACGCACGAACTTGCAGCGATCGGGGGCCGCGAACAGACGGAGCAGATACTCCGCCGTAAAGATCATCACGCAGGCAGTGTCCAGGCAGAAGAACACGATCTTGTAGCGCTCACCGCAGGGCAGAGTTCCCGCTCTGCCAGGACGATGGCCACAGGGCACAGTCTCCACCACATTGGCCATTACGGAGACGGCGATGAAGAAGCCCGTCACATAGTAGAAGACCAGGGCACTCGTCGATGTGTGCGGATTCTCGAAGGCCCGCCACATCTTCTGGCGCATGTTGGTCAGCTGCTGCAGATTCTGATCCCCATTCTCCGACAGCTTGTCGTCCATCAGCCGCTCCGCATTCTCCCGCTTCCGGTCCCTGTAGTCCTCGTAACAACAGTCCCCTATAACGTCCGGCATGATGCCGAAGAAGGCCAGCTCCTCGTCGTAGCTGGTGAGGCATTCGTGCTTCGGATAATGCAGTTTGCCTGTCCGGTAGTAGTTGAGTATGTGTCGAAAGATGTCCGGGTCCCGATCGAAAAAGTACTCTTTGCAGTCCTCGTCGTAGAAGAACTCCCTTTCATTGGAACCTGCAGGAGGAGATGGTGGAGTTCAATTAATTATCAAGAATTTTTAAAGGTTCTTTTTGATTAAATTTTTAAAATCAATGTATTGACTAACCTAAGAGAGTATCTGGATATTTTTCCAAGGTGTTCCGCCACGTTTCGAAGCGACGGCCGGAGACGTTGATCAGGAGCTTCTCGTCGTCCGTTTTGCGGTGGTTCTTGGGCATCGGCGGCGGTGGCAGTGGGTGGGTGGCAATGGGCACCCACCCGATGGCCGCCGCCCGGGCGAAGGGCAGCCAAGCGGCGACCGAGGCCATGCTATGGGGTGGAATGTTTCAGTGTCCCGGTTGACTCTCGTGGTTCCTTCTCCTCCTCTCCGCTCCTCTCCTGCGCTTCTCGCTGGGATCTCCTTAGACTATTTTCCTTGTGGTTAATTCTCTATATTATTTGGCAGTTGATTTGGGGGATTTTCTGGAGGGGATTTGCTTCGGGATGGGGAAGTCCCTGCGATTAACTCCTATTTTAAAGCTTTCGTCCGCTGAACCCCGTCCTTATTATTGTGTTGCGAATGCATGTCGGCAACTTTTGGATAGCAGTGTTTTATTGCTTGAACTTATTGCTGTCATTTTGCTGTGGCTGCTGCTACTTTTGCTTTTATTGTTCACTGCGGAGATATGAAAAGTTTCCTGTTCCTAGGTACTTCAGTTGTGTCGATGTGCCAGTGCTGCAACTGCAAGGAAGTGGAAAAGTTGGCAGGGTTTAAGCACAAGTTGCTGGCAAGGAGGGAAAACTGGGTGGTGGCTACAAAAGTTTTAATTCGCTGAAAAGTTCCTGAGACACGCACTCACTCACTCACAAACACACAAAACGCAGAGGAGTGCAATTTTATCTGAAAGTTTGGCACATATTTTGAAGGCTTTAAATTCGTCAAATGTTTAATGATCTTTTGTAGATGCTTGGTAACTTACAAATTAATTAAGCAAGCTAGACACAACCCGTTAAAAATTAAAATTGTACTTCAATACACTCTGAGTGATTATAATGTTATGTGCTTCTAAAAATATGTTTATTTTTATAGTAAATTACAATTTTATCACCAAATAGCAAACTGTAAAAAAGCTTTATTTTTAATTAAAAACTGAACCTTTTAAAAATAATTAAAAACCACTAAATACATGTATTGCTTTAAGTAAATTGAAATAAGAGATGTTTTTTTTACTTATTCGTAACAAAAATTATGGGACTGACTTTATTTAAATATTTTTATAAACTTAGTGTCCTTTGTAGTCATAAATTATTTTAAATTTCAAAAAGGTTTCAAAATGTTCATTCTGTTTTTACTTACAATTTGTAATCAGAAAACGAATGTGTAATCAAATACTTTTTAAATATTTTTAAACAAATACTATCGAGCTCTAAAACAAGACCGGAAATTCCCAGAGCCCATTTGAATACAGTTTTTGGTTGGAGCTCGATCATTGGAACCAAAAACACCCACATCTAATTTAAATGCAGGCAATTGTTTGAAATTCACTTCAATCGAATTCTAAAGTTTATGGGGAATCCCGAATAGTATTGTTTCCTCGCCCCCGTCCGATGGATTTTCCGACTTTCTCAAAACATAAATATTATCATAAATCTGTGGGAACAACCCGCTCGCACACAGACACACACACACATCATCCCACTCCTCAATTTCGCGCTTCACTTGTTTATAATATCAATTTACCCCCTCCCCGACGCCTCTGCACATATGTGTATATATATATATAATGATTCACAGTGGCAGCAATCGACAGACAACGCCATTCAATGCGTTTTCGAACAGCGCTCTGTCTAAATATTTAAACGAGGCAAACAGAATCGAGCCAACTGGAGGGCAGTGGAGGGATAGGGCTAGGGATATGGATATGTTATGTGCCCCCGGTGGGTCCATCCAGCAGCTGAGACCATTTTAATGGTCTGGGAGAACTGAGGGAACGACCACCGGACGGTCTTCCATCTGTCCATGTCTGGATGGTTCTGGTTTTGGTTCACTAGTTCTGGTTCGGGATGATGAAACTGAGTGAACACTACGACTAAAAATATGCCTAGGTAGGTATTTTGAAAATTAAGATCAATTAAGATTAATTAATTATTTATTGAAAATTTATTTATACTTCTTTCGTCGAATAGACGTTCCCTAATAGACAAGATAAGTCAATCTGTTAAAAAGTGATGCAAATTCCTAGCTGTTTTTAGTAACACAATAATACTTTTTTTAGGTATCACATTTAACAAAAAAATCTACGACTTGTTTTGACTTTAAATTATAATAAAATTATTATACAAAAAAGTTATTTCCTTCAAAGAATCATTAAAGTGTTAAATACTGGGAAGGAATGAGTCATTCCTCAAAATTTGGATAATTATATATGTGATAGTTTTGCTAATAAACCGACTTCAAGATCATACTATTGAGTATACAATAAATTTTTTCCTCAGTGTATGCGAATGATTGGTGGGGATGCGTGGGTGTCTTTGTTGCTTGATGGCTTGTTTGTCTGCTTTGCCAATTGCACAACAAATTGATGTGCAATTCTATAGACAGTCAACACCCTGTAAATGCTCCTTAGGCCACAAGTCATTTACCAAACAACAATTAGAGGGCAACAAATTTTTGTGTCTGTCCTTTGGCTGTCCCAAACCCCTCGGATAGCGGCCACCCCAACCGGCCTGGTGAACTGGTGACAAAAAGTCATTTGTTTCCATAAATGTCATGGCTTGGCATGGCTCTTGAAGTCTATATAATGTGTGTATTTGATTTATATAATATTTATGGCTCTGTCTCTAGTTGTGTCACTGGCACTGCCACTGCCACGATTGACATTCCATTGCTCTGTGTTCTGGCCAAGAGCACATCGATTGCACTGCCCGAAAGAGCTACTTCAATTTGCCACATATTTATGGGCCTCTGTCAAAGGCCTGAAGGGTGAAATGCACTAAAAAAAAGAAAAAAAATTCGATAATTAAATTAATAGTAAAAAAATAAACTATTTTATTGAAAAATATGTATAAATTATAAACAAATTTTTGCAATACTTAGCTGAACAACTATCCTTAATAATTGTCAAATAGTTGACTTAAAAAGTGGATCTAGAATAGAATAAAACGTTTTTCTCCAAGTGGCTCCTCCAATATGCCTCAAAGGGGTCTCCCACAAGAAAGTACACAAAAGGAGCTGTCTTGCTGTGAAGTGGATATTGCGTTTGTCATTTGCCGTTGCTATAACAAAAGCCATTAGGAGTTATTAGTTCGCTGAAGGGAAACAAACCTCTAAGACACGACACGGTCACAAAGAGGTTGTCGATGGGTGCAGGCTAAGGTTAGACAAGGTTAGCTCAGGTGATGGATAAGAATAGAGCTAGGATGGACTGGTTGGGCTTATTTTATGAATAGTTTATTGCATGCAACGCTGCTTTCCATTGACTATTTATTGAATATTGAGTTTTGGGTAATTTTCTAGTTGAAGGTTTGTTCTCATAGTTTTTTATACTCTAGTTAGAAGAAAATCCTGACAAAGTACGTTTTCCCAATTCAATTAAATATAGATATCAGTTCGATATTATTTAAAACATTATAGTTAACAAATGTAGGTCAAGAGAAGGCTTTCCATTAAACGAAATTGCATAAAGTTCCATTTACATCACTCGTAAGCTCACTTCAGCCACTGCATCCACACAGCCACACACCGTATCCCAACCATTTTGTGTCCATTAAGCATTGAATAGTCAAACAAACCGACAGTTTCAACCTTCTTTGGCCCTCCACATATTTCGCCCCCATTCACCCACCCCATCCACATCCATTTCCCTTCCAAGTCTCAGCACTATTCCAAACCAGACAATGGGCCGTGGACTCGGAGGGTGTCAGGTCGTAATGTTTTAATGCCACATTATCCTATCAACAATTTTCCACTATAGATTGACGTTCTTCGTGTTCAGAGGCGTACAGAGAGAAAATAGCTTTGAGGGATTTAAAATTAGAAATCAGAAAATGTGAAATATTTAACATAATTTTTACACCGGATTACCTATAGTAATTTGTTCCTAAGAGATTTCTGGGTTTCAAATATCTCATTATATTCACAAAAACTTAACTTTTTTTCTAAAATTTTTTTTTAAAATTTTTAAAAAAAAATTTCTTTGTTTAAAAAATTTCCTACATTTCTTTTTATTTTTATTATAAATTTATATTTTCTATTTTTCCTCTCTGTATTTATAGTCGTTGACCTTGCTTTTGTTGTTCGCTGTGGGCGAAATGGAAATTAATCAATGCCGTTTGCTTTGCTCTCCTGCCC
This sequence comes from Drosophila oshimai, assembly GCA_018150695.1. Lineage (NCBI taxonomy): Eukaryota > Metazoa > Arthropoda > Insecta > Diptera > Drosophilidae > Drosophila > Drosophila oshimai. Next base: position 407,927 of record JAECWM010000305.1, on the reverse strand, counting down.
CACCCCCTCACCACCCGCCTTCCACCACCCACCACCCACCGCCCATTGCTGACGTTGATGTTGATGTCTGGGTGTCGTTAGGCAATCCAAGGAGAACTTCAACATCACCATCAGGATCAACGTATTCGGTGCGTGGTGCTTGGTGTGTGTGTCATCAAAATAAATTGTCAAACAGCAAGCGAGGGGACAAGGACGTGGAGAGTGGGTGGTGACCCGTCCAGCAGTCAAAGGGAGAACACCTTGGCGCCAAACGGAGGTACCGGCTGTGACTTCCGCTTTGCCCCAAAGCAAAGGCGCCACATGTCCTTATTATATATTTTTTTTACTCGTCCCGCCCTAGGCTTCCATTAATTATTTGCATAGTTTATTTTAGTTTAGCGTGGCGAGGGGCTGCCTAATTATTTGCCAGTTAGTTGGCTGCTTTTAGTTACATTTCGTCTCAAGGTTACAGTTCGTTGGGTGGTCTACCCTCCCCTAAAAAATGCCCTAAAAAAACAGAACAACAGCAGGGACAACAAAGCCAGTGCATCTCTCATCATAATGATGTGAATCCATCCATCCATCTGTTCATCCATTCATCCATCTGTCCATCCATGCACACCGTGTTCCCTTCAAACAACATTGTGTAGAATCTGTTTTGGCTGCCAGTTGAGTGGGAGGATTCGGACTTGGTCTTCGGAACTGTGACAGGCATTATAAACATTTCAATCAACAGATTTCGGTTTTTGCAATCAATGGAAAGGTGAGAGGAATGAACTTCAGGTTGAACATCATTTATCAAAACAATTTCAATGGTCGAACTTCTTTGTTAGAAAGGTCAACTCAAGTAATTGATGGAATATAGGGGGGTATATTTTAAATTCAGTATACAATATAGATTTTTTTAGCTTTAATCTTAAATCGATGATTCTGTGTCCTTTATAATTTTATTGAACATTTATTTTGGTCGCAAAAGTAAGACAATTTAGTTAGTTCATTTAAAATATAAATTTACATATTTCAACATTACTTAATTTGTTTGTCCGTTTCAAGTGAAATAAAAAAATATTTAATAACTTAAATTCATTTTACTTCAGTTACTTTATCAAAATTAGAAATTTTTCAGTTCTACAACGTTTAGTATTCTCGGAATGTGTATACAACCTACGCTCATTAAATTTTATAGAAAGACTTTATGGACAAACAATATTTGAAACAGAACATGTGAACATTTAATTTTTACAATAAAAACAAACCAGTTCCAGAACCCCACAAAAATGTATGAAACTTATTTTTAACGATCAACTAAAAATGTAAAAAAAAGACAATTTCAATATTTAAGTAAAACCAATTTCAATGTGAATAAATGTGTTAATGTGCCTAAAATATTGTTCAAAACAAATACAAAAATTTAAAATTTTCAAAGAATTACCACATTATGTTTTGGAAAATAAACATGTATTTTATTTAGTAGGTTTACTTTAATTTAATTATTAAAAAAAAGATAGAACCTGTGTTTACATAAGACCATTAACAAAAATAGCAACGGATAACTAAGTATCCAGCATAAATATAGCATACTTTTCTGACCTTCAGCAGCGAAATAACCATATCAATTTACACCTCAGCGCCAACGTAATCATTGTCTATTAATGTTTCTTTCAGGGCATATCAACTTCGCAGCCATCTCATTTGGGTTTTCCACTCTTGTTTGTGTTTCCTGACGGCTGGTGTTTTTTTTTTTATGATTTTGTTATTGTTTATTATAAAGTACAAACAGGCGGACCACTGAGACCACCCAGGCCACCCACTCGGCCCTCGAGACCGTTCCATTCAATTTGGAGCCCCAAATGCTAGTTAGGCATTAATGTACGAAACACACGAGAAATCTACGGAAATCCTGTGAATTTTCCCTCGCAGCCATTGCGTGGGTCTACTTTGTTCCAATGGCTGGACTTTGAGTTTCTCTTTTTAGCTCTCTCAAAGCGGAAGCAATTTTTGGGGAAAAAAACGGAGGAAGGGCCATCGCCAGGTTGTGGCCAATTGCAACTTTGAGGCAAAATGCGAAAAACACAAAAAAAAAAATAGAAGAGTTTCCAGACCATAAACGCAATTTTATGGCCTGGGGGGCGGCATTTCGATTTTGTATTTTTATTGACAATAAGTTAACAATGTTTACTTTTAGTTGTGTGTTGTTGGGCTATTTTTAAACAATCACAACAACCTCATAACCAGACCAAAAATACCCAGTGTTTTCCCAACTGCTTCGATTTTCCTACATTTCCCCGCGTAGCTTTTCTTTTGTTTACAAGCTGGTTTTTTTTTGTTTGTATTTTTTTAATTTTTTGTTTCATCGGTTTAATGAAAAATGCGAAATACATATGTACAACAGAGAAAACGATGGAGAGAGAGTGGGAGAGAGAGTGTCTCTTTCTCTGCGCCTGCTCATGGGACCCTTGGGTTTTGGATTTGGTCTTTGGGACGGGGATTCGGTTTCGGCTTTGGGCTCTGGGATCCGGATTGGGATTGGTTCGGGTTCTCTGGTTCGCCCTTCGCCTTCGCCGTCGGCCCAACATCAAAAAACATTTTGCCATTTGTCTCTGGGCCTTATCAACATTTTATAATTCTCCTTGTACGTTTTTTACCTTTGCTCGTGAGTCTGTCGCTACGCTTAAGTAGAGGCTTACGTATCCTCCCAGTCCCACTAAGAGCCCAATTGAAGGTGTCTCCTTGGGTAAGGTGTCTATTTGGCAGGCAGTTCAAAGAAACTAATTTGCTGAATGGAAATTAATTCTGATTCGTAAGCGATTTATGTTCAACGGGCCTCTATAAATACCAATGCTGCAATATTGATCGGTGTTTATAGTAGCAGTGCATTTTGGGTCAGCAGATTTATCTGCGCCCCCGGAGAAGCTAATTATTCGTATACATTTCATATTAGCACATAGTATATTTTCATATAATTAATTATAATGCGACTTGATTAAACAACAATAATATACAAGTTTTGGACATTACAAAGAGCTATTTCAAGACAACAGAGCGTATGAGTAATGTTTTAGTTGCGTTGGTTAATAAGTTAATTAAATGAAAACAAAGGCCCAATTGGTATAACATTCTTTCGAAGGTAAATGTGTATATAAATTTAATTTTTTTTAATGAAATAACTAAATAAAATTGCCACAACTAAATAAAATTGCAAAAAGCCACAAGATAAAAATTAATTTAATTTCCTGGCTTTAAAGATTTCAATGTATTTTAATAAACACTTTAAAGAAATGTATAGTCAATAACTTCATTTTTAATTGAATAATAAACATGTTTTATTGCCGGTAAATCCGACCAAAAAGCTTGCATTAAATGCATATAATTGTTCGACTAATTGATGCACGGCCAATTAATAACCTCTCAATCTGGCAACGAAATAATATTAATTCTTCAACGTTTGTTTGCACTGGTAAGAAAAATATTGACCAGATTTTCAGCAGCAGCATCAACGGGTATTATAATTGCGGAGCAGCAACACAGTGCGTATGCTTATTATTAATTTAAATCATTGCCCATACGTCATGTTGCGCCAGAGGACAAAACAAGAAAAGACCGACTGCGCCCACAACAATTCGATTACAAGTTGATTTATTATTTAAATTGCGTGTACCGAAACAAATATTGGCAACAACAAGGAAATTGGGAATGCTTTGGAATCGGAGGAGCAAGGGTTGCCAAAAATGGAGGAGCACGTGCACATAAGAAACCCAAACGAAATTGGCCAACTTGATTGACTTTTCTCAAAACGAAAACATTTTGGTTGGATTATAAATTTAAATGATTAAAAAAAATAATGACCTGAATATTTTTTAATTCAAACTATGTTAGAAAGAGCTAAAAGTATCTTCGTTAATACTCAAATAATCTTATGAATAAGGACTATCTAACTATTTCATTAAGTTAAAAATTTTAGACTCAATGATTTGACTCTAAAGATTTTTCAATAGCTTTTTTTGTATCTATGTACGTTAACTGTTTTTTTTTACAGACTTTTTGTTTAAAATTAGTTTTATAAATAGTATTCTCCAACTTTACTAAACTAAATATTTGTCATAATTTTCGACTGTGCGGAATTCCGTGGCTTACATAAGTAGAAAAGTTTCATTACGCTATTCAAATTAATTGCAAGGCCCATGAAAAAGTTTAGAGAGTCGTGCTTATCAGTTGGCCACCAGCACCGTCAGTTGGAACCGCTGCATCTGGATCTACCGAATCCACCACCCCACCGAAAAAACTTTTACCATGATGGCCCTGGCAAGGAGGAGAAGAACAGGAGCGGTTTAGGGGGATGACAGTGGACGTGCAAGTGACCCAGAGAGCCAAACGGCCGTATCCTAGGCCGCAATGAGTGGGTGGCTTGGGTGGCGACGGTGGTGGAACGGTTTCTAAGGCCAATGGCGTAATTTATGTAGGCTCGCTAAGCCTTTCCATGCGTAAAATGTGATTATATCTGCGTATAAATACGCACACAACCATGACCACGTTCTGATATGTGGGCTTACTTGGGTGTGTTGGAGGTATAGTGTAGGAGATTTGAATCAAAATACAGGGCACCTAAAATAACTTCGAGCCTTTAGTGCTAAAAACTTTTCCTTATTTTTCGTTTACAAAAACTAAATCATTTTAAAAGATTTAGAAATCATAATTTAAAAAAATGAAAATTAACTACGCCAATAAATTCTAACAAAAATATTATCCAAGATGGAATTCAAGGTTTTCTTTTATAACTAAATTAAAATGTCACTGCGAATCAAGTATTAGACGTAAGTATCCAAGTTATATAGTAATGGATTGTCATTCTAATCCGATGATCAACAAAACAAATACAGCAGGACTACGCTTTATTAAGGTCAAAGCAACTCAAACAAAATGTGTGTGTGCATCCATGTTCGGAATCAAGTTTGATGTTGCGCCAAAAACGAGAGCATTAAGTTGCATATTTACGTCAGCATATGGACTGCTGCTGGAGCATTCTTATCAAAAACTGTAGCTGTATGGTAGTTACTTAAAAAATATATCAACAATACGTTTCAGGCCAATAAAGTTCGCTGTACATGCTGAGCTCGCATGACTGTCGACCGTTTTACATCTTGCGGTCATCACAGGAGCACAACCCACAAAGACACACCTTGTCGCTGTGAGCAAGAGACTCTGTGTTGTCTGGTTTTATGTTTTCGTTGCGCGCTTTTCGTTGAGTTCTTTGTGTCGGTCTCAAACAGTAAAAGCGAAACGAGAACCGCTCCACCAGGATTTTCAGCAAAAACCGATTTACCGAAAAACTCAATGCAAATGGCTTTACTTTATTTTCGTTGCTGTGGGCAAAACTAAATAATTTTTAATGGAGCAAATTAAATTTATTTTCAAATTGTGTGCTGTAATATTATGTGTTAAGCTTTAAAACTAGTAAGGCGTCAGATTTCTGCACTAATGGAACTTTTGCCCCCCAAAAAGGGTCTTGGAACAACCGAAACAAACCAGAATAAAAAAACGGTTTCGCTGACCGCGACGAGCTCTTCCAAGAACCCTTACCTTTTCTAAAATCAGGCAAATTTTTCAAGACAAAAAACGGTCGATAGTTTTCAGTCTGATACGTATTTTAAAAGGACATCGCGTGTTTGAATTAACTCTAACCTGTTATTTCATTTTTATTTTAAAAAAACTAAAAACAAAGGTTTGTACTCAAAAAAATAATGATTTTACTATAAAATTAATTGTTATTCTAAAAATAAAAATAAAATAAAATACATACTGGGTTAATGCTGTTATGTTTGTAGAAATTACTTTGTAGAATAAATTAAAATTAAACACATCTGTAGAGAAGTGACAAATGATCCTTGAAATACAAATACAAAAAAGAAGAAGCGAAAGATTTACAATATCATCAGAGTGAGGTCTTCATTTTTTCCAGTGTCCTTTTGCTCCCTGCTGCCTCATGCTCTCTTTCTCTCCTACAGACGACCTTCACTTTCATATGGCCGACCGTTATATATTTTTTTGTTTGCCCAACGCTTTTTTTAACATGTTATGTTGTTTTTTTTTTCCTTCTGCTGGATAAATTAATATCATGAGTGGGTGGAGATGGGCGGGGGCAGAGGCTTTTAAAACGGGCCAACTAGGCAACAACAACAACTACTTGTTGTTGTTGTGCTGCATGCACGCCGAGAGTTGCAATTAAAAAACGTTTTTTTATAAATGCTTTAACCACTTTGCAAGGACATGGGCGGTTAAAACTGGTTGTGTACGTTCTATTTTTTTCTCTGTTATTTTTTACGGCTGTTGTTGTTGCAGAGAGAACGACCGCAACAACAAGAGAAACAACAGCAACATTCGCGGATACACACATTTTCACAAATCAAAAAAGCAAACGAATATTGCCACACACACACACCCACACAATCCCACACGGACAAGAGAGACAGACAGGAAAATCTCTCTTTTTTTATGGATTTTCTGGGCAGGCAATCTGCTTTCGCTGATGTTTGATTAAACGATTGCTTTACGGTTTTTTTATTTTGATATTTCTGTTCACTTTCTTCCACCATTTCCCACAGTTTTGTGTGGGAAATCAGCGAAATTGTTTACACATACAAATGCACGCCGTTCGGTTTATTACATTTTACACTTGTCGCCTCTTACACTATCCTCTCCTCTCCTCTTCTTTCCGCTCCTCTGCGCTCCTCCGCCACCTTCTCCTTCTTCGTTCCGTTAGCCGCACATTTTTTTCGCACTATTTCGTGTACACTTTGCTCCGCTTCTCTGTACTTTTCTTTTGGAAAATGTACGTTTTATTTGGAAAATTTTCTTAGCTTTTCCTGCACACGCACGATGGCCACAAAAAACTTGGCCCAAACTGCGTCCCGCTATTGGCTCCGCTCGGCTTTTTCTAGGGGGATCGTTCAGACAAACAGTTCTCGACAAACTGAAAGTGAAAAGTGAATAGCAAAAGCGCCAGCGCCTCCGACCGTCGGTGTCCGCCGAATCCAAATCCGAACCAGAATCCGGGACAAAATATTATATCCGTGAGTATTTCACCAAAATACTCACCGAGTCGGCGCACTGTTCAGAGCAAGTGGTGGCCACTGAAAAGCGAAACAGAAACGGAACAGATGTTGGATGTTGCCCCTTGTCGAACCGGGTGGCAGGTCCAAATGAAGTGTGCTAAAATATTTATAGGTAATACAAAAACCATTGGAATTTTTGTGAAGGATATGACAATGTGGCTAAATTGGAGACAATCAACAGGTACGTTTCAAAAGCAATCCATGTTTGGTAACCAAACTTAAAACTAAATCCTTTTACCTGCATACTTACAAAACTATTGTCTTTCTAAGCCGGTCGTTAAATATTTTTACGCTTATTTAACTATATTTTTTGAAAGCAGAACATAGTTTTTTGGCTTAGTTGCTGTTTAGCAATATGTTCCATTTTTGATTCTTATAATCTAATCTAATCTACTTAAGCTGCGGTTAAATTTCCTTGCTGATATCGGCCAAACCACAGAAATTCTCTAGAATCGTGACATAAAACTAAGAAACGTACATATTGGTATTGAATTTCTAAAAGTCAATTTTAATAGAATGTTAAAAAAATGGTATCAAATAATCCTATTAATAAAATGATAATTAAAATCAGCACTAAGAGAAGTAAATATGTATCTGAAAATTTGTGAATTTACATTAAATCAGAATATGCGTTCTTTATTAAAACCGAGGTTTTTTCAAAAAATACTTTTTTATTTCGGTAATACAACTAACTTTGAGTTAACAAATATCACTAAATAAGTATCTATCCAGGATATGGCTTATGCACATGGTTGGGACAAGATTTTTCTAAAACAAAGCATAACTAAAAGGCTTGACCCTGTTATCGTTTTCATTTCATTAAAATGTGGGCGAAATTTAATTTTTAAGGGTAAACCTTTTAACTTACATAAATTATACATTTAGTGCAGACAGAATACAATCGATTTGTTTTTTGAGGAACTATAAAACGATTATTAAAATTTTTTTAAAAACAAGCGAACTCCACCATATTGGTTGAAATCGAAAGCAACAACAGGGCCATAAGTGATGTTTCTAAGCAAGAGTAAGTTCCTATTTGGCGGCTGGAGTCGCTCCTTCACCGGCCTTGGGTTCCTGGAATTGCTTGTGCCACTCGAGATTCATTTTGGTCACGGATTCCCCTCGCTTGGCCGCCTGCTTTCCACTGTAGACCATTATGGCACATCCGACAGCAGTGAGTGCGATCATTATGTTGGCCAGCCGGATGCGCATTTTGTTGCGACAGCGCTCCATGACGTCCTGACTGCAAATAACGATGGATTATCTTGGATACCTGTTGCATCCCCTCCCACTGAAAGACCACCCTTACCTCACGAAATTCGGAATTTCAGACTGCGACTTGTATTTGCCGGTCCAGACCAACATTCGACGTTCCAGGTTGTTGGGCTCGTGGTTTTTGATCGTTTCCCGCATTATCTTGCTGGTGCCGAAGGAGCGCCGAACCAGGGCTCCAATAAGGGCAGTTTTGTTAAGCATATTTATACGTTTATTTGCAGAACTGGCGACAGAAATCGAGAATTTTATGCAATTCACTTAACAGTAAGCTAACAGTGTTATGTTCTTAGCCAAATTAGTGTGAACGTTGGTTAGTTCTGATTTCTAGTATTTAACGTGCTAACAGTCAACATTAAAATACTGTAAACAATTAATCTATAATATCTAGGGTATTCCTTAGACTTTTTTTAATTTTAAAATTGTTTAATTTGAGTCAGCTGTTTTCCAGCTGTTGCATACAAACTCAACTTAAAGAAAATTTAAAAATTGTTGGTCCGTTTACTAACCTGCTAAAATTTTTGTTAGTAAATTCCCAATTTTTATAAATTAATATTTAACAATTTTACCAGCTGCTGAACGTTTTGTTGATTCGTAGTTTAAAATTAAAGACAACAGCATACAACAGAATACCCCTAATGATTTCGTTCAGCTGCAGTGTGACTGCTCAAAACGTTGTAACCAGCATGCCACGGTCACTCTGATCCCCCTCCCCCTCGTCCCTTTTAGTTTTCGTTCGCGGTGGAAAAAAGTCGGAAAAGTCAATTAATATCCGACCTCCACACGTTTGAAAAGCGATTTTGCGATCAAAGTCAACTGCAGGATCCAAAATGAGCGAGTACACAAACATTCTCAAGCGCGAATTCCCCAAAATCGACACGGAACTCCTCACCTATGTCGTGGGAGTGCTCACCGGAAGTAAGTGCCTTCTAAACTTTTAAACCTAGTGTGCTGCTCAGCGTTTCCCCACATCTCTATTCGCAGGCGAGGAGGACTTCGATACCGGCGACGACATCTTCGATGCGGTGGGGGACATTCTGCAGAGCGTGGACTGCGACAGGCCGGAGGAGGGCGTCCGGGCGCTGTGCGAGCAGTTCTTCAACATCATGAAGAACAACGGCGCCAACGTGGAGCGCAAGGTGCTGAATGCGCCGGTTAACATCGAGGAGATGGCTAAGAACATGGAACGGATGGATATAGATTTGCAGAGCATCTGGGTGGTGAACAAGGACGGCGGCAATGTAAGTTTGCTGAAGATTTAGTGGTCCTTTGTGAATTTTTTTTTTCTAAAGAAATAAGGAACCTTAAAATGTATTTCATTATCATTAGCCATTGACCCACTTGACAATCTTATGCTTTCAGAAAGTAGACTCCAAAAAGCTGGGAAAGGCGGAAGCCAAGCTGCAGCAAAAACAGGAGAAGCGACAGGAGGTAAACAAACACGGAATGATTCCCGTGGCGGTGAAGCTGCAAACGGCCACAGCCTCCCAGGTGACGAACAAGAAAAACACCAAGATGGACCAGAAGGGCCTCAACCGCTCCATGGACATTAAGATCGAGAACTTTGACCTGGCCTTTGGCGAAAAGTAAGATAATGTAGCTGAGCAGTTGACCAACCCTAAAATGTTGTTAATCCCCACCAGAGTTCTCCTGCAGAATGCGAATATGCTGCTGTCTTTCGGACGACGCTACGGTCTGGTTGGTCGCAATGGCCTGGGCAAAACCACATTGCTGCGGATGATCGCTGAGCGGCAGCTGCAAATCCCCTCGCACATCACGGTGCTGCACGTGGAGCAAGAGGTTGTCGGCGATGACACGTCCGCCGTAGACAGCGTGCTGGAATGCGATACGGAGCGAACGAGGCTACTGACGCGGGAGAAGGAGATCCTGGCTGCGCTGAACAACGGCGTGCAGGATGCAGCTCTTTCCACGGAGCTAAGCGAAACCTACGCAGCTCTGCAGAACATCGAGGCGGACAAGGCCGTGGCCCGTGCATCTGTGATACTCAAGGGATTGGGCTTCGACGCAGACATGCAGCTGCGTCCGACCAAATCCTTCTCAGGCGGCTGGCGTATGCGTCTGGCCTTGGCTAGGGCACTGTTCTCCAAACCCGATCTGCTGCTGCTCGATGAGCCGACGAACATGTTGGACATTAAGGCTATCATCTGGCTGGAAACCTATCTGCAGACGTGGGCCACCACAATCCTCGTGGTTTCCCACGACCGAAACTTTTTGGACACAGTGCCTACGGATATAATACATCTACATTCCCAGGAACTGGAGGCATACAAGTAATTCTATCAAAAGTGGGAAAAACTGCAACGATTTATTGATATTTCACTTTTTCCTTAAAGGGGTAACTATGAACAATTCGAAAAGACCAAAAACGAGAAGCTCAAGTCGCAAAGGCGTGAATACGAGGCTCAAATGGCCCACAGATCGCATGTCCAGGAATTCATTGATCGCTTCCGGTACAACGCAAATCGTGCCTCATCTGTGCAGTCCAAAATCAAAATGCTCGAAAAACTGTAAGCACAAAACTTAAGCAGTCCTCAATATATTATAACTATGTTTTTCTTACAGGCCTGAGCTTAAGCCTGTGGAAAAGGAGACCGTGGTTACGCTCAAGTTCCCTGAAGTGGAGCCCCTCAATCCTCCCGTGCTGGCCATTTCGGAGGTATCCTTCCGCTACAATCCCGAGGATCCGCTGCCCATTTTCAAGGGCGTAAATCTATCGGCCACCTCGGACTCACGAATCTGCATTGTCGGAGAAAACGGAGCGGGAAAGTCGACGCTCCTGAAGATCATCGTCGGTCAGCTGAGCACTATTTATGGAAATATTGTCCTTCACCGCGGCCTGCGAATTGGTTATTTTGCTCAACACCATGTGGACCATCTAAACATGAATGTGACGTGTGTTGGAGTATTGGCCGAACTGTTCCCTGGACGACCGGATGAGGAGTATCGCCGCCAGTTGGGTAGTTTTGGCCTATCCGGACCACTGGCACTGCAAAGCATTGCCAGCTTATCTGGAGGACAGAAGTCACGCGTGGCCTTAGCGAAAATGTGCATGGGTAAGAATATGACAAACGTCTTCCCGTAAATCTATATTTACAAATATATTCGTTCAATAGCGGAACCCAATTTCCTGGTGCTTGATGAGCCGACGAATCACTTGGACATTGAAACCATTGATGCTTTAGGCCGGGCCATTAACGCCTTTAAGGTAATTTGTTTGCTCTACTGCGATATAAAAGATTTAATATCATTAACTCTTTTAGGGCGGCGTCATTTTGGTCTCCCACGACGAGCGTCTCATCAAGGTCGTTTGCAAGGAACTCTGGGTGTGCGGCAATCGCACAGTCAGAGCAATCGAAGGTGGTCTGGACGAATATAAGCGGGAGGTTTACAAGGAAATCGAAGCTAATAGTTGAATTTAATGTAATTATTAATTACTCTATTTGTGAAACAGTCTAGCAATAAATTTATATTATGTCTATGACACAAGGAGAATAAAAGTCTTTCTCCTGAATTTTCCAATTGGAAGAAAATTAAGATGGATTTAATTATTATCTTTTAATACCGGAAGTATGAATATAAAAGAAATCATTTTTATTTTGTAAACATTTTTTTTAAATTGAATTTCGCATTCAAAACTTAATCTTTAGCTGTCGTCTGTTGAATAAGTTTCCTTCGCAGCTCAAAGAGCAACAAGGTCAGAGCAGAAGTCACGTTCAAGCTATCGATGCCTGCTGCCAGAGGGATGTAAACGCACTTTCCTTTGCGTCCAACCGTGTTCAAGAAACTGCCAGAAATAATGGACATAAATATCTTTTGTTTTTACTTGGATATTTAACAACTTACCGGTAAGCTTCCTCACTAACTCCATGACTCTCCCCGCCAATAATGAGCAGATTGTGTGCTCCGATTCCTTTGATTTCTGCATAATCGATAGCCTGGTTGTTTTCCCGCTTCTCTTGGTTGTTCTCCGCAATAAACACATGACAGTCATCGGCGGCCTCTGGGGGAATGGCCGAGGAGAGCTCCTCCCAGGTTACATCATCCAAAATGGGCACTCGAAACTGACCGCCACAGCCGCCTCGCAGGGCCTTTGACTCCCAGGGATCGCAGCAGCCATGGGTAACTACCACCTGGCTGCAGGGCAGAGCGGCACAGGTTCGTAATTATGCTTCCCAGGTTGTTGGGCTCTCTTATATTGTCGCAGACGACTGTGATGGGCAGGGGTTGAGTGCCCAGACGCTGTTGCTCTGCAAGGTTCTGCTCCAAACCTTTGTCCGAAGGCCTAGCAAAGATGGCCATCAGACCAGGAGGGGTCACCAACGATGACCATGTCTTCAGGTCGTGCTGTGGGACCTTGTAGATCTTTGTGCCCGTCTCCAGCTGAGCCATGCCCACTTCCTCCTTCACCAGAGCCAGTTGATCCTTCTGGCTGAAAAGGAGAGCTTCCATTTTGAGACCACATTGCAGGGCTTCCTTGATGAGGCGTCTGCCCTCAATGATAATCTGCCGGTTCTTGTCGCGTCGCTTGCGGGAACGCACTGTGGTCAGCAGAGTGCTGGTCAACGGGTCCTGCAGGGTGAGACGCACAAACTCCAGGTTTAGCTCACTGTCCTTGATCACCGGTGCGGGGGTGGGGACGATTCGTGGGGCTGGGGGAGAGCTAAACTTTCGAGGGGGTACTGGAGCACTGTGTTCCTTGGTTTTCCTAGCCACAAACGACTTGGTTTTATTCTTGCGTAAAGCTTCCCGCGTGTTTACCGGCTCGTGCTTCAAATCCGAATTTCCAAAGAGCTTGGCCTCTATGGCCAGTGCATCCTGGATGTCGCCCTGCGGACCATTGGAGCTGCTCAACCGCAGTACATTAATATTGTTAACATTCCTGATATTTGCTTGAAACGAGCGTTTTAAAATATTACAAAACATGGTCGGTGAAATTGAACAGATGTTTGTGTAGTCAGTGGTGTGGTCAAAAACACTTATTAGGGGCTTAAGTTCTTGGGGGAGAAACTTATATGTATATTTATAAAAATTTGTTTAATATATTATTTGCAGACCTATATAAATTCTCTTTTTAGAGTCATAAAAACTAAACGTTGTTAAATTTTTTGAGAGTTTTTACTTCACCCCCCACTATGACCATGTAATCAGTGCTGTAAAACGCAGCACACCATGCTAGCCCCCATATTTCTTCAACACTTGTCCACAAAAGGCGCCACATTTAAAATAGGCGAGTAATTTAGTGAAAATATATTTTTTATTTGATTTTCAAAATTTGTGTTAGCAGTTAATAACAAGTTGAAATTAATTAAAAACTAATAGCGCAATAAGTTGTCCTACTTGGGTGTTGACGTAGTTAAGCAGCCATAAACATAATACAATAATTTAAAATAACAATGCAAAATTCAAACGCCTTCGATTGCAAGGACGAAAAAGAGATGGTTCCGTAAAACGAAAATAATATGAAATTGAGATAAACAATTAAAAACAAAAGAAATTCATCTAAATGGGGGCTTCATGTGGTGGCGTAAATACTAATATTTAAATAAATTCTAAGGTTATCCATAATTCATAATCTGTTCCATCTTATTAGCCGGGTTCGCAGGCCTTTCACGAAATTTGTTCATAACAATGTACATGCTAGAATTACTACTATCACCGTTACATCTTACATGGCTAGGGGCTAATTGTTAATTGAAGTTTCATAAATATTAATCAATGCCTCAAACTTTAGGCGTATGTACACGGCTTAACCTATTCGCTGGCTATATCTGTTAGTTTGAGCTGGCCGTGGAGCTGCTACTGGACTGCTGGGTCTTTCGCTGCCGGGCCCCGCGTCCAGACAGTAGGTACGACAAATCAATGGGCTGCTCCTGGGCTGTCTGTGCATCCAGACACTTCAGTTTCATGGTTATCAGAACGTTCTCCAAACGCGAACGTTTCTTTTTAAGCATCTATTAGGTGGGGAAACAAAAAAAATTATTTTAATATTAAATTAACATATTAGATACAGGCCAGCATTTATATTCCCGGATATTAATGTGCGTACCTGTTTATTGGGTGCCACTGGTGTCACGACATGGACAGCTGTGGCTTCTGCTGGGGTCGTACTAACCATACGTGGCTTTCTTCCAACCGTTCTCGGTTGCTGCTGTTCTAGCCTGCCAGGGGTCTTTTGCATCAAGGCTCCTGCTACTTCTAATTCAGTCTTTTGCTTCCTTGTTTTCAGCAACGAAGGATCCACATCGTGTGGCTGTAAATGAAACACAATTGTAAATGTTAATCTTATTGTTAAAGTGTTTTCAACTAACCGCATAGCTCTTGGAGATCTTGAGCTTTTCGGGGAATTTTCGGAAGGCATAGCTCTTGGTGCAGGCCGGATGATTGGCCTTTGCCTTGGAGAAAAATCTTGCCGTCTTGTCCACACGCAGCTCGCAAATGAAGCAGTGATCCTCGTCGTTGCATTCCATTGGGCGCCCCTTACAGAAGGTGGTACGATCCAGAACCCAGCAGCGTCCAATGACCAACTCAATGGGTACCACCTCATAAAGGGAAACCCTTACCACTTCGTTGGGGTAAAATCGACGCGACGGTTCATGGAAAGTTTCATGGGGCCGAAGAAAGTGGTGCCCGAATATGAAACGCTTTCCCATTTCGTTCTTCCACAAGTGTTCTACACGAAAAATGTCGCACTCCTGGTAATCGATTGCTCCTATCGTCTCGTAGGTGTGCTTTTTGGTTGGCAGCACCTTGCCCGCCTCATCCTTGATGGGAATATCCCGCAATACATAGACGGCATCGCCCTGACGCACCTGTAGATCGCCACGCATCAGAGAGAGATAGTAGCGATGACCCTCTTCGGTAAACTCGTCCAGGGGAATCTCGCGATCCACTTCCCTGGGCTCGCAATTTTCGCACTGGTAGTTATCCGCATCGATGTCCGCTTTGGTGCACTCCGTGTGCTGCCATACCATGCATTTGGCGCACTGGATCATCAAACCCTCGTCTTTGTACAACCCACAAATGCAACGGATTATGTCCTCTTCTGGGGATGCTTCAATTGGAAGCAGAGCAGGTGTTTCTTTCGGTAGCCCTAGTGGTGAATTCCTTTCCCTTACCCCTGGTGACTTCTTCACTACAACCTTAAGCTTTTCCTCCATTGGCAAAGCCACCTCCTTTGGCTTAAAGCTTTGCAGTGACTCCGAATCACCTAGAATCTCCACCAGCTGAATAAAGCTGTCCGCCTTTTTGTTGCTCATAGCAATCCTTCAGCGTTTGCAGTGCTTTGGCCTTTCCCTCGTCATCGCCATGTTGCTGTTTGGCCTCCACAAAAAGCTGCTGCATCTGCTCATCGAATTCCTGTGGCGTCTTGTAATGACCCTGTTCCACTTGGGCTTGTATCGATCTGAACTCCACTCGAGAAGTTCCAGCTGTCGCAGCCAATTTGCCACTCAAAGCGTTCTTGAACGCCTTCTTCTTCTTGCTGGACACTGTGGTCAACAGATCGGCCATTTTCAGTGTCTCAAGTGCGCTGCAGATATCCCTCAGCACCACAGCCATCTTGGCCATCTTCTCCAGCTCGGGATCGTGCACTGCCTGGGCAAGACCACGGGTTTTCATGTTGCGCGGCGAGCAGAGAGCCGAGATTTGCGCAGCTAGGGAAGGCGAGGATGGTGTAGAGGGCCGGCGACCAGGAATATCGCCGTTGGTGCCGCCTTGTCCTGGAGAAGACACTGAAGCAGCAGTGGCAGCAATCGTTAGGGCAGCCGCTCGCTTTGCCTTGCATTTGCGTATCTAACGATGGGAATGACATGATTATAAAACAAGTTTTAAATATTAAATAGTTTATAATTTTGTTATAAAATTAGTTTTGTATTATAAAATGCTGAAAATGAAAAAAACTTACCTTTTCGAAGTTCCTTACTAGGAATGTGTTGAATTGCTTGACCAGCTTCTTTTCCTTCTCGGACAACGGTTGGAGCTTTGCCACCGCCACAGCTGAAGCAGTCTCCTTGCCCGCCAGCCACTGAGCGTGCTTCTTGGCCTTTTGCTTTCGCTGACGACCGCCGTTCCGCCCTGAAGGTCCCTCCGAAGCGGGCTTGGCCTCCACAGCGGGCAGGGGCTTCACCCTCTGCGACTTGCCGCCGATGACACCACGACACTGGGGCGTGTTGCATCTGCAGGGCTGACCCTCTGAGGGATTGAACAACGAAAAGTTGTAGTCGTAGGTGAGCTCCTCACCCTGCTCGATGGCTCTCTTGGCAAAAAGCACCATGCGGGACAGACCGTTGACGCTCCACTTCTGCATTTCGCAGTTGGGCTCGCAGGAGTGGTTGACAAACCGACAATCGCTGCCCATGCGCTGGCCGTCGATCACCAGCCCACCATCCAAATGGAGGCAGTAGTGATGGGTGTCCTTCAGATATATACTAGCCATGCGCTGCTTAAATTCTCTTTCGGTGACCACCTCGCCCACGTACTCTAGTATGTAGGTGCCCTTGGAAATGGGTAATTTAGTCCTTACTCCCCATCCCTTATCTACCGTCATAAATCGCTCCACTCCGGGTGCCACTACATGTCGTTGAATCTTTTGATTCCGGCACTTCTCTCCAGCTGGACAATTGCTGGGCGAGCACTCAGTGTAAACCATGCGATTGAGACAGTTGTCCAAACAAGCTTTCTCGCCCTGGCTCTTGCAATTGCAGGTGGGATGGTCGAATCCGGCCAAATTCGGACGCACTGACTCCGCGTACACGTTCGTGCGAATCTTTCGATAATTCCAGGATGGCACAATATGTCGAGTGGGTAACTTTGAGTTGGTATAAGCCCACCAAATGTCGTAGGGCAGCTCAAAGTCCACCTCACTCCTACGCAAATACTTTTCGCAATAGGGTGGAGGTGGAAGAAGACTTCCTGGAGTCACTTGCTGCTCCTCCAAACCTGGTTTCTTGTTAACCTTCGCTGGCGGTGGCATCAAAGATTGTTTGTAGTGATTGGAGAAGAGTCCTGCCACCAGATAGGTCTTCTTCACTTTGGACAGTTTCCGCAAGGAGGCGGTGGATGCTTTATCCTCGCTGGACTCACTGCAACTCGCGTAGTCTGCTGGCCCGGGATGCTGAGATTCACTGGCGGGCAAGGGATCATGTTCGATGGGTATACTATCCAGCCGTTTGGCCGCAGCCTCAGCATCTATTTCCTCTTGAGTGGCGGGAATTTCTGGAGGAATCTCTTCTACTATCGCTGGTTGAGCAGGTTTCTCCTTCTTACTTTGGTTAGTTCCTGCTTCCAGGTTCTTCCGGCGCTTCAAGCGAATCTTGCAGCTAAAGTTCGTGTTGGGATCGATTCCAGCAGGGAGTTTAATATTGGGTTCCAGTTTGGTTTTCTTCTGCTGAGGAGCTGGTGTAGGAAGTGGCAAGTCCAATACCGGTTGCTTGGGCTGCCGGCCACGTTTCCTGACGGGCTTTACCTCGGGTTCTGTTTTGGGCGGCGGAAGAGGTGGAACTGCAGGTTGCTCCTTGTTCTTGGGCTTTCTACCTCGGGGTCTTCCTCTGGCGGGTGTTTGGGGCCGCTGTAGACGTTCTAGAGCGACCACCGATAGCCGCGGAGCTTTTGTATTGGTCCTGGCCACAAAAGTCTCCTTAGCTTCGCCTGCTTGAGGCACTCGCTCGCAATCGGTTGGGGGATTGGCTGGTACCTGCCCCTGGGCAGTGTTGCTGCTCCTGGTTTCCCTTATGGATTGCAGAGGCTCATCATCGGGATCAATCTCCGGCTCGGCTTCATCCATCGCAGATGTTGGCTGCTGCTCCACACTGACTTTTCTCTTCTTCCTGCGCACCGTAGGGAACCCCGTCCGGTTGATCTTCTTTTCGTTTGCGTTTCAAAAGTAAGTTGCCCCCTGTTTTGTGAAGCAATGTTTCCACAACACGCTGGCCAATCTCCTTCTTGGTATCCTCCTTGATGTCCAAAGCTGACAGCAGTGGCGATTCTACCTCCGCTTTGGTTATGACCGATTCATTTAGTTTTCCGATGGGTATTTGGATTTCCAGCTCAACAGATGGCTCGAACACCCCAGGGGGAGGATAGCTACCAGCTGGGGACTGCAACTGAGCTGAGTCCTTTGTGGCCGCCACCTTCTGCTTAGCTGCTCCCCTCCTCTGCTGCTTGAGGGAGCACAGAGAACTGGGACTGATGTCCAGCAACTTACCACCGCTTATGGAGTTGTTATCAACCACAATCCTTAACGGAGAATTGCTGGCCGATGAGGCAGCTCCGCCCACAGCCGTAGGTTGCTCTAGAAGGTGTCTCTTTTTAGGCGTTAACGCAGACTTTCCACTCTTTGCATTGAACTGTGCCTGCGACTTTGTAGATGCAGTGCTTTTAGCAGTCGCTGCCGCTGCGGCCCAGGCCTCTGCGTTCATTTTTCCATTAGCAAAGGCCACTTCCGCTGGGGGACGCTCGCCCGGTGTCAAAAGATAATGACGCTTCTTCAGGGGCAACTTGTGGTCATCGGGACTTGAGCTGTCGTTACTCTGGGACTTCTTGTGCCGCCGCTTTGCGTTACCATTGCTGCTTCCACTGCCATTGGGAGTACCACTAGCGCTAGCCGAGAGCATAGCGAAGTCCACCAGGGGCTCACTGAGCTTTCGCTTCTTTTAAAGCCCGCTTCAAGGGTTTGGGTAGCGCTGAAACTGATCCTCCTCCGTTCAGAACCAGTTGCTGGGCGGGACTTGGGGCGGCTAAAGTGGCCTGCAGCTTGTTAGCATCGGCCATCAGCTTCTCCTTGCCACTGCTTCCGGTCAGTCGGTCGTCCTGAATGCGACACCTCGAGTGAAAGGTACTCGTGATGATCTCGATTTCGGTGAGCAGCTTGGAGTCAATATTCAGGGACTTGTTGTGACTAAAGCTCTTGCGGCGATGCCTGCGACGCATTCTGGACACGCCCGACACATAGCTGCTGCACATGCTTGCGGCCGAGGAGCGGCGTGACTTGATCTTGCAGGAGGACTTGCTGGGAGCCGGCGTCTCTTTTCGCTGGTTCATCATTTTACTGATGAAGTTCTCCGGATTGGTGGCAGCCAAACTGCTGCCACGACCAAAGTACTGTCCCGTGGTTACGTAGCGGTTGATCTCGCCGTACTTCTTGCTGGCACTTGTCGTGGGTAGACTCTGGAGGCTCGGCTTGCTTATGTACTCGTTGCTTTCCTCGCTGCTCTGGCCCAGAGATAGCCCTGCCAGCTGAAGGATATCCTGATCCTCTACGGGATCGTCCGCAGCGCCTTTCAAAAGCATAGAGGCCCTGCGCTTTCGCCTCATCCTAAGACCAGACTTTCCGGACTCCTTGCAGTCACTCCGGTAGCCACAGCTCTTGGCCCTGCTCCTGCGACTCACGCAGCTCTTGGTGCTGTAGCGACTCTTGCAGCTGGCATCGGACTTGTAACCGGAGTTGTGATTGTGGCCGCTTCTCTGATGCCTCACGCTTCCGTAGTCCGAGACGTAGCCGCTCTTGGCGGCCAATATCTTGCTGCAAATGGTGGTGGCAGCCCCAGTTCCACTGGCTGCCCCTACACTCATGCTCCTCAGCCGGAACTTCTTGTTCACATCGATCTCCCGCCACAGTGGATCCAGCTGAAGTTCCTCCTTGTTGGATGAGGCTGTCTTCTTGTTGTTTTGTCGGCGCTTGCTCCTGGGCGGAGGATACAGCACCCGTTCGGTGGCATACATCCGCTTGTCCAGATATGCCATATCGATCTTGGGCTTGCTGCTGGAAGCGATTGGCCCAGCTGCCGTGGGCACAATGTTCTCGCTCTGCATTTTCGGGGAGGGTGTGGTGCTTTGCGTAGTGCTGGTGGTGCTTATAACACCCGAATCAGCGGATTCATTTATAGCAGGGCCAGATATTACCGCAGGAGGAACTGTGGGGACCACCTTTTTAGGTCTACCTCTGCGCTTCCGAGGATTAGCTTGCAACAGGGTCTCCTCCTTGGCTTTAACAACCTTTTCCTCCGGAAGCTTTGAGTTTCCGCTCTGTCCCAGCATCTGGGTCTTCTCCATGAAGTCCTGCAGCAAAGTAGACTGGTACTGAGGTACATTCTTGTCCTTGGCCGCCTTGCGGAAGCTCCCCTCAACTGTGGTGTCCTCCGTATCGCTCTCCACCCGCTTAATGGCCGCCTGCACAAGGCTGGGCAGCTCGTTGTCGCTGGAGGAGATCCCGATGTCCAGAGGGGCCTTGCTGGCGGACTGAGCCGCCTGAGTGATCGCCGTGAGCAGCAGCCGAGGAGCTCTCTGCTGGTGAACCTTCAAGGGCAGATCATCCTCCGAGTCCGAGGAAAAGGCCGAGTTCTGTGGCTTCTTTAACTTTAACATAGACTCTGACTTGTTGGTTCCACTGGTGCTGGCGATCTTCTTGCGCTTAATTTTGACTTTCTTGCCGGCTGCCTTGTTCTTAGCATCTGAGCAGCCGGACTCGGTGTCCTGGGTGGACATTTTTCTGGGCTTGAGGGGTTTCTTACACGCGAATGTCTTGGTTGCTTGGGTTCCCGGCACTGTGGGGGCCAGGGGGCGGATGGCTGAGATTCTCATGCGCAGTCCACCCGTGTCCGAACGCTGCACGCTAAACTGGGTGGCTGTGGCTGACCTTGTGGACTTCGACTGGCTGGACTGATCCGTAATGGAGTCGGTTTCCTTTCGGGTGAGAATGAGAAGAAAACCATTACATATTCAATTTGCTAGGTACTATGCATATGCCAGACTTGCCTCATTTTCACTGCCGGATTCTTGTGCGCGTTGCGTTTCCAGAACCTTTGCTGCTGCCGTCTCATTTTGGCCACTGCTCATATTTTGGAGTCGCTTGGTAGCTGCAAGGGATTAGCCAAGTGGATTCTTTTTAGCCCAGGCCTTTTTTGTTGCTCTTTTAATCGCATTTAAAGTAGGTCAAACCGCGCGACGACGTCCAAAAAAACACTTTTCCCCGCACACTTACGCTTGGTTAGTTTCACGGCTAGCACCTTCACTCGCGGGGTTAACAGAGAGTTGTGTCTTGTGTTCGCGTGGACAAACTATTATTTTACCCAATGCATTTTGCACATTTGCACTTTTCTTGGGCCTTTGGCCGTGGCTTGCCTGCTTCTAAAATGGCGCCGTTTTCACTTTTCCAAAACTGCTTTGTTCGACGCCCGACGACGACGACGCAACGTTGCAACGGCTCTCGCATGTGGCACCCGGAACCGCGTTCCCCAGTTTGCACTACTTTGTTATTGGTATTGGCCCGCTTTAACTGTTATTGTTAACGTTATTGCAACGTTAACGCAACAACAAAACGCCAAAAATGTAACGAACATAAATAAAGAAAAAGACACTGCGTGATACTGCGCTTCAGTGTGACCGTGTTCTGAGGGGATTGTTTTGCTTGGTCTATCGTTTGGTATTTATCGTTATATATTTGGAGAATTTCCACGAAACTAGCTAGAACTTCTAGCCTAGAAGTATTGAATTTTATTTAAACATATCATTATTCATTTAAAATAAATAAAATAAGAAGGGAAATCGTAACTTTACAACTCTCAGATTTTCGTAGGCTTATAAATATTGTAATAAATAAAAAAAAAAGTGCACACAAAACTTCAACCATTATTTTTTTGTACTTCTTGTCATAAGAACTATGCTATTCTTTTATATAAGATGAAAATAATGTTCAATATTTGGGAGCTAATTCTGTCCGATAGTCGACGAGAATTTTGTAGAGGTATAATTTTATATTCCGAGCCCAGAAATAAATCATTAGCTAGATTTTCCTCCCAACCAATATTCCAACTCAGTTAACAAAAAAAGCCAGAATAAAAGTAGCTAAATTCCACGCTGATATCGGCAGCACTGTTCACATCCCTATCGCTTCGGGAAAATTAGTAAATAAATACAAATAAATAAAAATGAGTGGAAAAACGACAAAGTCGAACAGTGCCTCCAGCAGCATGCTGTACGGGTCCAGCATCTCGGCGGAGTCCATGAAGGTGATCGCAGAAAGCATCGGCGTGGGCTCTCTGTCGGATGACGCCGCCAAGGAGCTGGCGGAAGATGTGTCCATAAAGCTGAAGCGGATAGTCCAGGACGCGGCCAAATTCATGCACCATGCGAAGCGGCAGAAGCTCTCCGTGCGGGACATCGACATGGCCCTGAAAGTGCGCAACGTGGAGCCGCAGTACGGCTTCGTGGCCAAGGACTTTATACCCTTCCGCTTTGCATCGGGCGGTGGACGGGAACTGCATTTCACGGAGGACAAGGAGATTGACCTAAGCGAGATTACCGCCAGCAACTCGGTTAAGGTTCCACTGGACCTCACACTGCGCTCCCACTGGTTCGTGGTGGAGGGAGTGCAGCCCACAGTGCCTGAGAATCCACCTCCGCTCTCGAAGGACTCCCAGTTCCTGGACTCTGTCAACCCGGTGATTAAGCTCGATCAAGGGCTGAACAAGGATGCGGCCGGTAAACCCACAACAGGCAAAATACACAAACTCAAGAACGTGGAGACCATCCACGTCAAGCAACTCGCCACGCACGAGCTGTCGGTGGAGCAGCAGTTGTACTACAAGGAGATCACGGAGGCCTGTGTGGGATCCGATGAGCCGCGGCGTGGCGAGGCTCTGCAGTCGCTGGGCTCCGATCCCGGCCTGCATGAGATGCTGCCCCGCATGTGCACCTTCATCGCGGAGGGTGTCAAGGTCAATGTGGTGCAGAACAACCTGGCCCTGCTCATTTACCTCATGCGCATGGTGCGCGCGCTTCTGGATAACCCGTCTCTGTTTCTGGAAAAATACGTAAGACTTTACTTTATTCGACTTTGATTTTTTTATTAAAAGCTTTCTTTATCCTCCGACAGCTGCACGAGCTGATACCCTCGGTGATGACCTGCATTGTGTCCAAGCAGCTGTGCATGCGTCCGGAGCTGGACAATCACTGGGCTCTGCGTGACTTCGCCTCGCGACTGATGGCCCAGATCTGCAAGAACTTTAACACCCTGACCAACAACCTGCAAACTCGTGTGACGCGGTATGTCTCCCGCAACCCACTAAAAGCGGATGACTCTTTAACTTACTCTATATTTTTTTCTCGTCCTGCAGGATCTTCAGCAAGGCCTTACAGAATGATAAGACCCATCTGTCCTCGCTGTACGGCTCCATTGCAGGACTCTCCGAGCTGGGAGGCGAGGTTATCAAAGTGTTCATCATACCCCGGCTCAAGTTCGTATCGGAACGCATCGAACCCCACCTGCTCGGCACATCCATTAGCAACACGGATAAGACAGCCGCCGGCCACATACGCGCCATGCTCCAAAAGTGCTGTCCGCCGATCCTCAAGCAAATGCGCGCCGCACCAGACACTGCAGAGGACTACAAAAACGATTTTGGCTTCCTGGGACCTTCGCTGTGTCAGGCTGTGGTTAAAGTTCGAAATGCTCCAGCCACCAGCATTGTGACCCTCTCCTCGAACACTATCAACACGGCACCCATCACGAGTGCGGCCCAAACGGCAACCACCATCGGGCGCGTTTCAATGCCCAGCACACAGAGACAGGGGTAGAAAATCGTTTCAAGTTTATTTTAGTTTAAAAAACACTGCAGAGAATCTATTCATAACCGGAATTATTTTTTTTGCAGAAGCCCAGGTGTGTCGGCCCTGCCTCAGATAAGAGCCATTCAGGCCAACCAGCCGCCCCAAAAGTTTGTGATAGTCACCCAAAACTCTCCGCAACAGGGTCAGGCGAAGGTGGTGCGAAGGGGCAGCTCCCCCCACAGCGTGGTCCTCTCCGCGGCCTCCAACGGGGCCAATGCATCCAATTCAAACTCAAACTCGAGCGGCAGTGGCATCGGAAACAGCGGCAGCCTTATTTCAGCCGCGCAGCGTAGCAGCGATAATGTGTGTGTTAGTGCCGGTAGCGAAGCGCCAGCAGTTGATGGTATAACAGTTGAATCTTTCAGAGCACCCTAGACGCCAACTCGCTGATCATTGAGACGGAGGTCGTACGCGCACCGCCGGAGCTGGACGATCTCACGCATCTGGAGTAGCCAGCTTAGTTCGTAGTCTGAATAACCACATCGTATACAATAAAACAAAGAAAGAGGGAACCTACCCCAAAAATTTGTCACTACACACAGAAAAAATATTGTATTAAAACTTGATTTTTCATTTAATTAATTTTGCTACTGTTTAGAGTAAACTTTTTATTAATATGGTTGTTATATTTTGGAAAATAACCAATAGTTTATTTGTTAAAAATATGGAGGCGATAGTAATTTTGTTTTCTGTGTAGAACCAATGCCCTCTCAACTATATAGTCGAAAGTTCGGCCACGCAGTCAGCACGCATGTGCGGGCATGGGGCCTCAAGTGACTGGCTATTGATTTTTCCACCACCATCCACGACAAACGCACAAAGAGCTATCTGCTATACACTCCTTGTAGATACCCATCGCAGGACAAAGGCAAGCTCAGAGCAGCTCGAACGCATTTTTCACAGGACATCGGCTATTTCGCGCAAAAACTGAAGAAAAATGCATGCCAGGTTTGCGGATCCCGAGCCCGCGTCTCCGGACGCAGAAGACAGAATCGAAACGGAGTCCCTGGAGGCCAGAATCGAGGCGTTTAAGGATAGTCCCCAGAACATGGCCGCTCTGCGGGAAGTCCTTGACGATGTGGTTCAGCGGGCTGAAGCGGAGGCCAACAGGCGAGCAATGGAAACCCAAAAATCGCAACAGGTTGACCAAACATAATTTATTCCCCTTTCAAAATAACTGAAACACTTGTAACTTATTTTGCAGGGCAAGGAGAAGCGCCAGAGTAAGTACACGCAGTGGGGTACACTAAATATCGCTTTTTGGCTTCTTTGGATGCTTTTTGGCTTTTTCTTGTGGCCACTTAATCGACCCGTCGCTCGTTAGACCCTCCTCCACGAGTCCTTATATGCTTTGTCTGTGAATATTGAAGCATTTACATATAAGGGACGCTGCGATTTAAGTTCATAAACTTGACCTTCTTGCTCGTCGTGGCTATCAAGAACAAAGGACCAAAGTTGGTGAAGGTTTTGTGTGTGGATACAATGCAATAGTTTTTGAAAAGGATAGAACAACTAACCTATTGTACAGGGCTACAACTAATAGCTCATGATACTTATCAGAGAATGTGGGTCTTATCAAGTACCTTATAAAGCCTAGAAACTTGGTTAAAATTTAAAAAACCTTTATCGCTGTTTTCAAAAAGAACCCCTTACATTTTTAACGAAAAATTAACATTGTAAAGAGAGTACAACATCTTCTTGTTTGTGTTTTGTACAGTTTAAAGAAATATTCTTAAAAAATTTGAACTTGACGGTATTTTTATAATTGGTTGCATTCACACACAAGTACCTACTTCGTTGCTCCATACTCACCACAAGCTAATGATGGACAGCACGGAAATCGTTCTCATTGCATCATGGTGGAGGAAACAAAAACCCGACAACTAGCTGTTGAAATGGAAAACCTTTTTGGCCGTCAAGTGGCAATTAAAAAACAACGGGTTTAGTAATTAAAAAACGCACTCGCACGCCATTTTCAGCCATTATCAAATGCCATTACCAATTTTCCAGCTCGATTGCATGTCCATATTTTTTGCACTTTACTTGTAATTTGCCCTCTCACTGATCTTTGTTTTCGTATTTCTTTGCAATCTCTGCGCTTCGCATGCACTAATCTCTCAGGTTTCGCCATACCAGATTTTAAGAACGGCAAGGTGGTGAACAAAGCCCGAGGATTTGTGGTGCGGATCTTCGATGCCATCTGCAATTGTGCCAATAACAATGCAGCGGCGGCCACGACGCGATTCAAGCTGAGGAGCAACAGCGCCGGAGTAGGAGGAGGAGGTGGCAGCGGAATCACCAGTGGAAATGGCAAGCGTCAGCAGTCCCAGGATGAGCCGGAAACTCTGGTCCTGACCAAGAAGAAGCCAGAGGGGAAAAAAATAAAAAAAGGCGTCAGCATGGCCGACGACGTTCAAGCCGGCGTTCGACTGATGGACTAAGCAAGCAATAAAGGATGATGGTTGATCCTGCAATGGGAAAACATAATCAAAATTATTACCAGTCCCTCCCAAAACACTGTTTTTTCGTCAGAAACCTATTTCCTATCATCCAGACATTTCTTTGCTCAAACGTCTAAAGCACAAAACCAAATTCCATTATGTCTTCCCCTGAAGACCAAAAATTATTATAAGATATAAAGCCCTGTGACCTGTTTTACGGAGTCTTTTAGTTTGAATTAAATTTTGTCTTTAATATTTTTTATTATTTATAGTTCGAATTTAAATATAGATTGCTTAACTTTCAAAAATTCTTAAATACAAAATATTTGGCTTTTAGATTTTGTTAAAAACACCAAAATAACTTAAAAGTGTAATGAATTTTACAAAATTGAAGCTCCGCAAGTCGGAAACAGGGCTACTACTTTATGATTTTGTAAACCCAATTGTGATCCCTGATGGAAATGTGAACAAAAGAACTGGGAGCACAAACATCTTCTAGAATAGTTAGGGAACTAGAAAGGAAGAAGAAAATTCTTATAGGATATACACTCTCACACACTTTTCCAAAACTTGAGGCTATCCCATGCACAACACAATCAAAGGCAGTTTGCAATCCCATGTGGAATCAATGCCAAGCTTAACAACAGGCCTGTCCAATCTCCACCTAATTATAACTGTACGATATATCAAATTATATACCTATGTATTTGCGTATACCTAGACGTGTACCACCAACCTATTTAGATGTGAGTAGTGACTACAAAATATTTCCAAGCAAACTAACAAAAAGGTTCAATATACAAGCATCAATGTGTACTGATTTTATATACAATGTAGGTACTAACTAACAACTATATGTGGACATGATTAGACTTTTAGTTATTTACACTGAATTACCTTCTAAATGCCGCACAGGTTTCCTCCTACATCCTCATCAATATCATCAACTAGATCCACCACAACACACGCTCTAATCGGATATATTTTTGTGAGGCCCTTTTTGAGAGATCTATTAAAGACACTATTCTATACCGAATCCGAAAATTTGTGAAATTGAATATGATGAATGGCTAACGAGAGAACTTTGTACACACACTTGCAAGGCAACCATTTTTGTATAAGGTTTTGCATTTATTTTGTAACCTCCAAAATGCAAGGATCTCCCTAAGTTTAAATGTGTTGTTAAGCCAATTAAATATTTATAAACTATAAAATGTATAAGTGTGCATAATGCGAATATAAAACTGTTGTATTTAGCTAAAAAATACCAGCAATAAAGTGTAACAATGTTTGAAATCAAATTAGGACTTGAAGGTTTTTTTTAAAGTGTTATAGGGTTGACCGGGTTTTTTGTATTCCTTTGTCCTTTTGTCTAAGGCCACCTAAATTTTCCTTCTCCAGTATCGGCGAAGCACTTGGCTGTTTGATAGACCTTCTCGCACGAGTCCTTGAATCCTTTATCTGCGAATTTTGAGCCAGTTATAATTATGCAGTGATAAATTCTTATATATATACACTTACGCGTATCCCTGCAAGCATTAACTGACTTCGTGGAGATCTCCATCATATCCTCCGGAACCAGATACGGAAGCGATGCCAGTGCTTTTGGGGCATTGAACTCTCCTTTCTTATTCACCGTGCCCGCCATCAGGGATACGCACTTGCAATAGCACTAAAAGGACAACAAATCAAACAATTAAGAAAACATTTTCAACAGAAAGTATTTAAACGAACGACAATTTTTTTAAAGCCTTTTTAACATCCTAAGACTCACCATCAGATCTTGCGATGGCGTAAAACTAAAATCGCCCATGCGAAGTCGATCAAGATCCTCAACATTTAGTTTAAACTTGGGGGCACAGCCACTCCGAATCATGTCTAGCGAGGTTATGAACTGCTCCATATTCATGGCCGTCCCAGGATCGGGCAACAGCAGTAGCAGAACCTGCAGGACGATGGCCAAAACAGCGGACGAACGTCGTTTCCAATGCTCCATGGTGGCGCGAACAAAATACGTCGACTAGCCAGCGATCGTGGAACCTTTATAGGCTGCCCTGGTGGGTTGGACAGGTGGCAATTAAATCGAAGGGTCCAGTAATTAAACAACGCACTCGCACGCCATTTCACCTATTACCAAATCTTATTAGCCGGTATACTAGCTCAATTGCATGTGCAACTGTACACATTGCAATATCATGCTTTATAAACAAAAACACCTCTTAACGACATAAGGAAGAAGTAAAGATCGTAAGTACCTTCAAACTTTCAAAGTTTAGAGGAATGTTAAAAAAATTAAGCACACAATTATAACATAGATGGGAACTTCACGATCCCAACGTCAATCATCAATGTACTTTAATAGAGCGACTTTTTCCTATGGGTATAAAAATATTTAAATGTAAATCAGCAAGAACTTTTTTAAATTTAGCTGATTTTCAAATAAGAAGTTAGTAGCTGAGTTTAAAACACACTTCAACCTTTAGACAGTATGTGTGATTTATTTAAATGTTGTTTTAATATTTGTAATTGCCATAAAGAGTAAACAAATATTCTTTCTTTAAACTAAAAACAAAGTTTACAGTTTAACAAAGTTGTATTTTTCTTTAGTAAACTGTGTTAATGATCTTTTTAACTCCTTTAAACCTTTAATGTCAACTAAGTGAACTCTAACCTTTGATTATATGAATACGTAACTTAAAATTGAAGGCGAGAAATTACGGTATTTTTTTTTTTAAAGAAGTTCAGTTTTCAGTGTTTCAGGAACAATTTAAAAAAACAAAAATATATTGAAGTTTTTATACCACAAACATACAAACATTCCTTATTATCCCCATGTAATTGAAAGGTTTACATCACAAACTTTTTTTCTGATTCCGGTTTTCGCATGCAATTGATTTATTATTGTTTTGATATGTAAGCGTCAAGAGGCAATTAAAAAGAGAATAAAGTTGTCTACTTATAAAATCTTCCTTAGTATTTGGAAGATGTTACTTCTATGGAATCAAAACCCACCGGACCGGATCATTAGCGATGCACATCACGTTTTCCTCGGGGAATTGGAGTGGATGATCGTGGGCAATACTATATTTTGTCACTATTTAGCAAACATGTTGCTAAACTTTGACTGGAAACATTGAGATAATATATGAAATTGGGTCTAAGCTCATAAGCATTAAAGGGGACCGGCATTTCAGTGTTTTGCTCTCCCCTTTACAGATAAGCCGAGCTCGAAATATACTCGGATTATTTCGACATTCATAACATTGACTATATAAGTGGCGGTTCGCTCCCCAGAAAGCTTTTGTCTGGGAACTGGGATGAGAACTACTGAACACGACTTTATTGGCCAGGAAAAACCAAAACTGTCAACGCATCGAACAAGTTCAACAGCAGTATCCAAGGTAAAAATCGTAAGCTGAGCTAATCTGAGCTTGGCTTCCATATTGGAACAGAAGCTGGTTGGGGATTTGCTCGGAGCAGAACTGATTCAGCTGGCGACGGAAGCGGCACGCGATAAAAAATCAGTGCTACTGAAAAAAAAACTCAATATGAAGGCCATTTTTTTGGCTTTTGTGACTTTACTGGGCTGGAGCTGTCAGCAGTTGGTGGCCAAAACATTATCCAGTGAATATATAGGTGAGTTTCTTATAATAAACCAAATAATAAAAAAATAAAAAAAACTTGATCAAAATTCTCAAAATAATTGTTAAAGAGCTATTGCGGAGTACCGAACCCCATATAACCAGTGAGATCATTATTTGAACCACTTTTATCTCCTTTTAAAATGATCTTTTAAGACCACAAACATTGCAAATTTTTAACTTTTTGACCGTTATACAAATATTTTAGTTTAGTTAAAATGAAAAAATTTTAACCATAACCGAAAACGTAACCAAACTTCTTATAATTAATGTAACCGTCGTAACCATAGCTTAAACTCTCCAAGATAGTTAAACTGAAAAAACCATTTGAATAAAAAGCAATCCTCTTACCCTGTAGATCTCCTTGGCTTTAGCGATAACGATGAGTTCCAATGGGGCGAATCTGAAAACCAGCTATATAGCCACGAAAATCGCACGGGTGAAAATACAGTGGTAAACTTTCTGTCACGACATCGTCTCAACAAGCGACAAGCGCCTACTTCCCAGTTGCTGGTGAGTCATTTTTGCCTGTATAAGTAGCTAGTTAATGTCCCAACTTAATACTCACAGGAGAATAAGGACTACGGAGCTTGCAGCACTCCCTTGGGTGAATCCGGTCGATGTCGCCACATAATCTACTGTCGCATGCCAGAGCTAAAGAACGATGTCTGGCGCCTGGTCTCCCAACTTTGCATCATTGAGAAGAGGTATTGCGGACTAATTAAATAAAAATTAAAAAAAATTTAAATGATTTTGGTAATCTTACTTTGACCTCAGCTCCATAGGCATTTGCTGCACTGACCAGTCGACCAGCAACCGCTTTAGTCCGCAGATCGTGACCAATCCAGACCAGGATGAGCCGCGCATCGTCAACAAGCCGGAGCAGCGTGGCTGTGGGATCACCACCAGGCAGTTCCCACGGCTCACGGGCGGACGTCCAGCCGAGCCGGACGAGTGGCCCTGGATGGCGGCCCTGCTGCAGGAGGGCCTGCCCTTTGTGTGGTGCGGTGGTGTACTGGTCACCGACCGCCACGTCCTTACTGCCGCCCACTGCATCTACAAGAAGAAGAAGGAAGACATTTTCGTTCGACTGGGCGAGTACAACACTCACATGCTGAATGAGACGAGGGCGAGGGACTTCCGTATTGCCAACATGGTGCATCACGTCGATTACAATTCACAGAACTACGACAACGATATTGCCATTGTCAGGATCGACAGGCCCACTCTGTTCAACACCTACATCTGGCCAGTTTGCATGCCGCCCGTGAACGAGGACTGGTCGGACAGGAATGCTATAGTCACCGGTTGGGGCACACAGATGTTTGGAGGACCTCATTCCAACATCCTTATGGAGGTAGGTTGCTATCTATAGGGTTCATTCCATTTTTTATTATATCGTTGTACACAAATACTCAAGTTTCTGGCTTTAGAACGCAAATTTAAAAACTATTTTTTAAGCTGTGCTTAAAGTTTTTAAACATTTGATAATTAAACTTAACAATGACTTTCGAATGTTTTTGCAGTATTATGTTTTCAATAGGTTATTGTATTTTGTTTTCAAAGGCTTCGTCTTTATAAGGCTGATTTGAAATGTCTGTACTTCATTTTTGATTTATCTAACTTAGGTTAACCTCCCGGTGTGGAAGCAGGCTGAGTGCCGCGCCTCGTTTGTGCAGCACGTACCGGACACTGCCATGTGCGCGGGATTACCGGAAGGTGGAATGGACTCCTGTCAGGGCGATAGCGGTGGTCCGCTGCTCCTTCAGCTGCCCAACCAGCGTTGGGTCACCATCGGCATCGTTTCCTGGGGCGTCGGCTGCGGCCAGCGGGGTCGTCCGGGTATTTACACACGTGTGGATCGCTACCTGGACTGGATTTTGGCCAATGCAGATGTTTAGAATTTATGCAGTTCGTCTGTACATTCAATTTACTTGGCATTGGGTTTAACAAATGCTATGGTCTAAATACACTAATTATCTTCATAACGATAGATATCAATAAAACTATGAATACCCGGTAAAACCCCCAAACTAAGACTACGATCAAGGCCATGTCGCCGACTTGGCGGTGGCCGCACTGGAAATCTTCTGCAGCGGCTCGTGCTCCACCACGTTGTTGGTAGTCGTTTCGGTGACATCGGCAAAGGCTATCTTGTAGACATCCACGTAGTTTGCGGCAAAGTGCACCTCCAGCCCCTCGGTAATGTACTTGGGTAACTCGTCAAAGTCCTTCTTGTTATCCACAGGCAGGATGAGGCAATTGACGCCACTACGACGTGCCTGAAAAAAGGATATAAAACTTATAATCAAGCACCGCTCTTCTTTTCTTTAACTTACAGCAATGGTCTTCTCCTTGATGCCTCCCACAGGCAGCACCTTTCCCTTCAGAGACACTTCACCCGTCATAGCCACATCTTGACGCACCGGCTTGCCAGTCGCCAAAGAAACCAAGGCGGTGATGATGGTGACACCAGCACTGGGGCCATCTTTGGGTGTGGCCCCTTCAGGAACATGGAGATGGATGTGTCTGTAAATTAAATATTGTTTATAATGACAACATATAACTTTACGAGAAGATTTAGACTTACTCTTGCTCCAGGAACAAATTCTTTGGATCAATCGAGTTCAAAAAGTTGCGTCCCACTGTCAAAGCTATTTGGGCCGACTCCTTCATGACATCCCCCAGGTTTCCGGTGATGTGGAGAGTTCCACCGGTAGCAGGCGTTTCTGCTTTTTCTCCATGGCGTATGTGGCGCCTAGAGGTCTCGATGTACAGCGATGATCCGCCCATAGCCGTCCAGGCAAGCCCCATTACCACGCCCACCGGTGTGGTGTCGTACATGCGATCCGAGCTGAAAATCTGCTTGCCCAGGAATGTGGTCAGGTTGTCTGCGTTCACAGGGAAGTGCTCGCCCTCTTTCTTGACCAGACGGAAGGCCACCTTGCGGATAACTTTCTCGATGTGCTTTTGCAGATTTCGCACGCCAGATTCCCGGCAATAACTACGGATCAGCATGTTTAGGGCACCCTCGTTTATGTCTATCTGCTTGTCCGTCAATCCGCAGTCCTTCATCGCCTGAGGCATCAGATATTGACGAGCAATGGCGATCTTTTCCTCTGCCACATAACCTGACATTTCGATCAACTCCATGCGATCTCTTAGGGGCTCAGGGATGGTGTCAATTACATTTGCTGTGCAGATGAAAAGTACACGCGAGAGATCCACTGGCACGTCCAGATAGTGGTCCAGGAAGTTAGCATTTTGCTCGGGATCAAGGAGCTCCAACAAGGCCGAGCTGGGATCTCCCTGGTACCCCCTTGAAATTGGTTAATTATTTAATAAGTTTCCTTACTAATTAAGAGTTTTTCCGTCCACTTACTTGCCGATTTTGTCCACCTCATCGATAAGCACCAGGGGATTCTCATTCTTGGTCTTTTTTAGGCACTGAATTAACTTGCCGGGCATTGCACCCACATAAGTGCGTCGGTGTCCCTTGATCTCGGCCACGTCCGTCATTCCGCCCACGCTGAAGCGGAAGTACTCACGGTTCAAAGCGCGAGCAATGGACTTGGCTATGCTTGTCTTTCCCACACCAGGTGGCCCGTGGAAGCACAAGATTTTGCCCTGCGTAGTGCCCTTCAGCGAACTGACGGCAATGAACTCCAAAATACGCTTTTTGATGTCTTCCATGCCATAGTGGTCATTGTCCAGTATTTCGGTGGCCTTATCTAGGCAGAGATTTTCGGTGCTAATAACGCCCCAGGGCAGCGAGGTGAGCCAGTCGAGGTAGTTGCGAGTTACACTGGAATTTGAGTAATTTATTAGTTATAGTACTACCAAGTCTATATGTAAACTTACTTAAACTCAGAGCTGTGGCTCTCTAAGAAGTTCAGCTTTGTCAGCTCCTCGTCAATAACCGTCATTATGTGTTCGGGAACAATCTTATCTTTCAGTTTTTCTCGGTACTTTTCGCCTATCGCGTCCTTGTCGTCTTTTTCAATACCCAGTTCTTTTTTGATCACCTTCAGCTGTTCTTGGAGTATATATTTACGATGTTGCTGCTTGACTTTTTCTTCCACCTCGCGTCCAATTTTTTGTTGCAGTCTGGAGAGCTCCAGTTCCTTTTTGAGCAGAGTCAGGGCTAATTGCAGACGTTCTGGGATCTGGAATAAATGAATTCATTAGAAAACACAATGAAGATTAAGGTAAAATTAAAATTACATCAGTTTCTTCAAGGATCTTTTGAAGCTCAGCTGGTTCTCCAGCGGAAAGTGAAGCACCCAAATCGCAAAGATATATGGGATTGTCGACAACTCGTTGGTTTTGATGCAGCATCTGCTGGAGACTTTCCCTAGAAAATGTAATAATTTTCAGATAAGCAAGAACTATTCTTCAAGACTATTTGGCATACCTGTACAAGGGGTTCGTGGTGATGATGTCCCTAAGAGTCTTGATTATCTCCTGAGTCAACGCCTTGACCTCTTCAGTTTGTTTGTATGCCGCTTGCTTAACATTCTCCACTTCCACAATGAGGACAGGAACTGGACCAGGTGTGGCTTCTTCGGCCCCCGCCTCTGTGGCTTCAACCTTCGTTCCGTCCAAGGGAGGCTTGGGCGCACCTACAGAATCGACTTGGCCTGATTTCAGTGGCGTTTCAAGTGTCTGTTTTTGTACCATTTCCTCATTGGCCGCCGATTCCCGTGATTTTCCAGCCTGACGCCTGGATACCCGGCCACGTGGCTTACGTGTCTCGGATCTTGATCTCACTGGCGCCGCCACCGCTTGATCAGTCGATTGATCTTCAGCTGGGATTTTTAATTTTATATTAAATAATGGATAATGCAAAGTTGTCATTTTCGCTAAGAGCAAGAACATATGTCACAACATTTGGGCGCTTAGTGTAGGTCAATAGGCTTACCGGGCTTAGGTACGTCCTCGACCACCTGACCAGTGATCCGGATGCGCCGATGGGCCACCACAACCATGCGCAGCTTGTCGCCCAAGTCCTGCAGCTCTTGGATTTGTGCAAAAGTGCCCACACTATAGACATCATCCAAGTTGTTTACGAGCTCCTCCTCGCCATCGGATTTTTTGAGAAATACGCCCACATAAGGTTGATTTAGCTTCACTTTGCGACGCAGCAGGTCCATTATGATGGGGTTGGATACCTGGGAAAAGTTTATAAACGTTATTTAGTACATTAGATGGCCAACTAACTTTTGCAAAGTTCGTAATAACCTTACCTCCACAATCTTCATGAAGCGCGGAAACAGAGGATTCCTGCGCATGGCTAGCAGTGGTACATGTGGCCACACGTCCGGCACCGCCACTGTGGCCGGCAGCATGGGATCCCGCTCGGGAATCACTTCGGGACCCTCTGCCATCATGTCCTCTTCGGAGTCGTCCCGCTTCCGGCTGTAGAAGCGCTGCACCATCATATTCGCCCCATTGAAACGCTGGAGGCAAGTCGCCCGATCCCGGTGGCAGCAGTGCATCAGGGAGCTCTGGGCGGGACGGTTTAGCGTCCACACCGACGTCGAGGCGATGCCCCGCATCAAGGGACGCACTCGGATAGCGCGAGCAAGCATCTCGGAAACAATACCCACTCGCAACTTACTTAGAAATAATTAGAAAAGTGTATAAAAACAATGTGCGGTCCAAATTGTGTGAGGAGTGATTATGTGACGGCTGATGAAATGACAGCAGCTGCCAGTGTTGCAAAACTATTGAGAGTGCTACAGTGGAGCGGGACAAAGAAGAACTGTATTTGGGAATAAGTATAAATATATTTACACCTTAACTTTTATTTAATTAAAGTTAAAGTATTGGTTCTTCATAAATATTGTTTAGACCAGCCCTAATTTTTTAGCTTTCTTTTATCTCCTTTTAAAAAAAAAGTGTAGGCTTTTCGTTCAATCTCAAACCACTGTGTGTTCAGTGTTGATAACCGGCGAAGAACAAACGGAGGATACGACGGGAGCAAAGACAGTGGAAGATTTTATTTAATTGCATTTAATCATGGTTTCCCGATTCGACCAACAAAAGACCAAGCATCAGCTCTTCCACGTGTCCCTTAGTTTGGCCACAATCCTAATATGCATGACGTACATGCAGTATCGCCGGAACTGGGCACATCTCGCAAACTTTTGGGACTCTTTGGTGGTTCCCATAGTCTTTCTTGGCGAACTGCTAAAGGTTATTTTGGCCCGCTTCTACGGGAGGATTGAGGATGGCGTCCTAACCGTCAAGCAGCGCCAGAAAAAGGCCTCATACTTCACGGCGCGGGAGCTGCTCGGCGGCTTCACTCTTCAATTTCTGTGCACACTGCTCTACGCTTTCATCTGCATCATTTTGGGAGCCCCGGTTTTGGGCAACTACGAGGAGACCTTCGTCTTGGCCTTGCTGATGACCCTGCTGACGGTTTCGCCCACCGTGTTTCTCCTGGGAGG
Organism: Drosophila oshimai; assembly: GCA_018150695.1. Classification (NCBI taxonomy): domain Eukaryota; kingdom Metazoa; phylum Arthropoda; class Insecta; order Diptera; family Drosophilidae; genus Drosophila; species Drosophila oshimai. The sequence continues at coordinate 371,409 of JAECWM010000305.1, read as the reverse complement.
CGGCGGAGCCCTGCAGGTGTGCTTCTGCGAGAAGCCGGACTTTGTGACGAAGTGCGAGGACACGGCGCTGAATCTGTTCAAGTACAATGCGCTTGGTGGGATTCTGGGCGCCTGGGCTGGCAGTGTGGTGGCACCTCTGGACTGGGGACGCGACTGGCAGGCATACCCCATTCCCAACGTGATTGGAGCCCTTTTGGGCAGCGCTCTGGGAAATATTTACGCCTGCACACATGTGCTATATGCCACTGCCCGTGTTTACATGACCAAGAAACGCTCTTAAGCTAACAATAAATGCTATTAATCCTGCCACCAAGATTATTACGTTGCGCTGCCACTGAAACCCACACACATCCACTAAGAACCACGTCATCATCTCGTCTAGTCAGCAGCTTAGGAACTACCAAAAAGCAATTAACACTTTACATGTTTAAGCATTTTATTAGAGTGTAATATTAATGAATTTCTTTTTTTAATCAATCAAATAATAAACTAACAAATTATGAATTTAATCACAAGCGTTAAAGACACTTTTAAAACCCCAAGACGATCGGAGGATTAAGTGGGTAAATAGATGCGTTTTTTAAGTGTTTATGGATTTATTTTAAATATAGATGTATTTTTTATTTCATGATTTTAAACTTAAAATCGAATTAAATATGTCTCAGTATTAAATCACTTAATTTTTGATTTCTGTGTCATAAAAGGTAAAAAAAGGAATCTTTTTGATGGCTTTAGTTCGTTTAGTTTCTTTAATACCAACTTTCAAAAACCTGTATTGACTCCACTAAGAATTTTAATCACGAACATACAAACCGAGTTTTTATTAGTAAAAGTCACACGTGCTTCAATCACCTTTTTCAACCACTTAGAATTTCCCAAACCTATCGGTACATTTAAAAACACAACATTCTTTTTTGATCCTCATAATCAATCCACATATAACATATAATGATTTACAAACAAAAATTGACGACAAATTTATGCTTTAACCGCCATCACAAAACTCTCATCCTCCAGTAGACAACGCTGGCCCACATAGTTTTCATTGGGCTCCCAATAGTCCTCTTCATCGGCATCGGCCAGGGGCTGCCAGGCTTCCTCGTTGTTGACAGCTCCTTCGGGAAGTGGGAATTCCCGTCGATTGTCCTGGGACTCGTCAGCGGATTGTCTTCTCCGTAGAAAGGCCCCAATTGGCGCCGCCGGACATTGACCTGTCTCAAAGAGTTTATAAAGCTTAATAAAATGCAAACCACTGGCCAGGCGTTGACCCTCTTCCCTGGCCACCAGGGCACTCCAGCTTAGGGCGAGAGTGGCATGTGGAACATAGACAGCGACGTTTGCATTGAACTCCTCCGTAGAGATGTTGGTATTAAAGAATACCGTTTCCTCGTTGGTAAGGAAGCTGTGCGGATCGGATATCGTGGGCATGTGCTGCTCCACCTGCTGGGCGTGTTGGGCAGGCATGATCTTCAAATGGGAAAGTCGCGATTGCAGCAGTGTTTTGATCGATGGAATGTCTTCAAAGTGTTCGTTTTTGTCTCTCCTCTGCAGGCGACACTGGAAATTGCAGCATATGGAAGACTTGAGGCACTGCGCTCCAGCCTGTCCCGCACTGACTCCCATACTGTTCATAACTAGAAAAAAACATTTTTGATGGTTAAAGAGTTCCGGTTTCCACATTCACTTATGTCCTTTAAATTTCCAGTTAAGCTATTGAAAACATTGGCATACTTACTGTATAACTTATCCGAGCTCAAATCAAACTCCTTAGAGTACAGGGAAATTGAGTTGATATACACCTCCGTTCCATCAACAGCGTGCTGGTTTCGAACGTTCACATCCAGACCTAGTTCGTTGGTCACCGCATTGCTCACCACGCAAGTGGAGTCGGCCTGGATGCAGCTCTCAACCTGCATCTGCCAAATGTGGCGAACCAAGCGATACTTTAATTGTGAGTTAGCTCCCGTTGGCAAAGAATAGTAGAAGAGCAGGCGAAGGGTAAAAGGTCCAGCCTGGTGTGGAGCCTGCAGCCACATGGAGATGGTATGAACCTGCTGGGCATCTAAGGCAGCTTGTCCAGGACGTTGTAGCAGGCGGAAAACTCGCTGTCCACGAATTTCCTTGTCCTTGACGAGTTTGTCATTCGACTGATTTCGAAGGGCTAAGAAATTTGATTTTAAGTACAAACGATGTTCTTCATAAATCACTATTGTTTACTCACAACTCATCATAGCCAGTGGCATTTGGCTGTGCTGATCCAGGAGCGACACACAGCGCGGATTATCGCATCCCAAATAGATCTCCTCAATTGGAGCGATTCCCATGTTCCGAAGCGTCACAGAAACTGGTATAATTTCACCAGCTAAGAGTTTAGTGGGAACAGGACTAAAGCTTACATTCATGGCGGGCAGTTGGGGAACCAATTTAATAGTCAATCGGTTGTCCAAGACAGTCTGCGAGGATTGCTTGGCATTGTTTGGTCTGATCTTCTGCGTCTCGAACTGCAGGGAACCCAAAAGACTGGCCGCAGGATCCGCGCTGGCTGCTACTCGACACACCACTCCCAGAACAGTTAGCCGTCCAGTTAACTTGGGTGTCAGCTTAAAGTGCAAAGTTACCTCGGCCTGTTCGGCAAGTTCAATGGAAGCCACACAGCTGGTTTTAATCGCTGCTCCCACAGCTATTTTGCTGGCACTATCCGATGATTCCTCATACACGCAAGCGTTGGAGAGAACCTCCTCGTTGTCAAGCGTGAGTTTCCATAGTAAATCAATTTCGGAGAGGGCAATGCCAAATCGAACGCTATTGGAAAGGGTCACAGCCAGCTCGATGGGTTCACCCTGCACAGCAACTGGAGTTTCCAGTGCAGGTTGCTGCTTCGTGTACAAATATCTTGAGGGTTTAAACACAAAAGGCTTATTGTTGGCAGCCGTGATCACAAGCATCTCTTCAATTTTGTTCCAAACGGACTCATCTGCCGTCAGATTGGAGTTGATGTCTATGTTGGTGGCTGGCACTTGTGGTGCCACAGCCGATGGGGATTGCACTAGGGTAAGAATACGAACGGAAGATTGCACTACTTGGGGTAAGGCATGCGGTAGTAATCCTAACTCAGGGCTGCGCTTAACGAGTTCCTGAAATAAGCATATTAAAATAGAGTAATGTATTTTGTATTAATAAATGTCCAACTCACATTCTGCGTCTGAATATACTCCTTTAGAAAACTACTCTGCTGCTGCGCACTTTGAAGGCTTCCTGGTCGCAGCAAGTGAGCAAAGGAACGACTGGCCTCCTCAAGTTGCTTCAGCATATAGGCCTGTTTGGCCACCGTATACTGAATATGATCTTCAGCCAAGCTCCACTCGCGCTTTTGGAAGACCTGGTAGGCCTGACGATAGCAACGATATGCGTGCTTCCTTTGGCCAGCTCGGGAGTACCGATTCCCGGCCAGCACAATGTGAAAGGCATATTTTCGATGCATGGGCGGTTGGGTCACCAGGAAACAGTAAGCTGCCTGCTCCAGCAGCAGAGCTGATCGCAGATCCGACTCCTCGTTGGTCATGCGAATCAATTGCTTGGCCACGTCGCTATATAGACGCGCAGTTTTCAGACATTCCATGCTAAGAAGCGTTGCCCTGGTGGCAAATTGCTGTAATCTGTAATAACATAAGTATCAGAAATATAATTTACAGTTCAAATATCCCACCAATGACTCACTTGCACACGGTGAGATAACACACAATTGCATCCTCCATATAGTCATAGGTTTTCCGGTGGGCGGTTCCCAACATAAAGGCGGAAAGGGCAGCCATTTCCAAGGCCCCCGCGTAGTACTGCCAGGCCGAATCCGCGTTGAAATCGCGCTTAGCTTGATGGTAGGCTTGGAAAGCCAAATTGTAATGGCCAAACATGAAGTAAAGATCGCCCAACTTTCGCGTTTGTAGCTCCGCAGATTCGTTGGTGTAGCTAAAAGAAAATATATTTAAATTTAATTATTTATCCACTATATTAAATATCTTACATGACTGCATTTTGATTATTTGCTCCTGCTCCCGGCTTGCTGGTGACGAACCAACGTTTAGTGGCGCTCAGCAGGGACTTGCTGACGCCCTTTTTGTTGGTCACACCCTCGGCGAGAATGGCCACCAGATGCTCGATATAGGGTATCAATGCACGGACAGCATAATCCTGCACAAAGTGCCGCAGGTTGTCGATGTCGCGATTGGTCAGGCAACCGCCATGCGGGGCATCCGGCTCCAATTCGCTCGCCCACACATTGGGATTGATGGTTTGAGAGGCGATGCTTTCGCTGCTGATGCTGAATTTCGAGTTAATGGCCTCTGTGGCGCTCTCCTGCATGGGACTCAGCGGATGCAGCATGCCCAGGTCGCTATCCTGAACATTGGCTCCTTCCAGGAGCTGTGACATCTGCATTGCGGGCATGCTAATGACAGAAACCGCTTCCTGTGGCGATTTGGGGGCACTCAAGTCCGTTGAAGGTACATTTGCATCGCTCTTCGGTTGCCTTTTTATGAAGGTGGCCCAGTGATCTGGAACCTCTGCAGCACTGTGACCATCCAGCGAGTTGATGGACACCAGAAAGCACTTGCTGTCCCCAAAGGTGGACTTAAGCAGCTCGAAGCCCTGCTGCGCCTTGGACAAATCTCCCTGGCTGGCTTCGTGGAGCACCACGTAGCTGTTTAGCACCTCGTTGGGATGAAACCACTTGGGCAGCTTCTGCGGTGTGATGCTCTGCATCTGCTGCACACGTTGGCCCAGTTTGTGGGCCGTCTCCACGATTTGCGGGTCCGCGCTGGACAGCACCAGCAAGCAGCTCAAAAAGTGGCGGGTGAACTCATGCTCCGCCGGAAATTGCACAGTCAGAAAGGTCTCACGCCATTGCTCAAACCAAGGCTCCGAGGTGGGCAATTCGAGGTCTATGTCAGCTGGAGAAGGGTGGTAAAATGTGTTTGCGGGTTGATACACTAGGGAAAAGTAGTTTCCATACCTATGGTAGCCAATCTGGTTTTGTCATTGTGGGCGTTGGTCACCGACTCATTGAGCATCCTCCTGGCCAAAACTGTTTGAGGCGGACGCCAGTCCACGTCACAGAAATTAAGGCGGAGTCCACGCACGGACACACTTGTCCCGGAAACATCGCGAAAGTGGGCTAAACAAGAGCAATATAAAATATGTTTTTGGTTTGGTTTTTTCAATATACAACTGGGGTTAAATTGTGATGTAATGTTATAATTTTATTTCTCAATTGGGATAGTATTTTTAAAACTTATCATCACCAAGACACAACTCTCAGTTCTATGTGTAAGTTAACCATGACACCAAGTTCCCCTTGATTGATTTCCCATGCAAAACGTTGGATTACCGAGACGAATCGCTTGGTGAGTTCCTCCTCTACTTGGAGTGCTACCATTTTGACTACCGCTGTGCCTTGTTTACCTCACTCGTCATCCCATTCCCGTGTTCCCATCCCATCCACTCACCATCGTTGGGCAACTTGGCAAACGGTTGCAAGAGCTCCACGAAGGACAGGTTGTTCCTGTGGCAGATCTCGTCCACCTGCGGACTGGCCAGCACGCCGATCAGCGGCGAGAAGATGTTCCGGATTATGTCGCGCGCATTGTAGTTCTGGCCCGTCAGGTGCAGCATTACTTATTATTATTGTTATTTACAAAGAAAACCCAAGACACCACAAATTGGGGAGCAATTGGGGATGGGATAAAATTATGTTTAAATATCGATACAAAAATATTTTTATCGTGATATTTGGAGGGACAAAAATATAAACATTACTTTTACACATTTTATGAATTTTTATACTATTGTTTTATGTTTACGATAGAGAAAGCAAGGGAATTTAAATTTAAATTAAATTAATAGAAAATTTGAAGACAGTGAAGAAGAAGACGAAGCAATACACAGCTGTCGTGGTGAGTTTTTTCCCCACCTCTCTCCACCGAACGGTCACACTGAAGCGCGGGAAAGCCGTCAGCTGTCATCACAAATTTTGCAAGCCGAAGCAAAGCAATTGCGATAAAGGTTTACCAAAAATTGAAAATAACGCTAGAAAAGTTTACAAACTAGATAAAAAATACTGTGCAAACAATCAGCTAACCCCGCATCACAAATAGCAAGTGTTTGTTGAGTGCTTTGCTGGCTAGTTTCACCAGAGCACGCAACTCTTGCAGAGAACAAAAAAGCAGAACCTGCTAAAAAAAAAGCGCGCCGTTGTAGGCGTCTGGAAAAACTCGGTCTTCACTTTTCCAATCCGCACAGAGTACAGTCATGGCCAAAGTGCACATCACCAATGTGGTGGTGCTGGACAACCCAAGCAGCTTCTTCAATCCCTTCCAGTTCGAGCTCACGTTCGAGTGCATCGAGGAGCTGAAGGAGGATCTTGAGTGGAAGATGATCTATGTGGGCTCGGCGGAGTCCGAGGACCACGACCAAGTGCTGGACACCATATATGTGGGTCCCGTGCCCGAGGGTCGCCACATCTTTGTCTTCCAAGCAGATCCTCCAGATGTCAGCAAGATCCCAGAGCCTGATGCAGTGGGCGTCACAATTGTCCTGCTCACCTGCTCCTACCGCGGTCAGGAGTTCGTCCGCGTGGGCTATTACGTAAACAACGACTACGCGGATCCCGAGATGCGCGAGAATCCGCCACCAAAGCCCCTCTTCGACAAGCTAACGCGCAACATTCTGGCCAGCAAGCCGCGTGTCACCCGCTTCAAGATCAACTGGGACTACGGGCACATCAACGGAAATGGGAACGGCCCTGATAATGGCCACGACAACGAAATGGTCACCGACGGCCCGTCCACCTCGGAGGCGGCGTCCGTTGTGGCCCAGCCGGAGGACGACAACAGTCTGGCCATGCCCATTGAGAACGGGATTAAGGCCCTGAACGAAAACTCCAATTCGCTGGCCATGGAATGTTAAGACTGTTGACTGCCGGCAGTCCACACACTATGACCCCACAAGCACACACATCCTCTCACTCACACAGATATGGTCGATGACTTGAGAAAATCCCCGATGCGGAGACTCGAAGTATGCCTCGTCCCCTTATTTAAGTAACTATTAATTAAAGCAAAAAGATAAATATATATGTATACATTAAACTTATTTCTAAATTATTCCAAATTTGGCGGTAATGAGTGGTTTTTCCCAAAGAATGGAGATTTGCGGGTATTTCTGGGGCTGTATGTTTGGTTGAATTGTCAAAATTATATTTAAATTTATATACTTTATTATCACTATTTTTAAATTTTAAAACAGCGATGTTTTTGTTTTGGACGACATTTTTTTACTTTGTGATTCAACAGTAAATCAACAGTTCCTTTCCGGAAATATCAGTTAAAATTCCAGTAGAACAAAAACTGAAAAAAAGTGTAAAATTTGATTTGTATTTAGATTTTAGTTAAAGACACCCGGCAAGAATGCCCATTAGCCAACCGGATCTTTACCGATTGGCCAGAAAGCCGAGGTGTTATCCTCGTTTCACCAAGAGCCACACAAGCAACACGTGAGGAGTGACGTAAAGTAAAAGATTACCTTAAACTGATCCTCCTGATCATCCTTAGGTACCTCAGCTATGCGGACAAGGATTTGTACAGCAAAATTTGCAGCTCTATTGGCTTGGATGAACCCAGCTGCGCGCATTGGAAGTACTGCGAGAAGGTTCCCAATCGCTCGGAGGTGGAGGTCGACTCTTTGGGCACTCCCTTGGGACTGGTCTGCTCAAATGTTACCCTGAACAATCCCTGCGGTATTCCGCCGATGCAGAAAGAGGCGAATGCGAAGAATTTTGCCATTTATCTGAAGGCTTTTGCCTTGATCTATGTATTGCCGGAAGTGGATTGGACGGCAGAGAAGATTGACATGCTGCTGAAGGAGGGCATTGATTTGTACTACTCCAGCTCAGAAATGGATCAAAGAAAGGAGGATGAGGGTGAAAACAGACAACTCCACCCGGACATATACACCGACGAAGAAAAGCGGATCAAGAGGTGCTTTAATCTTGAAGGACACACCTTTACTCTGGCATTGGAGCCTCGTTACCTTGGAGAAGATCCAAAAAACCTGAAACAGCAGCCTTCGCACATAATCAAGAACCTAAGGCCCGTTCTCCTCAGCTTCTTCAAAACCGGCCGCTATTGCCTTCTGCTCACACGAGTGGGTCACCTGCTCGTCTGGCGACGCAAAAAGGCCTTCTTTGTCCTGGATATGAAGGGCAGAAGGAGAGATGATCTGCTGCTCGTGAAGGATAATGGTGTGGCCATGCTGGTGTGCCTCAAAACCATAGACAATGTAGTCCATCTAGCCAGCAACTTGAGTGGCATTTGCCCCAAAGACGAATTCACCATCCGGGAACTGGTGGTTATCCGCTTGGAGACCCCTGATGGACGCATTTATATGCGCGACACTAGCCACCGATCCATCGAGTTCAAGGTGGTGAACAAGAGCTATGCCTATTTGAAGGGCACCCTCCATCTCTCCCTGAATCGAGATGATCGCACCGGCTTAATGGTGGCCGTGGGCTCAATCCTGGCCAGCAAGATCGATCACCCGGCCAACTGGGACACCAACATGCTGGATCGTTTGATAAGTTATGGAGTGGAGCTGTGTCGCAGTTGCTGGTCGGATTACTTGAGGGACCGAAGTCCCATAGACCTGGACAGCTTTCCCACTCAACTGAGATTGGGCCAGTATGTCCTCGAACTTAAGCTGGTCCCGAATGTGCGAACAGGTCACTGGAAGTGTGGTGACCGCATCATTAGCACGGAATTTGAAGCCCATGTCACAGAGGCTATCAAGGAGTTCGGGAACGTGGTATTTCAGATCAACAATCAGAAGTATGCTATGTGGGCCAAGGATGAGTTCTTCTACCTCCTCGATCCCTATCGCCACACGGTCGTGGGCACCCATGAAGCTGAGGATCAGGCAGAGGGCGCAAAGTGGGCCACGGTGCGCATGTTCCGCGACCAGCTGACCATGCTCAGCGTGTTCCATCAGCTACTGAAGGAGTCCAACATGCAGTCGGCCTACTATCTGCATGTGGTGCGTATACGTAATCTCGCTGAGTGCCCTGAGGGATTCGCCCTGGCTCCGTTGCCCGAGGATATGGATAATGACGATGTGATGTCCCTGAATGAGCCTATCATATTCAATGAGCAGCAAGGAGTGAAGGTCTGTGACAAGTTGCTGGCGGAGAACAGCGACGACGAAGGGTATGTCTTTGATATAGAGAAATTCAAACTCCTAGATAAGCGACAAAATGCAGGAGTAGAGAGCGCCATGTGCGTGAAAAGGGTGAACCCAAAGGCCAAGACAAACATTTTATCTACCTGCAGTAGAAGTCGCAACCCACCAAAGAAGCATTTTATGCAAGTCAAAACGGGCTCTACATTAAAAAGCGAATCCTTGAAGAGATCAAGAAATGACAAATGTGAATGTCGCAGTTCGTGCTGCAAAAATGCTTGTTCCAAAGAGGAACCGAAGAAAAGAGGGTTTTCAGGGTTTTCGTTTCGAAGAGAGGTGCAAACGAAAAAGAAAACCCCTGAAAGAACCAAAAACACCATTTTACCAGTTCAAGAAAAATTCGTTAAGGCCCCCAGGGAAACTGGCGGCAGGTGCGCCAACTCCCCTGTGCGTTCCAGATCTAAAGAAGGTTCAGCTTATGGCAGGATATTGCTTAAGAGTTCTCCAAAGGGTTCAGTTTCCAAAGGGTTATGTCCCAAAGTAGCCACCAATCAATCAAGCACTAAATATGCAACCAGTAGAGGATCCAACCCAAAACCATTGACCAGCAAGAACGACCCAGCCAGCAACGGTATAACGTTTTTACAAAATGCAACTATCAACAGTTCACCCATCAAAGAGTCATCAAAAACCATATTCCCTCAGACTAATAAGCTCAAGCAATCCATGGATAACTCCAACACCCTTGTGGTGGCACCAGTACTTTCCAAAATCTTAACAACATCAGCTACCTCGGGATTTACCCGCCAGTTACTTGAAGGGGAATCGAACGAACATCCTGAAACAAGCTGTTGCAGCGGCGAAGCTGAGAAACCCCCGGAGAGAAGCGAGTCCCAAATTTCTCTGCCCAAATTTCCCGGATTTAATCGGGTGCCACAGGACATGGCCGTCGCGGGCTCCGAGAGTGGAACCGTGGAAAGCCTGAACAGGCTGCTGGGCTCCGCTTTTAGGGAGGCCAACCGGGTGCTCACGATGACGCCGTGGGGCAACTATGTAGTCTTCCGACATCACCCCACTAGCGAGTCGAAGTCGGCCGCCACAAGCTTCTACGTGTTCGATGGCTGCACTTGCGACATCGATCGCTTTCGCCACTTGGATCTCTCAAAGGGAACAGCCGGCTTGATCGCATTCCGCAAGCTATCGGAGGTAGTGTGCCACATAATCGACTCGCGGGAGGAGAAGGCCTTTCAAATGCTGCGCACTCTGGTGGAGGAATCGCCCCTCACGAGACTACAAAAGCTGGTGGCTCGTTGACAATTAGAAAAATCGACTTTGGAAACTAACTTGGTCAGAATAAAGTTTTGAGTACAATAGACTTTGAATTTTTAAGACTATCACTTTTCTGTTGGTTTTGGTAGATCATAATTCCTCTAGAAGCTGTTATAGAAAAATTAATAGAGACGATTAGACTAAGGTTCAGCGTTCTTACATGTTTTCATTTTATTATTATTGCTAATTCGTATGAGTCGTTAAAATTAAACTTAATATGGAGTACATTTACATAATGTAGAGAAAAGTCGCGCACGAAGGAACGACGTATCTTACGAAGCTAAACATCCAACTAGTGTGTAAATATATAGAATATATATATTGAGTGTATATAGAATTATATTAAATTTGTAATTCGTTTTGCAGCTGGATGAACGATTTCCAGAGGGGCGATACTAAATTGACCAAATATATAGTTTAGTTATTTATAAGGTCTAGAAAGCGCTCATGGCCACGACATAGCCGCGGTCAAATTTGTCTGATTATTATTTAATTTTCCCAAAATGTATTCCCATTTATTTTTATTTTTGTTGTTTGCATTAAGGCACTGAAGCTTTGAATTTTGTGCATATAGAAAGTAAGATTCTTCGGTTGATCTAATGACGAGAACGCGACTACAAAATTATACGCGTGGTTCTTTTAAAAACACTTCACTTTCAAGCTCTTAGCAAATTTAGTTTTATAAAAAATATCCCTGACTATTTCTTCCCCAACGTTTCGTTACTATTTAATGCCTGAGGCCAACTCTGTTATTTTGTTGCTTTGTAGTTCGGTATTTGTGGGAGCGTTCGCTAATTTTCCTTTCGTGTTGTGATTCAAGCTCTTATGATTGAAACAAAAACTATGCTTAATGTCTAAAGTTACATTTACAATTAGGGCATTTTTTAAATATATTACAAAGGCAGCTCTCTAAGGACAAGAATAATATTAATATTAACTAAGTCTAATGCAAAATTATATTTAGCAAAATAGGAAATGCTTGTGATACGACACGAATTAAGATTGCCCCTAACCCAAGTGGACTTCGTTTCCTTGTTTTGTGTGTTGGAAATCAAATGCTCCGTAACGGTCAACGCTTGGAGACGATCTTCCACTTACATGGGTACATATAACTTAGGAATGGAGTTAAGGGTCTGGACATGAACATAGATAATACCATACAATTGGGGCCGATTTCTCGTTGAGTATATAGGAGATAGTTTTTGCTGCGTAACGTGGACAACTTTAGTTTCGGGTTTAGTTTAGGAGTTCTCACTTAGGCTAGATATCGTACTAGGTTAAACCATATTGACGGCGCCATCAGCCTCAAATGTGGGTATGGATATAATATCGCTGCTGCGCACGGCACCCATCGGCAAAGCTGGGCCCTCAACCTTGGCTTTAGCAGCCCGATTCACCTGCTCCTCGTCGCTGGAATCACTCGAATCGTCATCAGGCTCGCTGCAGCTGTTGGTTGAGGTGGAGGTGGCCTGGGTTTTCTTCATGGCCGACGCAATGTCCGTATTGCTCTCCAGGGTCGAGTGCTGACTCGAGGGGGAGTGACTGTACTCGGAGGTGTTTTCCTCCTCGTCGGAGACGATGACCACATTGCGCTTGTGGATGGCAATCTTCTGGGAGAGGGGTGCCTTGTAGCTGCGACGCGGTCGCATACCACGAGCAATGGGCAGGCGGCCAAAGCTGAAATAGGGATCATTTATGATTATGATTACAACAAATATTCACAAAATTTTGTGCTCACCTCCGTCTCCTCAGAGCGTACTTGCAGTCCGTGGTTTCACCCTCCTCGTCTGACCAGCTGTCCTGCTCGTGGGACTCTCCGTTTGCATTGTTTGTCGAACTACCGTTTGGGTTATCCCCCTGTGGCTTCTTTCGCCGCTTGCTCTGCGTGCTGCTGCACCGACTCAAACACGGACTGTTGCCGCTGTCCCTTAATTCCAAAGGGGAGGTTCCTCCATTCCCGTTCTCCGTATTGCTGTTGGAATTCGTATTTGACTGAATGGACAGGCGGTTCTCGTTGATGAATTCAATGACTTTGCGGCCCAGACGCTCAAGGTTTTCGTTATCGCTGCAGCACTCGGTCATGTCGAGTCGCTCGTTGCTGTTCATTACGTCGTCGATAAGCTGATCGGGACTAGAGCAGGCATCTTGGTAGGTCAGCTCGCTGGTGCTCAGCGAGTTGCCGTTCGATGGACAAGCGGGATTCTGGTTCCCAGCAGCTGACGAAGTGCTACCGCTTCTTGCCCTAGCCTGAGCTTGAGCAATTTTCTGCACCCTCTGCAGTTGCAGCGGCAGCTGGCGATTATTCGTAAGTGGCACATCAATGGGCTGTGATCGAGGAGCCTCTGCGCTAGGACTTATATCTGTTTCGCTGACATCCATGGCATCCGTCTGAGTTTGTCGCTCCACCAGCTGCACCTTCCGGTTCTCCGGCTCGCTCTGATAGCGACGATCTCGCGTCGGGCTGTACTTGGGTGGGGGGCCAAAGGACCCGGATCCGTTGCGTCGATGCCGAAAGTTCTTCTTGTTTTTGTTGGGCATCGTGCCACCCATTGCGCTGCCTGGGATAATGTTGGCCAGATACGATTTTGGCTGGCAATTGCTGTCCAATTGGGCATATAGCACGCATTTCACGGGAGACTGCAAAGTAAAAAGTATTATTATATGTGGTCTGAGTGTGAGAGTTCTTAAAAAGCTTAATTTATGCGTCCTAATAATTTAGAAAAATTATTTTAGTTGGATTATCTATGCAATTAAATTGAGTGTCTCCAAAAAGTGCGCTACATTTTTTTTTATCAAAGGAAAAAACAATAAATGAAAACCTTTTTACACATGCCTTAAATAAATGAATAAAGACTATAACAAAAAGGGAAAGTTGACTACAGTGTTCTTTCTTGTTTTTCGTTTTAATTTCATAAATCAGCAAATTGTAGTAAAACATAACAAGCATATAGTAAAACATAACAATTGAAACCGAGTTTTATACCTCCGGCGTAGTCTCTGGATCTGGTGTGGTAGACGTTTGTTGAATGGCCGCCTGTGGAGCGTTCAGTCGTCGGCGATAGTGCTGCATTTTTCTGAGAGTGTTCCCCAATCGTCGCGTCGGTTTGTAGCCACTGCCAGGTAGCTTCCGTTCACGTCTAAGACATTGAGGGCTTATTAAAACGATTTTTTTAGAGGCATTTTCCCTGAACTTACTCAGCAATTTCTTTTTCCTTCTCCTGCAACTGGGACATGCACTCGCTGAGCTCGAAGAACAGCTGGTTCGTCTTCTGCAGCTTATCCTCGTAAACCATCCGGATATCCTGAGCATGTCGCCACTCTGCCGTGCGCCGCTTTATGAGATCTTGCTCATACTTATAAATACTTGTGCCATTTTGGGTGATCTCTTTCAGATGCGATCGCACCTCTTCCTTCCATGACTTTTGCGTCTCGAAATATTGCTTCTCTGTTTTGCGTAGGAGTTCCGGGCCTGCGATGTCCAAGTGCGACAGAATGTGCCGGAACGAGGGACGATTGCGTGGCTTGCTCTTCCAACAGAGCTTGACGAGCAGCTTAAATCCCTCCGGACAGGTGCTCGGAACGAGAAGCTTGAGTGAATTGTTGCCCACACCCCAGATAATGGCCGATGAGTCCACATCCTTGTAGGGTATCTCGCAGGTAAGCATTTCCCAGAGCACCACGCCATACGACCAGATGTCTACCTTTTCAGAGCATGGTTCATTCCGGATCACCTCCGGAGCCATCCAGGCCACTGTTCCCGCGAAACTCATCTTGGTGCTGATCTCGTTCCACTCGCGACTCGTACCAAAGTCGCTAATCTTTACCACCTCATTTGTACTAATCAGTATGCTGTTAAACACAAAATGATGTCAATTAATATTAGCTTTTTATTTGTTTAGGATGTTTGCCTTACTTGGGACTCTTTAGATCTCTGTGTATAATCTTGTGGGAATGCAAATATTGCATACCCTGGGCAATTTGCTTGGCCCAAGAAACCAAGCGGGACGGTAACATGACTTGCTCCTCCTTGAGTATATTCTGCAGTGGCCCATAAGGACAGAACTCCATGATGATGCAGAAGACAGGAGATTGCGTGCAAACTCCTCTGTAAAAAGATTAAGATTGTTATAGATTATTAAAATGTTATAGATAATGTTATATACACATTTTTTTAAGCAACACGAAATCTTGTTTCTTAGTTTGACTGTGTGGCTTATACGCATTAGACTGAAGTACTATTTGTGTAATCTAAATTCTCATACTCACTTGAACTTAATGATGTTCTCATGATCAAGCTTTCTTAGATGCTTGATGTCCGTTTCCTTCAGCTCCTTCACCTTCTTCACGGCCACAATTTCGTTCTTAAGCTTGCCACTGAAGACAGCTCCCTGGGCTCCGCTTCCAAGCCACTCCAAATCGGTGATGTTTTCGAAAGGTATCTGCCAGTCTTCGCTCCTCTGACTTTTCACCTCGATCACTCCCGACTTTCCGATGAACGAGAGCACGGGCTTCATGCACCCGAGCAATCCGTACATCCATCCGATTGGCTTATCCGGATGCCCGAAGGCCGCCGCCGCTCCTCCCACATGAGGTGGCCAGCGCTGTTGGCACGTGTTTTCCGCACTGCTGTCCGTGATCTCCGCATAGTTATTGTGGTGCTGCAGGCGAGGCGGAGAGTCCAGATCGGGTGACTTGAAGGGCAGGTCTGTGGCGGCGATGCCTAGGTGACCAAACTCATCTTGCAGGCAAGCCATGCTGTGAACAAGTAAAAGTAAGAAGATTAATAAAAATGAATAAAAAACCGAAAAGAAACTAATCCTAATATGCTGACACAAAGAAAATAAATATTGCGAAATTTGTGTGTTGATAGCTTTTAATCTGAATGCGTAGAAGCAGGCGAGGAGACAATTACGTTATCGTCTATAGATTTGTAAGTAAATTGTTTTTTTACATTTAATCTTTTCTGGTTATAAGAATATTAAAAAAATATATTGATGTAAAAAATTTTTTAGAGAAAGAAAGAAAGTATTGCACTTCTGGATATATTATTCGAAACAAATTATAAACAAGTAAAACAAAAGGCATTTACTATACTTTCTTAATGAATTGAAATAGAGTTGTTCTTAAAAACTCAATGTATTTAAAAACCCCATTTTGGACTCATGAAAAATTGAAAACCGGTGAGGGCTCGTTGTATAAACTCTCCTGGCGTTGATGATAAAAAAAAAGAGTCTGCGCTCCACCGTAAAACTATTCGGATAGAATTTATACAATTTTCGGATTGCTTTAAAGTTTATTTATTCAGAACAATTTGATGTTTACTTTTTTAAATGAGTAGTATTTTACAGGATACAATTAGTACACGTTTATGTGTATGTAGGTACCTTTATATGAGTTTCACAGCCTCTGTTGTACAGGTATGGTAAAAAATTAGAGACTTTAACCAACTCGAGGAAATGAATACCAAAATCTTGCTTCCCATTGTGATTATTTATTATCAACCAATTTAGTACATGTTGGTGGGCGCCATTATTATCAATTGATATGTTTACTTGAGGTTATCTATCAATCAAACAAGTTGGCTATAAATATGACTATTACGCATAACCTTTTAAAAGTCGTTTCTTATCGTAATAAGTATGTTAAGTCATTTAAAATTCCCTGCAAGACCCACAGCATCTTCAATCGAAGTTTCAAAAGCCCGAATTTATTGCTGTTAAATTTTTGTATGACAATCAAAGTGCCTGTTTGCGATTTCTATGTTTACACACGGCAATAATAATCATTTTTCGTGCTGACACAGTGAAGGGGCAAAAAAATAAACGAACTTTGATAAATACGAGCCCGTGCAAATAAATATTAGAGAAGTGATCGCTTGAATTTCAGCTCTTCATAGGCAAACACATATGTACACACAGAGACAAAAAAGCCTTTCTGCTGGAATTCGTGTTTGCTTTTTGTCCGATAAGATAAACAAACACAGGACAGTGGGCGGGAGAAGGAGGAAGTGCTAGAAAAGCGTCAGCAGGTGAAAAAACATTTATCACTGCCAGAATGGCAATAAAAACGACAACAACTCCCAGTAGAAAGTCTGATAGCGAAATCACCTGTTACACACTTACATTTATGCACATGTTTAAACATACATATGTTATATATATGTAAATATATATATCTACGTATACCAATTTACCGAGATTTCATTCAGCATTAGTATTGATATCAGAGATGAGCGCGTGACACAAATGAATACTCCGTCACGAAAACAAGAAGATACTTATTAAATTAGTTGAAAAATATTAGCAAACATTTTAAAATCATTTTGAAAGCAAATCGTTTTGACAAATGTAAGCAGTTGTAAGCAAGACTCCTCTTAAGTTTACGGAACAATCTCGAAACTTAACAAATACTCAAATAAGACAAATTAAACACTTTTCAAAATAAAAACATTCTTAAGTGGGCATTTCTTATCAAAAACTTAACTTTCGTATAGAATAACAAACTAACTTATCCGCGCAGCACGTGTTTAACTTTATGTACTTAAAAATCAGGTTGTTTCTTTTTTTACCAATTTTTATTTAAAATTGATCATTATCTTCATCCGAACTTTTACTACCTGTAACCCATCAGTGAAACCCACACACATGCGCATCCATCTACCGTTCTTTCAGTATTGACAATACAGCCGTCCCGCTCGCTCGCGGTTAGCGGCACCCGCCGTGCAAATGTCAAAAACCTTTCGCTTATTTATGAATTTGTGAAAAGCATTAAATTCTGTCGACAAATATATGTATTAATTCTCGAGCTGCCGAGCAGGGAACAAAGCACGTTTTGACCTTTAACGGGTAGTTCATAGAACGCGGATATTTTGTGTTCGTTTTTTGTAAAGGTCAGGTCAACGCATAGCGAACAATCTGTGAGATTCTCTGACTCAGTGTATCTTAAGATATTTTGGGGTATTTTTACCTCTTTTCGTTGGTGATGATCTTGTCCGGCGGCTCGTTGTGGCCAAAAAACGGTATGGTGTAGACCATGGTTTTCTTTTGTTTTGGTTTTTCCCTTTATTGTGTTTGCTTTCGTAATTAGTTGTAGCGCACTAAGAATTTCATTCATTCATGCGACGCGACGCGACTGCACTAATGCAAATTTTTACGCTCGCTTTTCAGCCAACAGTTTTTTTGTTGTTTACGCACAGAGCCAACCAAAACAACAACAACAGTTGGCGGCTAACTTTTGATTAAAAGTTCGTGCCAAGCACCAGCAGCCACCAATAAAGCAAAAAAAAAAAAAAAAAAACAAGCTCTTTTGGTCGTCCGATGTATAAAAAAATAATGACGTCAAGGTAAATTGGTATGTTGTTTTTGTTGTTAATTACAAGAAATAAGAGACGAAACGAAGCGCGTAACACTTTCGTTGGCGGTTTTCAAGATTGTTGGTTGAAAATAAGTGTAATAATTTCACGTATTTCGCACAACTGCGTCACACCAACACACAGACAAGCACTGAAAACTGATTTGGCGATAAGCAGTGTTGTTATTGTTGTTGTTCATCGCCACACACACACACACACATGCGGGTAATTTAAGGCTGGCTCGCGAATTTCACGCGCAAAGAGCGACCGTCAGATACGATTGATTTTTGCTAACTAAATTGCGAGCGGGAGCAAAGCGGTAGAGCGGTAAAGCTCCCCATTATCAGCACAGCTTTCGGATGTGGCGCTCTTCTCCGCACTGTCCATTTCTCCCCTGCTCCCACTCTTCCCTCTCTCCATCTGCTCTGTTATCACTCGACTTTGTTGTTGTTAGACTGACCGAATTCGCAAGTGCCTGTATTGGATTGCGTGTTATACGAGGTCTCTCTAAGCCAGGGTGCCATCTGGTCATACTCAAAACCAGTTTCCAAGCTTGGGACCACCACACGATAAACACACACTCCCACAGACAGGTGTGTGCGGCTGCGAAAAGGTGTGTGTATGAGACTAGGAAGTTTTTAGTGAGCCCCCCGCAACTTTATTTCCCCAATTCACCTACAGTGCACATTGGTTAAAAGAAACCCCTTATCAAACAAGACATTTTTTTTTAATTTTTACAAAAAGAAAAATTAGTAGAATTGTTTTTGAAATAGTTTTTTAATAGTTTGAAGGTTAAATCAAAAAAGTAAAATATATGATACGAAGTATATAACTTATATCTAAATTGATCTTGAACTGCATTTTCCTTTTTAAAAATACTGATAATGCTCACGTTTGATAGCAACAATAAGTTATGATCAAAGTTTTCGCTTTATTAACTTTGTTTTCTTTAATCAATATTCATTTCACCACCAGCTTTTTGCCTGCACGTGTTTAACAATTTATTTATAGAATTGGGGGGTTTTTTTGCACCGATTTTTATTTAGACTTATTGAACCAAACCAGTCAAAACAAGGAAACTATTTTAAATGTAAGTAACCTAATTGGGAAAGAAAGAATCCTGTCTGGTATCTTTAAAGTTAACCAATTATAAATTTGTATGCCTGTTGACCGTTCAGTTTAGCATTTAGTTAGTAAAGAGCTTCAAAAATGCGTAATCTGGAGTTCTTTACAGTGGGCCTTGAAAGTCGATTACCCCGCTTAATTATGCACGATTTAGCGGCGTGTTCTTAAAGTAATAATCAAGAATTAAGGTCGAATTTGTTTTATTCAACCACGTTTACTTTTTCAGCGTTTTGAAAGTGGTTAAAAAAATTAATTAAAACATAATACCTACATATTTTATTGTACAAAGCATTTTAAATTCACTTTTATAAAATAAATTTAAGCACCACCCTTACCATTTATAATCATTTATAAACAATGTAATAAATAGTGGACGAAGAACGCTAATTCAAAAAGGGTTAATCAAGATCACCTAGAAATCCAAATAAGTCCAGTTTAAGAACCATAATAATGCATCGATGTATAAAAATTTCTAATTCCTACATACAAATTTTCGTAGTTAAAAGAGTGTGCTCACCTCCTTCTCAGGTTATCCGTCTGATCCAACGAGAGGTTGGGACTGCTGCCGTGGTGTCTCTTCCGGCCATAGAGTTGTTGTGGTCGGGATGCGGCGGTAACCAGATCATCGCGACTTTTGCTTAGGCTGTCGCTGAACGGTTGCATTGTCCAGGATTGGGATTAGTGTTGGTAGTTCTTTGTTTAATCCTTACGACATTCTGGTCAAAATGGGGGTGCTATTTGTGGACACACAGATTTTGGGGAAATCAATTAAAAAACCAAAAGACTCCCTTTCACTTGCACACATACACAAACACACGCACATTAACTTGTAATCTTTTATCAATGAATGGCGAAAATCAATAAGAAGCAAACGACGTACAACGGTGAAAGGCGCAGGACATGCGAGCAAAGGAGGGAGAAAGATGGCAATAGCACCCACGCAAAAAAAAAATCACGCGCACAAGTCAAAGAGCAAGCAGCAAACGAAGGAAAGCGAAGAAGGGTCGATAATTGCACTTGTCAATGTATTTATTTTGCATTCCGCTTAAATGTTTTTTTTTTCTTTCACTTTCAAACTGCAGGCCGAGCTATTTTTATGATGCCTTTAAAAGGCGAATTGCACAAAAGAATAAGTGCACCGACACACAAGCTTATGTACATACAGGTATTTTTCTTGTTGTTTGTGTAACTAAACTTCTTCGGTGTTTTTTTTTTTAAGCTAGAACATAACAAAAACAACACACTGAAAGTTTGCCACACACACACACACCAGTATACTTTTTTTGCTACTGCTATCTCTGTTGCTCTCACTGTCGCTGGCCCTCTCTCACTCGCGCACACGTCGGAAGCCTTACAGCGCAGCTTTGTGCTGTTGCTGCTTCTTCTTCTTTTGCTGCTGCTGCTTTTTGTTCCCTCTTTCGCTGCTCTTTTGGCCAAGAAAATCAATATAAAAATTCTTGTATTTGCACATTTTTCACTTTGCACACTCTTTTAGCAATTTTCCATAGGAAATTGCACTAATTGCATAATTTCCTACATTGATTTGGTTATTGGCGAAGAACTTTTAATTGATTTGGGCTTGAAATTAAACAATTAAAGACTGGTTTTCTCGGTGCTCCGCCAGCAAGACGTGTTTATTCCGATTAACCGTCCGCACCAAAGGTAGATACAAATACAAATAAAAAGTACAAAACTGGCTGCTGGCTTTGGGCCGAAACCGAATCCGAATCCGCTCTCCCTCGCGTTCTCGCTCTCTCACGGATTTCCTCCCCCAAAACCAGTTTGGAGCGCAGGTTGCACTGCGCATGTGTGCGGCAGAGAGAGCGAGAGCCATGGCCAACCACAAAAACACAAAAAAACACTGGCAAGGCACTCCGCTCTGGATTTTTTGTGGCTAATGAAACTGGAGCTGGCTTTAACTTGAAAAGCTTAGCTCCGCAGCGTGCACGATCGTGTTTGGTGGCTTAAACGCTTATTGCAGCTGCCTCTGAGCTTTTGACGTAAGAATCCGGGAAATGATAATGAAAACAAATAATGTCACTAAAAGCTTATGATTTTGAGCTACAATATGTAGCTATCAGCGTTTTAGCGGTGATTTAGATAAACCTCACAGTCAAAGCGGTTCACAAACTTATTCTCAATACATTACTTTTAAGACGTTGTTAACGCAGAAAGAACTTTTTTGTGTTTTAAATTACTTTACTTTATAAAAAACTAAAAGCATTAAAAAAACTCCACGAATATTTTCTGTGCTGTGTATTACATTTTTGATTAGTTTATTCAAAGTAAATGATTTTTAATTTTTTAATTTTCTTTTGGCAGAAACCTTTTACTTTAATCAGATTCGTTACGTAAACAATGTTTAGACAACGTTTTAGGTGCACCAAAAGTTTAATGTACAGTCCCAAATCTAAATACTTTTTTAAAATACAATATTTTTAAAATTTGTCTCAAAACTGCTTTGGGACTTAAAAATATATACATATACATAAATACGATAAGCACTAGAAAAATAAAGGTCTTGGCTATCATATTCAGATACCCAACAAAATTAAGATAATTGATAGAATTGTACTGCATCTTCATACATAAGCACAATGCAATGTACAATTGAATGCGTATTATTTATGTGCAAACAAAATCAAACTTAAGACTGATAAGAGTCGGTCCGTCATCAAAGTACGAGTATATTGTTATACAACGACGATTCTGGATTTGTGTCAATTCCCATATCCCCTTCTGCTGCTCTTTGCACAACAGGTAGAAGCAGAAAATGTAAAAAAATAATGCAGCAGGTAGCATAATTTCTACGTAAACAAAGATGACTCATAAGCACTGAGTTGGAGGGAATTCTTTTGGGACCATGTTTATGGAAGACGATTGGTGCTCCCATACATGGTAAAAAATAGGTTAAATGATCGTTTAAAAAAAACAAGGATCTTTTAAATACAGATCAAAATTTAAAAACTCAATTTTCAAATAATCTTACTGTTTACTTTCTTAGTTTAATACATTTTTATGAGCTATGCTTTATAATTTATTTGCTCATAAAATGACATGATCATAGGATCCATATTTTTTCTCTCTGTGAACTTCTCTTCAATACCACAATCCGCTTTTCCCCTTGTTAGAGCAACGTTTTCCCCCCACACACTCTTTTTCCAATACCTTTTCTTGTTTGTTCTGTCCAATAAATTGTTATGCTGCCTGCGTGCTGTTCAGGCATTTTCTTTTGGTCCATTGCGCATGAGTCATAGGGTTTCAGGTATTTGCAGACGGACAGGGTCCCAGGGTCCAGCTCCATGTCCAACTTGCAGGTCCTATTCCCAACAATCAGTGCCACACAAAAAGGGATGGGTATTTGTTTTCAGCGCAAGCGTTACCTTTAACAAGTTAAGGATGATTGAGGATCATTTCCCTCATTGAGATAAATATCTTTTATCCCCCCTACCCATAACAATTTCTTTGTAGTTAAGATTTATGGGTCGTTATGGGTTTAATAAAAACGATTTTATACTAAGGAAATTGAAAAAATTTACTAATGATCAGTGATCAAATGTTACAAATAATATTCAACACTGACTTTGTGAATTGGTTTTATTGACAAACTTAAATACATGTCTTAGGATCTAAACTATGACAAATGTGATCTTTCACACGAGCTAGATCTTTAATCGACATAAATAAGATTCAGCAAAAATCTATTTCTTAACATTTTGTATCAACTAAGTTGTAAACGCTTAAGTCATTAATTAAATGTAAGTATAAGAAATGAAGGACAATGCTATGTGCTGTTATTTAGATTTGCCCATGTCAAGTGATGTTCAAAAAATGTTGCTTGGCACATTTTGGTTTTGATTTAATTGTTGAAAAGCTTAATTATTAATAAGTACGAATTAGGTTGTTTAGACCTGCCACCATTATATAAGGAAACTATATCATGATAATATCAAGAGCAAATTAAACTAATTAATGCCGCTTCTCTCTTTGTCAGTAATGCGAACCAAAATGTTAAAACCAGAGAAATGCGATATGCAAGAAAGGATGATTTTAGAAATTAGTATAGCGGATGATGGGATCTCTTATTGAGAGCATTAAGTATAGTTCAAAAATTGTTGTTGATATTACCGGGAGGGGTTTTTTGAGGTCGGGAGTCGGGATCAGCAGAGCTTTAGGTATATCGTAGATATTAGGGAAGCAACGAATAGGCATTTCGCTGTTAGGAGTAATGGCGGAGTACATATCGAAAACGAATCTATAAATAGTAGTCACAAAATTGAGATTATTAAATCAGAAGTATATTCTTAATAGCACATAATATACATTAGGTTTATACTTTTACTTAAATACTTTTCTTATATTTATAAACTTATGCAATAGAAATATCAATATATTTAACTGTCACAGAATTGTTTTTGCATAACGCACTTAACGGCGACTTAATAAATAATACTGGACCTAATTCCTCTGACTACAGTGCGTTTAAAAAATATAGGACATTAAATTTTAAAATGAAAAACTCACTATTTTTGAGTTGCACTGAATGTAACTAAAATTTCCAGAAACTTTAAAATTTAAGTTTTAAAAACGCACTGAAGATCAATAATAGGGAACTACCTCCCACTGTACCAACCAAGAATCCCACCCTTGCCAAGTAAACCCCGGTTTACATATATTGTCGTTTTCACACTACGCTTTCTTGGTGGTTGCCTTTACTTTTGCTAGCTTGCAACAAGGGACTATAGGAAAGAATCGAACATCTATAGAGAAGATTGATCTTTTAAATACGTAAATATTAAGTTATGGGTTAAAATGTATTTACAGAGGAATACTGCACGATTCTAATCGAAAATGCCACGGGAATCTGTAGATTTTTAAAAACCATTGCGTTCAAGTCCTAAAACACAAGGCCCTTAAGCATTGTTTAAAAAGATCTACACATCTCCGTTAACACAATTACTTTTTGCTTTTTTGAGTTGAGTTAAGTTTCTTGAGAAAAATTGCATACACTATTGTTTTTCCTTCCTGCTGTAACCTGTGTGGCTAAATATAACATTTAAAGTTTTAAGGAATATGTGTTTGTTTACCCTGTAGACATTCTGTTCTGTTTATATTTCGGTTTAACGCTCAACCCTCGGAGCCTATCCATATATTTGTTAGTTGATATATTCTCAGGTACGCGCTGCATTTCTCTAGTTAACATTCCCCTTTCCGTTTAGTGAAATCTGCTTAAAGGAACATTGATATTTTCTTTAAGTGTATGGGCTAGGCTAGCAACAGAGTAAACTTTATGTGTTGTGGGGCTGTGTTACTTCTAAAATCCCTGGTGGTTATCGCCGGATTGTGGTTGCTCGCCCGCCTCCATCTGCTCCCGTTCCCTTTCCCGCAGCTCCTGGTCCTGATCCTGGTCGTTGTCCTCCTCATCGCTAGAATCCACGTAGTTGCGCATGGTTAGCGCCTGGAAGTCGTTCAAGGCCTGCTCGAAGAGATCGATGGTGTGCTGATTGTGGGCAATCACCTGCTGGGTGTTCCTCAGGTCCTGCGTGATCAGATCCCGCATGGAACTGGAGGAGGGCGAGGAGGAGGCAGGCGAGCGTCCTGCATCCTGTGGATTTGTAGAGTTGTTTTGCTCACCGCTGCTGCTGGGATCATCGCTGAGGTTGCTGGCTGCCAATCCCCGGGTAAGTTCATCCGCATGCGCCAGCGTGGAGCCAATTATGTCGCTGGCAATCCTGATTGCCGCATCTGTTGCTGCTATTGTCGATATAAAGCTGGAAGCGGCCGCTGCCACGGTGACTGGATTGGCTGTGCTGGCTGGTCTGCTGAAGATGGTGTCGCTGGTCACCTGGTTGCCCTCGATCCGCAACCCAGCCACCCCCTTCTTGGGTATGGTGGCCAGATCCCGTTTGACCCTTCTGCAGCGAGTGGGCTCGTTTTGGCGCTGCTGGACTAGTTGCTCAAGGTCCACAATGTACACGTAGCCCGCGACCAGTATTGTGCAGGATTTGTCGCCCTTCTTGAAGGCCTCCTCGATATCCTGACTCGTGCGATCATCGTATTGCCACCAACCTGAAGTTACACATTTTTACAAGAAAAAAATACTCGGAATGGGATGGGGTCTAAACGCTTTTGTCTTTTTTGCCCATAAATCACAGTTTGGTTTGGGCTTAGTGATAAGGATGGAAGTGCGGAAAGGGTTAGGAGCTGGGTGGGTGATTTAATCAAAACTTAGTTGTGTCTTAGGTGCTTGCTGAGCCCGGCGACGCCTTTGGTTCCGCCTGGCACGGCATCCGTGCCCACGCATCGGAGGATGTTGCGACGTTTGTCGGGATTAGAGCGAGGATATTGCTTCATCTGCATAAAGTCGATGACGTACATAACCCCGCAGATCTGCTGATGCAGCCTGCCCGGATGCGGTCCAATTTCGGGGAGACCCTCGGAGCTTGAGCTTGGCCAATCATCCTCCTCCGAGGCTTCGTAACCGAAGCCGTCAAAAACATCATAATCATCCATTTCAATGGTATCTTCATCGGAATCTCTTGGATACTCCAGAGCGAGTTGTAGTGGATCAAAGGTTGCCTCTGGCTCTAGAACGGACTCTGCTGGATGGGTAGCACCCACTGCCACAGCAGGAGCAGTTAGATCCACAGGCTTTGGAAGAGCTTGAGTAGAACACGGTGGCTTCGCCGCTTTGTATTCCTTATATTTCGCAAAGGCGGTCTCGATGTCTTCATTGGTCCGAGGATCGTAGGCCCACCAGCCACCTAGGTGTGCATGGTGCGTGTTTTTTTTGGGTGGGGGTTATGGGAAATGAGGGGCGGCCGACACCAAAAGCGTAATCCTACTCACCGTTTCTGCCCTCGTAGTACCACTGGTAGCCATCCTCGGTCGCGCGAGTGGTGCAGATATCCTCAATGCCGTTCACCAACTGGGGATGGTCCAGGAACTCGGCGGGAATCTCACGGCGGCACATGGCACAGCGACGATTCTTGTAAGCAACACCCTAGGGATTTCAAATGTTTACTTTTTAGTTTTAATAAAATCTAAAGCAGTAACCAAAGTCTTTATAACATTTTTGTTTAAAAACAGCAATCCCCTGTTTTTGCTTTCAATTAATATTACACAATTTCTGTCGCAATCTTAATTAAATAAAAAAAAATTACAAGAAGTAACAAAGAACACACGGATTTTTATACTTTGTAAAAAAGTTGATTACTCCCTAGTAAACAAACTAGTTTTTTAATTTTAAAAATTTGCATGATATTACTTTTCATTACATTCGCTTTTTGTCAAAACTACACTAAAATGAGCAAAAAGTGGAAAAACCCAGAAAATATGACTTGGGGAAGTGGAGTTCTAGAAGTTAAGATGTAATTGTCGCCTTCAAATTCGCATTAATTACCGCCCAAACATGTTTCTCAACTGGAAAATGCACTCGAGTGCTAATTGAAATACTTGTCTTTGGCTCAAACTGGTTGGAATTAACTGGGGACGGAAACCGAGTGACATGTCTCGCCAGCCGGAAACCAATCTAATGCCATAAGTGCGAGTTTGCCGGGTTCACCCGGCATGCTAATCAATCGGTAGTGGAGCCCGCTTTAGCACCAAAGCAAAGGGTTATAAACAGCCTTGAACTTGCCTACGTGTTTGGGAGGCTTTGGTACCACCCAAATTATATTCAACAATATTTTGGCGATGTGAGTTGCATAGCCAAGTTAATTAAAAAAAGCTTCCGCTTTTGGTTATGTGAACTACGCACCTTAACGCACAAGAAGCAAAAAATGTGGCCACATGGGAGACGAGCTGGGTGGATGCAGGTCTGCAGGCAAATGGGACACTCCAAGGCAGCAGCTGCTGAAGAAGAATCACCAGCAATTTTTGTTGCTAGAAAAAAGACAAGAATAAATATGCAACTTTAAGTAAAAGTGAATAAAATGTAAAATTTCTTATGAAAAGTTTGAATATTTATAAATTTAATTATAAGCTAAATGTCTTTCTGAATCTTTCTTTTTAAAACAGTTTGTTTTTATTTAAATATTAAAATATTTTATGGCTCTGCTAATAAATTTATAATGTAAAAACTACAATTTTGCAAGCCACCTTTCTCACCTGCTTCCAAGTTGATGGTCTTCTCCGCATCTGCAAGCGAAGGAAGAGCTGGCGCAGGAGCAGCTGAAGCTGCAGGAGAATGGGAGTGTGAGGCAGCTCCTGCTCCTGGTTCATCTCCAGCTGCAGCTCCATTTCCTGAACGGGCAGCAGCCGCCGCCGCCGAGGTGGAGGGCGACAGGCAGAGATCGATGGTGGTAATGGACGGACGCACAATTCCCACAAACTGCACATCTTCATCTTCGTCGTCGTCGTCGTCCAGGTTAATTGTCACACCGTTGTTGTTGCTGGCCGCATTCTGCTCACTGGCGCGTTGTTGCGACATGTTAGGACTTGCTCGGGCACGTCAGCCTCAGCCTGGTTAAAAATTTTCACAAACAACAAACGCGAAACAAAAAAATTGTTGCTGCGTAAATGTGACTGTTTGCTCTTCGTCTGAAAATGCCAAGGGTATGTGGAAATGCTAAAACATTAAATGGTTAAGGTCTTCGATGTTTTATTCGATTGAAGAAGTGTGACCAGCTGACTATACTGCGACCAGTGTTGGTAAGCCCTCTAATGGCGCCTAATTTTAATTTTATTTGGATTTCATTAAATTAGTTTTGAAAAAAATCGAAGCTATCAGAGTTAAAAAACTTGATTCATTTTTGTTAGTCTTTGAAAGACTTTAAATTAAACTTTAAATTTAATAAATAGGCATTTTGGATACCACTAAAGAGCATAATTTTTGTAAAGAGTTTATAGGATGTACGACTTAACCTAAATTTTTATCCAAGAGCTGTAGCTTTTAGTTAATAAACACCCAAGGGATTACTGATAATAATTTGTAATTGTCAGTTTAGTCACCAAAATATTGAACAAAAATTATTTGGTTTTTTTTAAATAGTTACCGCAGCTTTCATTACCTTTGGCTGCTGCTGGCACATTAATAATGCTTTATTAAATCCAACAAAAACCAATTAAAATTATTCGCTTCATTACATGCAACACCTTTTGCAACAACCACCCGCCAGCGAGAATTTAACTTCATAAAAATTGACAGCCCTTCGCCCAGAGACTTTCGGTCAGCGAAAGCATCACGCACTTTTTAATATGCAGCCAGCATGCGACGGCACAGCACCAAAAAAAGTAACACACAACAACAGTCAACAGTCAGTTGCAGTTGGCCTGGACAGGAGCAGGACCTTCACAGGACTCATTACATAAAAATCAATTTTTGGTTTATTTTTGCTTTCGCCTCGCAATTGCATGTCATTTTTTGTCAATTACACACACAGAACACAGACAGACGCAGGCCAATTGCCTAATTGCGCGACAGACAAACGCGTTGAAGTCAACTGCCGATGAGTTTTGTAAATTACTCTCGTCCTGCCCCCCAATCCGATCCGATGTCGTCCTCCCGGGCTGTTTAATGCACGTGTCCCCTTGGGCGTTTTAAAAATGTGTTGCCTGTCCTGGGATGCCACTGTTCCGACGTGATTTGCCTTGGGGAATGTGTGTTTTGCAGGACTAAAAAAAAAAAAACAATGAGAAATGCAGGTTTTTGGAATTTCGACTACAAAGTACCTTGGTTGTACCTGTACCTGTAAAACGCGATAAAACTAAAGAATTCGCGGTTTAATATTTGTAAATGTTTCCGCTTAAAACTAACGTCTATAAAAAGGATGTTTAGGAAAATACATTCCTGTAAATACTAAACATGCATAAATTAAAAAAACATAAAAAAAACATTTCAAAACTATGTAACTGTTTAAAGTTTGTTAACAAACAAAATTTAAATATTTAAAATAATTTGTAAAGCATGGAGTAAATTTATACATTGTTTTTTTCATATATAAGTTAAAAAAGTTAATTCAAAAATATTTAAAGACATTATAAAACCTTAAATAAAGACTTTAAAAACCGAAATTCAATATACCCCTAAACACTAAGATTACAAGTCATTCAAAAGCCAACACACAACAACTATTTAATATGCACAGCAAGTCCTTCCACTCTCGACACACTCAACCCTTTATGCTGTGTGCTCGTTTTGGTTGATTGATTTTTTGTTATAATTGTTCTATGTCCTGTACAATTGAATTTTTATTTGCCAGCAAACGATCAAGGAACAGAAGAAGTTTAAAATATGATTGCTCCTTCATTGCTTCATTGCCCTGTGGCCACAAAAAGACCAAAAAGACCATGGCCATAAAAAGTAAGCCACAGAAATAAGGGAAAAGAAAACCTCAAATCTTAATGTAATTATCAGGGCAGCAGAAAATAAACGTTTATAACGGTAGACGCCTCAAGATTATTAACACAAAAGAGGGTCGTCATAAGCATAAAAATATTGCCCTTCCCATCCCAGACTTTGTCACCCTGTTTTTGGGTTTTTTTACCATAAAAAAGGGAGAGCCAAAAGAATGTTCACTTGCACCCTCTGTGTAATAAGCTACTTTTGCATCTCGCCTATTGCTCTTTATTTTATCATTTGCTGGGCTCGTTTTTTTCTCCCTTAAACATTTTATTACATATATTTTTTTGGTTCGCAAAATCCCCCTAATAAACGAAAATTGTCTGTTGTTAACACATGTGATGAGCAGAAGAGGCTTGCAGCCAGTGCAGCCTAAGCTCTAATAAATTTACGATCGAATTTCGCTCGAGTTTCCTATTAAAATGCTGATTTTTCTGTAAGTAGGTATTAGCGAAATGAAGAGCTTGGAATATGGGGATGGGCTGGTGAGATGACATTCTTGCCTTAAACGTTGGAACAAAAAATTAAATGTTTAATTGTCTAGTTTAATTACCAAATAGCTTTAATATATTCATTATTCCTTCTAATGTAGGTATATTAAATAACAGAAGACAGTTTTTTTTTTATCAGTTTGTTATGTAAAAAACCTTGATAACTAAATTTACAAAATAAAATGTTTTAAAATTGCAATTTTTTTTAATGTTTAAAATAGTAAAAACTTTTATTTTAGGAGTCAAGGAACAATAACATTTAAAAAGCTAAATTATCCAGTTGATTTCCTAGAAAATATGTCAATGCCTAATCAGTGAACTACTTTCCAAAGTAACCTTCCTTTGCATTTCATTCGATTCCTCCTGCCAGTTGGCTGCTGCTTTTTAATTAAAATATAAAAACGAAGGGAACGTGCCGCGGTCGTTAGGCAATAAACTTGGACACCGCGCATCCTGCCAAGGACAATTACCAGGCGGAAAATGTCGCAACATTTTCGCTCCTTATCGCTGCCTTTTGGGTACTTTAGGCCAAGGAATTCCGAGCCGCGGCGGCATAAAGGAAAACGAATTAACGACATTGTAATGCTTATCTGAGAGAAAAGGTCCTTTTGCGGAGAGCACAAGGCATATCCTTTTCACCCCACTCTCTAAAACATATTTTCCCTGGAATCTTAGGTGAAGTTTCCCAAAAAAAGAGGAACCAAAAAAATCTTGATTTTTAATTTTAACGCTTTATTTAATTATGTGCAGACGAAACGACTTGAAGTTTGCTAATAAAATGCTTAAGGAGTGTCCTTTCTGCTTTCCCCCCATTTTGTCTGAGCAATAAAACCCACAAAAAATGGGCTAAAAATGGATTTTTTCCAGCTACTTTTACTCACTTTTTTTTTTTTAATAAAGACATCAACAGATGGGCGGCGATAAAAAGGCAAAGATTATGGGACAGACTACAAAGGAGAAGATCAGGGAAGGTCCAAGTGTCGTGTGGCTTTTGACACCCCTGCAAAAAAAGGAGGGAAAAAACAGAGGCAACAGTTTCTGCTTTTTCTCGGACTTTCTATTCAGATTCAAAGCAAACTTGGACAAAGGGCCAGACGCAGGAGATTTAGTTTTAAGGTCCAACACTTGACCCAAGGATAAGGGGTCCTGCTGCGTGAGTTGCTTACTTTTTATGGCTTTAAAGATAAGCGTTTATTTCTGATTCGCTTTTCTTAATGCGCAAACTTTTAATTAGCTGGAAAAAACATCGCACCTCCTTCTCATTTCTACTCTCTGAATTGCTTTTCAATTGGCGATGAACAAATTTGACACCAAAAATATCCAATAAAAATAAAAATCAAATACAAATCGAATGTCCTTTATTGTCCTTGGGGGGATGTTTAGCCTACTTACGGCCATCATTTGCCCTGTCACCTGTTGTGCCCCGCGAGCTGATTTAAATCTTTAAAATCAATATGCCAAGCGACAAGCCAAACAGATGGAGCTTCTCGGTAAACACACAACAGGGGAGTCCTTTTTGGTAAGGAGGAGGGGGATTGGTAACGGTGACATCCTTGACAGGTGTGAGAATGGGGTGGAGTAAGCCCAAGTCAGAGTTGACTCCTGGTTGTCTGCGGAAGATGCCTGCAGGCAACAGACAGACGGGCAAATTGAAATGGTTTAGATTACATTTGACTTTTATAAGCGGATTTTGGGCGTGGCAAGTGGCAGTTATTGGGAGGGAAAAGAGGGTAAATATATTATAAGAAATTGTTGAAATGTTACCACTGAAAGATTGACCCATTTATAAACGTTTTTTTCTTAGGATGAAATTAAGAGTTAGCCCCAAGTTCCATAACTATTTAAATTTATAAATTAAGAACAATTGTTTTAAAACAATTGTTAAAGAATACTATTTTAAAAGTTTCCTCGAAATTTATTTAAACAATTGTTCTTAGAAAATTAAGTTAATTTAAAATTAAATTTTTTTTTTTTTTTTTTTTTTTTTAAAAACATTTATAAACGCCAATTTTTCTTAGGTTGAAATTAAGAATTATTATTATAAAGAAATTGTTGAAATGTTTCCACTTAAAGATTGACCCATTTATTAACGACTTTTTCTTAGGTTGAAATTAAGAGTTATCCCCAAGTCCCATTACCATTTTTTTTTAGAAAAGTTAAAACAGTTAAATACTTTTTTTGTCCCTTGTTTTAAATAGAAAAAGAAAATAACTTCTGACAAAGTTACAAGTGAATAGTCAGAATTAAAGCATAAGTTTTTAAGAGCTAAAACACGTGCTGTTAAAAAATATTAAAAATGTTATTTATTTCAGACTTTCAGAAAAACTTAACAAACATCTAGTTAAATGCTATTTGAGCTATATAAGAGCTGCGATCCAAAAATCTACATCGACAGAATGGTATTCTTGATAATATCGATGCTCTCGTGCATCTGTGTCTCGTTGATGACCAGTGGAGGAGCAAATCGGATGATATCACCATGGGTGGGCTTGGCCAGAAGGCCATTCTCCTTGAGCTTCAGGCACACCTTCCAAGCATCGTATTCTGCAAATAACATTTGAGATAAGGAAAGGATTCTCACTGAAAACCATTTAAACTTACTCTCATTAATGACAATTGCGTTGAGCAGACCCTTTCCTCGCACCACTGAAACCACATCCTTGGGAAGCTTAGACAGCTCGCTGCGCAGAAGTTCACCCATTTTGAAGGCATTCTCCGCCAGGTTTTCCTCCTGCAGGACCTCCAAGGCAGCCATTGCCACGCGGCAGCCCAAGGGATTACCGCCGTAGGTGGATCCATGTTCACCTGGCTTGATGCACAGCATCACCTGATCGTTGCAGAGAACCGCAGATACTGGGTACAGTCCTCCGGATAATGCTTTTCCCAGGATCAGGATGTCTGGCTGAACCTGCTCGTAATTTACGGCCAGCAGTTTGCCGGTTCTGGCCAATCCCGTCTGCACCTCATCGGCAATCCAAAGGACATTGTACTTTGAGCAGAGTTCCCGAACCTTCCTCAGATATCCCTCACTGGGCACCACCACACCAGCTTCTCCTTGAATGGGTTCCACCATAAAAGCGCACACATTGGGATCCTTGAGGGACTCCTCCAGTGCTGTCACATTATCGTAGTCGATCAACTCGAAGCCTGGCATAAAGGGTCCAAAGCCCTCGTAGCTAGTGGGATCATTGGAGGCAGATACTGCGGACAGGGTGCGTCCCCAGAAGTTGTTGCGCGCAAAGATAATCTTGGCCTGGTTTTTCGGTATCTTCTTTTCCAGGTAACCCCACTTTCGGGCCAGTTTGCAGGCGGTTTCTCCACCCTCCACCCCCGTGTTCATGGGCAGCACTTTGTCGTAGCCAAAAAGCCTAGTCACGTACTCCTCGTACTCGCCCAGGACATCGGAATAGAAGGCACTATGTGGGAGGAAACAATAATAAATTAATAAGGCTTTTATCTTAAAAAAAAATAAAAAATTAAACAATTAAATAACATTTCTTTCAAGAATTTCAGCTTGACAAAACAAAATAATACAAACAACGTGTGTAAAGCGATAAAAATATAAAAAGTGATAACAAAAAATTCTTGTAAAATCTGTTCTTCTATTGTACCAACTTTTAAACAGAGCTCAAAGCGTTTAAAAAATATTTTAAGTAGGTTGCTTTCGTACCATGTTTTATTATTCCTCTAATATAATTTATGAATATGAAGAAAACATTTACACTTTTTATATATTGTTCATGTTAATAAATCTTTGATTTATACAAAAATATTTAAATATAGCTTAGAACTCTTTTAATATCGATAAAATTTAAAACTATTAAAGAGTATTGAATTGTTTATATAAATAAATTTAAAAAAACCATTTGGGTCATCCAAAAATAGTCTTTAAACTCTTTCCTGTCCAGTGCATTGCCTCTTTGCCTTATCAATCTCAGCTAAGTTCCAAATTTAGAAATCGCAAATTAACAATAACAAGTCATCGATCTGACGATTTGCTATCAGCGGACCCATTTGACATTATGGCCCACTCAACCTGACAATCTGGCCCTGGCAACCCAAAAGAAACCAAATAAAACCGGCAACGAGGAGTCACATCAGTTAGGAGCTCAAGTGCAATAGAATAATTCATAAATTTTCTTCTGACAAATGTAGAATAACACGGAGAAGTGAGAATTTATATATACACTTAATAGCGCTGATAAGATTCCAGCTAGTCCATGGGGGGTTATCGCCGTCCAAAGTATACATATATGTGGTAAAAAAAAACCGCAAACCAAAGTAAACAAAAGCTGAGTGTTTTAATTATTAAAGCTATTTTTTATGGCTTAGGAAAAAAACTGGAATGTCACGTGACAATTTTGGAATCTAACAAGTACTTTTATAAACCGGGAATTTAGTTCTAAGCTAAGTAATCTTGCCCAGACATATTAAAAAGGAACACCCGCGACATTTGCTTCTCTATCTTTAAGTATTTTTAGCACTCACCCAAACAAAAAAATTGAGTAATCATTGATTTTAATTTTTCAGTTGACAACAGAAAGAAAAAATAGCACAGGCAATCCGCACTTGAACATGAGTAAACAAAAACTTTTCCCCATACTAATATTTCTACACATTAACATTTGCATGGACTTTATTTTTAACCGCTGAAAACAAATTGACTACTATTGTTAATAGTTTATTTGTAATTTAAAATATTTCAACTGTTGCAAAATAGTAACTAAAATATTTTTTAAGTTTAAATAAATTCGTCGGGATTAAATTTTATTCATTTGATTTTATTAGTATTTAACTGCTAAACTTTTTTTAAAACGTTTATGCCAAATAAATTTTACTTTAACACAAAATAAGCATAATTTCTCCTAACAAAGTCCACCCTAATAAATACTATATATTAAATTGATAAAGCTTTATGGAGCCGATAAGCTTTCTTGGGGGGCACGTCTTTCTCCTCCGAATTTAATATATTTCTCTTTAAATTCATTTACTTACCGCGATGTCAAGGCCAATTTAGAGGCCTGTTCGGTGAGGGCTTTGACGATCTTTGGGTGGCAGTGACCCTGGTTAACTGCCGAGTAGGCACTCAGGTAGTCAAAGTAGCGTTTACCCTCCACATCCCACACGAAAACCCCCTCGCCCTTGGTCAGGGCCACTGGCAGTGGGTGGTAGTTGTGGGCGCCGTGTTTGTTCTCACGGGCAAAGACGGCCTCCGAAAGAGATCCGGATGAGGTGACGGACTCCTGGGCAGCTGCCTTCTGGGCCATGTAGCTCATGCGGGTGGCAATGCCGCGTGTCGTCAGTTTGGAGAACATGTTTCTAAGTTATAAGATCGACCGGTTATTAGCACTTCTACTCGCGGATCACTGTCGATGCTCACTGAAAGTCCACTGGCTGTGGGCAGGGGCTTTATATACGCAGATACCCGGAGAGAAATGTAGAATAGAACCTCGTACCCCCCATGGAAGCTTGCTCTCTATCTCTTCCCAGCTCTCTACATCTATGGTTTTCTGAAAACTATCTATCTTGTCCTATTACATTTCTATATCTTTATGTTTACATGTAAGTATGGACTTGTACATTACTTTACATTTGATATTTGCTGAATTTCAGTTGTTTTTGCTGTTGTCAGCAGTTTGTAATCAGCTTAAAAAATTTCCACTGCTCAATTGATAGAGCTTAAGGAAGCTTTATGTGCAGAAATATATTACACTTAAAAGCTTCTTTAGTCCAGAATTTGATAATTGTTTTGTTTGCATGATATCACAAAAATAGACTTAATAAATTTACAAAAATAAAATCGATCAAACATTTTAATTGCTTAAAGTGAGCGTCAATTTAAAAGTATTAAATAAATATACTCAATATCTGGAATGGGTAATTATAAAAGCATAAAAAACAAATATGTAAAACACATACTTAAATAAAACTTTTAACCCTATAATCTTCTCAAAATACTTTAATTAATGTGTAAGATTAAAGATTAAAATATCTATAGTCTTTGTTAACAGAAGAACTTTTCAATTTGTCTAATCAAATTTTTATTTCCCATTAACTTACCTGTAATAATTAAATTTCTCAATCGATCATCTTGGTATTTTCATGTATTTATTTAATTGTTCATAAATAATTTATGGGCTTAAGAATTTACAACTAATTTTTGCTTAGAGATGTTAATTTATTCTCATTTATCGTATGTTGTTTGTTTCCTTTTTTATCAATCAAACATTTAACAATTATAGCACGTTCAGGGAAATTACGAATACATACAGACTGATATATAACTAATAAGTACAGTTAAGAAGGCAACACAAAAATTGCACTAAAATATTGTTTAACATAAAACCAATTCCATTTAAAATGAAAACAAATTAATTTTACATGTTGGATTTTTACAGGGCAAAAACATTTGACTTTTTTTTGGAGGAGGTGTGTGTGTGTGTTGCCTACTTTGGGGATGCCCAATTAAACATCAATTTGCTCGTTGCGTTTCATTAGCTACCTCAAAATACAATATTTTATTAATTAATTTTAATAAATTCACGCTTTGATTGCAATTATCGATTCGACCTTCCGACTGCCACCTCCTCCCTTCACTCCATGGCCTGGGACACACTCTGCTGCGGAGATTGGGCAGGTGACAGGCTGCGAGGCGTTCCCGTGGCGGCCACCGCTTCACCACCACCACCACCACCTCCTCCTCCGCCGCTGGCTGCCCTCTGCTGGTTTTGGGCCTGGCTCAGTAGCTCCTTGTTCAAGCGATAGCTGCTCATGACGTTGGCACAACTCTGGTGAAAATAAAAGTTACGACCGCGCAGGAACGCATCCGTATTGAGATCCTTTATGCCTGTCTTAAAATATACAAAAAAAAAGGGATAACATATTATAGAAATTACGCTGCTGTAGGTCGGAGATAGGTGTGCATTAACTAGTAGAAAATACTAGATAGAAAAGAGAAAGTTAGGGGTTCGGGGGGATACAGAGATCGTGCTTGAAGTAAAGTGAAAACTGAAGCAAACTGAGAAATTACCTTACAAATGAAACACTTGTTTTCATCGTCCGGTTTTAAATCCGAACTAATTCCCACCTTTGTGTCCAATTGCGTTAATCCCGGCACGCCCATCGACGACAACTGCGACAGGCTGTTCTCCATGCTCTCCACATACTTGGACGCCGGATTGTTGTTGTTGTTGCTGCTGCTGTTGTTGTTGTTGTGCGAGATGTCCATGGGTCCGGGATCGGTGCTGCTCACCTGCGGCTCCGAACGGGGTCGCTCCTCCACGGGCGAAATGTTCTCAAGGGATCTGGAAATTAAAAGGGATTGTTATATGATTTTTAAAAAATTTATATATGTTTTTTTTTTAATGAAATGTTTCTAAATAAAGGATTTCTATGTTTTTTTTAAACGACAAAAATTATACTTATCAGAATTCTGAATAAAAAAAGGCGACATAAAGTCATGATTTCAGAAATACCAAAATTTGTGTATCATATTTATAATTTGACATTATCTTTTATACATTTACTTCAAAATTTTTGAACTAGAGTAAGGGCTAAAGTAAAGATGACCATCTCACCTGCTGCTGCCCACATTTTGCTCTTCCTGCCGGCGGTGAATTTTGTTATAATTGATTTTACTCGACATCTTGACAGTGTCGTCGTCGTCCACAATTACATCCTCATCGCTATCATTTTGGCACGAGGCCGTGTCCATCATTAGATCCTTGTTGTTGTTGCCACTGGTGTTGTTGGTGCTGCTGCTGCTGTTGTTGTCGTTCACGCCCACTCCGCAGGAATCGGCGTTGTAGTAGTGATGTGTGGTAGATGACAGCTCACTGACGGTTTTCACTGGGGGTTAAATGGAAGAGATTAATTAGCATGAAGCAAAGTACAAAGTAATATCACCAAAATTGCTGTTAGTTCTGAACTAAATAAAAATTTTAAACTAATAATAATTCTAATAATTCGTATGATTTAAAATAATTTTTGGAACTATATAGGTTATGTTTCTTTAGGTATTAAAAAGTCTTTCGTATTAAAAACTCACCACTGATATGTGCCTGGGGTGGAGCGTTGACCTCGCCCGGCCAACTGCTGCTGCTGGCTGTTGCCACATTGGTGCTCACATCCTGCTCGTCGGCATGCGGATCCTTCTGGCTGATCACACAGCCCGTCCGGTAGAGAATCCCATCCAGCTTTCCCGGCTGCGCGTTGCTGTTGTGCAGGCTGGATGGGGGCAGGACGGTGGCTGATGACCCGGCTCCTGGGACAGTTAGCTCAGATCCGGAATCGGGAACATCGTCGTTGCAGCTCTCCACGTCTACCGTTTCAATTTCCTCCTGCGATTTGACATCGTCCTGAAAATTATACAAATGAGGTGTTAAAATAGTTGTTTTTAAATGGTTATTCATGTTAAACTTATGTATAATATTATATATTATAATATAACTTAGTTTAAACGTTTTTTTGTTACTATTTTCTGAGATTATGATTTGATAATAATTTATTGAGCTTTGCATTAGATGAATTTCTAGAACACATATGTTTGCTTTTGCATTACATTTAAAGCAGAAGAAGAATAGTTTTAGATGAACTCACCTCTGGTGGAATCTTCCCCGTTTCCAAGGCATACTTTCTCTTGCAGATCGGACAACTGCTGCAGTAGAGACTCTCCATCATGTACATCTCGCCGTACTTGCGCTTCCGAACTTTGAGTCTCAGGCGGTTTTGGCGGTTGTTTCTTATTCTCTGGAAGGTCTAAAAGAAAAGGTAGCAAAATTAGATCAACCTATATGATATTTCCAAATAAAAACAAACACCCACCTCCCAGCGGTTGTGACTGGTGCGAATGGCATTCTCCTGGGCCGGACATGGAGGGGCGAACATGTAGGTGGCCTGCAGATTGGCCCGCTCGAATCCCGCACTCAGTTTGTACAGCCTGTCCAGTTCGGTGAGGAAGTGCGTGTGCCACTCCTCGGCACTTAGCTTCATGCCGCAGATGGGGCACAGTTCGGGAATGGCTCCTCCGGCAGCCGCTGCCTGCAGCCCGCTGACCAGGCTCAATCCCCCCGGAACCGCTCGCAGACCCGCCATGCTCAGGCTGGCCAAGGCCGCGTGGTGGGCGGCATGGTGGTGCGACAGCGGATGCGGGTGGGCCATGTGGTGGTGCGTCGTCACCGCCGTGGACACTGGTGGGGCTCCCACATGGTGACCGTGATGGTGGGCATGGGCGTGCGGGTGGGCCAGCGGGTGCGGATGCGAGTGGGCGTGCGTGTGGGGGTGGTGGTGCGGCGAGGAGGCGGCCAGGTGGCTGGCCATCGAAACGGCCACGCTGCTGGTCGCCGTGCTGATGGCCGGATTGCTGGTGGAGCAGGAGGACGAGGAGCTGGACGCCGACGAGGAGGTGGCCAGTGCTTGGTGACCCTTCCCCGCATTATGCAAATCTGTGTTGTTCGATAAGGGAAGAGGGAGAAAATTCTGTAGTAAATTCTAGTCAAGCCCGCAATCATCAATCAAGTAGTCAGGCAATAAAAATGGAAAATTAAAACCGCATTGATTTCCCTGCACTGGGAGAAAAAAGTGATTGATAAAATGAATGTATTATTAAAGTGCTTTGTTTAAATTTTTGTATAAAAATAGAGGGAATCGAAATGTTGAATTTAAATTTTTGAAAAATTCAATACGTTTTATCACTTAGTAATTCACATATACAATATTTGTGTTAATTATTACTTGTGTTTATGAATTACTTGTAATTTAAATTTTATAAAAATTTATGCTACTTTGTGATTTTTTTTAATAGTTAATATTTTTTTCCAACTTTTATGGAACAAATAAACTTTGTGGAATTTTTTTATTCAAGTGCACCTCCCCTTTTTGCGTTCGACCCATAAATTTCCCAGACATTTTCTAATTGCCTCATGCCTCTTTTTAACACGATGGAAAAAAATTAATTGTAGCTCGTAATTCTGGGAGAGAATCTGAATTGGTAGCATAAACAGCAGCG
Organism: Drosophila oshimai; assembly: GCA_018150695.1. NCBI lineage: Eukaryota > Metazoa > Arthropoda > Insecta > Diptera > Drosophilidae > Drosophila > Drosophila oshimai. The sequence continues at coordinate 331,543 of JAECWM010000305.1, read as the reverse complement.
AATACACAACTCCGCTGCAGGATTCCTGATGTCAAACACACGTCGACCCCACGTATTTCGACAGCCGCAGGCGAAACAAACAACAACAAAAAAAAAACCACCGCCAACCACAATAAATACAAACTGTTTGCTGCGAAACCCACCATTCTGCACGTGACTGCGAACGACAATTAAAATAATATTACAATAAATATATACATGTCGCAATATGGTCGGAACAGGCCAACTACAATTGTTGAACTGCGGCCCAAACGGTTTTATTCATATTCTTCTAAATTATGGTCCAAACAAAATATGTCGGTTAACCGCGTAGACGACCATCAACAACACTCGAATGGATATGTTGGATCTGCTCTATACGGATTTATAGAGAGATGTATCGCAGTCGTGACTTTTGTTTAAATTAGTTCAGCAGCTTGTTCCACCTTTCACTTTCGCTTTGAAAACGTTCATAATTGGTTACTATTAAAATGTTTAACAAACTACTTTGGTGTAAATTGGAATGCGAACAAATAAAGTTGCCTTAGCTCAGACCAATTTAACAAATATTCCTTTAACCATTTATTGTGGTAGTAATAACATTATAATTATAAACTTAATCGTGCTAAATTTTAGCACATAAAGAAATAAGTTTGTAAATTTTTTTAATAAGTATGCAAAGTATATATATTTTTGACAAACTTTAGTTATTTTCTCAATGGTTTCCCACTCCACCGCTTTTTGCATAACACGTGCTTAAACCTCCCCCATATATCGTTGCATGAAATATGACTTTCCTTTGGTTGCTGATGCCATTAATATTACAGAAATTAATATGAAAATTCCAAGTGTGCATTCAATATAATACATCATCGGAGCAACAAAAAACAGCGAAGGGAAATAATAATAATAATAATAGCGCTCGTCATAACAATAGCAAACAATGCAATCAAAGCGATTTGCAACACTTGCGCATCCTTTGAGCGACCAGACCAAATCATAAAATAATCCAAACCGAAAACCGAAAAAAGTGTGTCCAACGACCGACAATAAATGAGCAAACATTATGGAATCCGGGAATCTAGAGGGGTGGTTGGGTTCAGCCTTGTAATTGCCTCCAGAAGAGTTCTGCCACAATGTCGTGGATGAGTAATTAGCCCAGGAGTGGAGGACGTCTTCGTGTGCCGAGCACGAGCCTGAAAGGATGTGCGGTCGGTTTGACTTTGTAGTCAAGTGGCTGGGCTCCTTGGAATGGGGTTGATGTTACATTTCAATAAGCCTGCTCCAGTCGAGTATCCTTGTGCCATTTAAAACACTTACACGACATACACACCCTTTCTTCTTAACCCTTCGCTGCTCTCGAATATTTGGCATGCCCTTTTGACTTTTGCAACGGCAAGGGGGTTAAAATGAGACCTGAATTCTGTCCACCTTTAGTTAGTTTAACCCATTGATAGATGTTCGCTTGTGCAGCAGTTTCAGCTAATTAAAAGTGTATTATTTATCGAAATTAATTTATGGCTCTCCCGTCCATCCACGACTACTGGCGTAATCCAAAAGTTAAACACAAATCCACATGTTGAGGATGGGTGGTGGTGGGTTGATGAGGGAAAAACTGGTTTTCCGGCTTAAGTTCAGAAGCAAATAAAGGCAAAAAGTTAAATAAACAGTTGTCTGTGGGTTAGACAGAGGCGTTGATAAAGGGGACACATAAATAGTTTTTATTTTTAACTCTATCCAATAAAATTCAAACCTAAAATCTCTTCAAATCAAATAAATTTCAACATATAGCTTTTTGTATTCCCTTTATAAAATACAGAAAAAGGATCAAAAACATTATTGAGATCAAATTTTTCGAAAACCTCAATAGTTTAAAAATTTGTGTTTAGAAAGTTTGAAATTTTGTAAATTTTTTGTTAAAATAGTTGGAAATTTAGTGATTTATTTAAAAAACTAACAGATTTAATTGTGTTGCATTAAAATATGCTATTGAAAAATTGCTCAGAAATGTGTAAATCAATTTTTCTAACCCCCTTAGGAGCTCCGTCCCTGTGTTACTCCACCTTTCGCATTTACTTTGTTCATTTGCATTCATATTTATCATTTTCATATGGTGCCGCCCGATTTTTGTCATAAGGCGCTTAACTCGAACAGCTTTGCAGGACCAATTAGCAACGCATTTGGAGCCACTTTGGTTTAGCCTACTTTCCGGCAGAGTCTGGATTTTCATGCAGGAGCAGGAACAACCCCCAGGTAAATATGCGAAATTAAAGGAAAATATCTGAGCTCGAGGAAACTAATAAAAAACAAACTGAAGTGGATGTTAGGATGTTGGAGTTGGGGGAGGGCGAAGAGGTCCTGTCTGTCCTTACGCCTGCCAGTCAAAGTTAACCTACTGAAGCGTTAAAATTGCTCAGCAAAAGTAAAATTGAAACAAATACGCCTGGCGATTTTTATCAGTCGAAAAAAAGGGAAATCGAAAACTCGCAGCTCGCAGTTTTTCCTTTTATCGCAAACATGCAAATTTTTTTGTGCGGATGTAAATTTGCTAAATAAATAAATGTGTGGTGGTGGCAACCCTACTTACGTCTCAAATCCCTGGGATCCTGAGAATTATTACTGCGCGGACTTTCACCCTTTTCAACGGCATCGTAATCCTGTGATCCCTCCATGGATTCATGGGATGTGCATGTGGGACTGGCCGAATCCGTGCGAAATGATTCGCTGCCATTGAACAGATTCTGCCGGGGGAGAAATCGAAATGGAAATCCCATTATGACAAGTGTCAATCTTCCGCCGATTATCAGCTCATCGCATCGCGCAGCCTCTGCTCCCCGTTCTTTAGGGGATTTCACCGAACGGAACTCACCTGATCCAGGGATATGCCGATGTACTTGGGCGGTGAGAAGGCCGACGGCAGCGAGAAGTTGGTCAGCACCGACGGCTTCCCCAGCGGCGACCGGTCGCTGGCAAAGTAGCTGGCCGGTCCCGCTCCAGCGGCTGCCGCCGCCGCCGCCGCTCCGTTCGCCACCAGCATCCCGTGATTGAGCAGCAGGTGCGGATTGAAGTAGTTGCCGACTAGTGACATGTTGTGGAGATCTTTGGCGTCAGGTAACTGGAAAAGGGGGAAATCGAAAGGGATTACCTAAAAAGTATAGTTGGAAAAAAGTAAGGAAAAAATTGTTGAATCGTGGCAATAACAGTGGTTTTATTGGTTTTATATAACTGCGTCCCGGTGATTAAAAACATAACAGATGATTTTAAAAACTGTTTGTATTTTGGGGAGTGCTAATAACGTCTTCTTAAAAAACGATTAAAATAATAAAAGCTTTTCACCAATAAGTACAGTCAATAAGTAAATATAAGGATAGAGGGGTCTACTCTTATTCTTTCTAATAAAGCTCATGTTTTTTGAATAAAATGTCCTTGTTGCAAGAACTTTTTTTTTTATTAAACAAAACAAACTATGTACCTACATTGTTGATCTAGATTGTACTTCAAGAGTGAAATTTTAAAATGACTAAAAAGTCCTTAACCTATTATATTATTAAAAATTTTTTAATTTTCCGGTACTCAGCACGAAAGCCAGATTTTTAAAACGAAACTGCACTAAGTTTTATTTGATTTAGCCTTTAACTTAGCCTTCATTTTTCTTATAATGAAAATTCTTCTAATGGCTGAATTTAGTATTACTGATATACAAACCCAAAGTTTTCAAAAGTTAAGTGAGCGTTAAATTTAAGCGCTAAATATGCGCATTACTCGAGGGTAAGCAACGTAAACCACAACAAATTATGTGTGCTACATGACTTGGCGTTAAAATTAGCCAATTATGGCCTAAACACGAAGTATATTCCCGGATAGGTAACATATGCGGAGGCGAGAGGCTGGGGAAATGCAGGGAAAATATTGCGAAACATAATCCGATTCCTAAGAGTCAAGATGAAAGTATGACAAAGTATTTGCATCGTCACAAATGATACGCAAAAATGCTTAATTTACGACAAATAAATGTTAAATTGAGAGATTTTAGAATTACGATATCGTAGAGTGCCATAAACTGTGTCAATTTCAAGCGGAAGTAGGGGAAAAGCTTACTTCCAATGGGGTGTAAAATAACGAGAAAAATGCTTACACTCCCCACACACTTTCTACATAAAGACTTTGGCAAATGATATGGGTAACATGGAGAGGGTGAGTTGGTTTGGGTTTTTGTTTGGTTTTTGGGGGGAGTTCGCCCACTGCAGATAACCCATAGAATAGCACAGTATAGCGCTCATAACAAATTGAGGCTGACGAGTGTTAAGCGGCGGTTGGGACGCAGACAGGATACGAGTATAACATAAGCAGCGACATGTGTGACAAGTATTAACCCTCACCCTCACACTCATTCCATCCCCAACCCCTAAACATGGTAAAAAGTTTGCAACGTTCAAATTTACATACAAATTTGTCTGCCGAGAAAAGTATTTTTGCAGCAAAAAAGTGTGAGAAAATGATAGTAAAAATATTACCAGAGGAAGCACGCTCGTTTTAGTTTAAATTATGGGACGGCCCATTTAAAACCCAATTTGTACTTTCTTGGAACAGAGAAGATCTGAAAGCTTTTCATTTTAAATACCTTTAAATTAAGATGGTAACTAGTTAGATTAATTTTAGATTTTTGATCAATCAATCTTATAAATTTAACAGCAAAATCCCTTAGGCAGCTGCCTCATCTGGTCTCAGATTCGTGTTAGTTCCTACCGTAATCCTGGACGCACGCTGAGCCCAAGTCGAGTCCAATAAATTAAGGATTATCAAGAGAAATTAGCACCTCAATTTGGGGGCGAGCTGTTGACGCATATGTTGCCATATCGCGTCCAAATAATCACCAGGGGCATCATCCCCATGCTCATTAGGTTTGAAATGTTGCAAGTCAGACGGAGAATGGTAATGGTGAGTGGGGATTGCAACCGCATGAGTTGCACTTTGTCTAAGTCTGCTGTTTGGACAACAGCTGTTTGGAGGGTCCTGGGATGGATTGGATCGGGTAACCCCCAACAGAAGTGGTCAACCACTTGGCACTCTCATTCCAAAACGATTTTTTAATGCAATACGTGTTGAAGAAATATGAAATATTTAGCACCGACTCCTCCTATTGATTTATGTCCCTTAATCAGTGCAAAGATGGCTTACACAATGAAAAAAACAACAAAATCTTTGTTATTTTTGTTTTAAACTATTTTATAATTTCAGTTTTTATATTTGTGTCAATATTAAGTGTCGATATTTGTCAAAACATAAGTCAGATAACTCCAAAATAATTTGTTGAATAACAAAATCTTTCGTTGTTTTGAAATACCTACGGATTTTTGGTAAGTTTTTTATTCAAAAGGATTTAAAAGTCTCTAAATATTTTTGTACAACATACAAATGTGTTTCAATTATGTTGGTATAAACTTTGAAATTGTACAATAAGATATAAAAAGAGTCATCAGAAGATTGCAAAAAATAATTCTAAAAACTGGAACTCAAACTTTTTTAATGTTCTTTAAAAAAAAATATGTTTGTAAATTTGTGCAAATAAGTAATTTCAAATCCAACGAATTAAGTCGGACTTGAAGATGATAAAACAGATGGTAAAATATTATTTTAAAGTAACATTTTTGAAAAACAAAATCTGAAAATGTTAATTTTGTCCAGTGGAGAAGCAGGTGCTTGTGCCACCCCCTTTTGGGTGGTGGGGTGTTTGGTCCTCCCCCTCTTTGTTTGCTTTTCTATTAGAGCCGGGCGGGTGATTTGTTATCCCAAATTGTAACATTCCTTATCCGCTAAAAGGGGATGACTGCGCTCAGATTTGCATAAATTGGTTCTGTTTGCCCTTAACACTTGAATTATTGGTGTTTGGCCCGACCCTTCGAAATATGTACTCGTGTACTTAGTCAGTGCAGCTCTCAACTGCAGTGGCATATACCAAACACACACATAAGAGCCAACAACAATAACAGCTTAATTACAACAACACGATAACGAGTGGCAAATAGCAATTGTCTACATACAATTGCCAATTTCGCTTAACTTGGCCATAAAACACGGCAAGGCGACAGCAGACAGACACAAAGCAAAGCAAAGCAAAGCAAGCAACTTGGCCTCCACAAGACACCACAAATAAATCTCAATTTGTGGCACTAACACGGAGTAAACGAGGCTCAAATCGAACTGAAGCTCTGCCGTTTGAGAGGCTGCCTGGTAATACTAAAAACGTTTACCAATTGGCCATTTTTCGCAAACTAAATGTTTATGGGAAGCTCCAACCTGTTCGTCTTTGGCTCCAGGCGATTGAACTGGAGGAGCGAGTAATAAATTGTATAGCATACGTTGAGGCGTCTTTCAAATCGAGAGAAAGTGATGAAAGGTGGTTATTTAAATTACTTTACTACACGTTTGTACTTGCACTTGTATATTTAAATACTAAAGGAAAAGCGAAGCAATGTAAATGCTTTATTTAAATGTTGTAATACAGTATTTAAATAAGCAGCAATATGTATAAACCCATTTAAATTTTTTCATAAAATATTTATACTCGGTAATCGAAGAAAACAAGTGTCAACTCCATAGATTCATTGCGAGAATGTAGGATCTAGCCTCGACCGTCGGACGGAAGCCCGTCCTTTTAAATAAAATAATCTTAAAAATGGAGATCTGATAAGCACAGATGTATTTCGTGTTGAATTCTTACTTTTATATATATTTTGGATAAGATTATATTTTATTTTAGCCCATCTTTAGTCTTTTTTGGTACTATGTTTAAGTAATAACTCAATATATACTGTAGAAAACTCTTTCTTAAGTCGTCGTACATATAGTATTAATACTCTTGGTAAGTATACTAATACAAATAGTTTAAGTTAAATTTATTTTAGTACATTTCCGTGAAAAAGAAAGTTTACTATAAACTAGTAAGTAAAGAAAAGTGTTATTAGAAGGACAGAAAAAAATTGTTTGTAGGAATTTACCGTAGTTTTTCCTCTTATATCTACTTTATACCACGGCTCGTGTTTTCGTTTGTTATTTCACTTATTATATTTTACAGGGCTTACCTAAAGGCACCTATCACTGACAATTTTTGTACATATTATACACCCTAAGAGTGGTTCTTGTTAAACGCCTCGATGCCTTTGCAAGTTGCTCCCTGGTCCCTAGTTGCTTTCTTGATAAATTGCTATAAATTAAATTAAGCTCAGTCACACACAACAACACACAACTCACCTACACATACTTTGTGGTAATAAGTGGCAGAAAAAAAAGAATTATTTTTCATATGTTGGCCCGCCCCAGCGTCATAATTTTGCCCACCCCTCCTAACAAGGCTCAGCCATATTTTTTTTCGAAGGGGTCAGTCTGTTTACCTCTTGTTGTTGCTGCTGCTGTTGTGGTTACAAAATTGTTATGGTGCCTGCTGGCTTTTCTTTTCGCTGCTTTTGACCCACCCAGACAGGTTGGTGGTTAAATGGCCATGCAAAAGAAGTGGGAAGAAGTGCCACGGGAACCAGGGAACCAGGACCATATTAAACCATTTGACATTGCATTTAATATGCCTGCTCGGCTTGTTTTTATTAATTTTTATTGTTTGGGTTATGCTTGGTAATAAATGGTTACATAAATAATAGTAGATAAGCAGGGAGCAGTGGCTTTCGAAGCAGTTGTTATTGAAAGAAGTTGAGCTCGGGTAAAGTTGGTAGAAAGTAAATTTTGAAGTATACCAGTAACCAGTAAGTCACTTTTTAAAAGCTTTTAAAATACGCAGAACACAGACCTAATGTTCTGAATCTAGCAATCTGTATAGCATTTCACGCAGTGCAAAATTTACTAGTGAATGAAATCTTAGTAGAACATGCCATCTAAAAGAATTTTATTACAAAAATATTTAATATAAGAAATTAATATTTAATATGTTTTTTTCAAAAGATTATATCGTTTAAATTTAAGTCTTTTAACCATTTTAGCACTTTTACATTTATAATTGTTAAGTTCTTGGTAGAATAATAATGTTTTTTAATGAAAAGACCATGTTTTCTTCAAAATGAAAGTATCCAAGTTGAATATCAATATTTTTTGTGGGCTCCAAAGAAAGCTATGATTAATAATACATAACATAAAAAATTAAAGTGTTTTCCTTTCCATATTAAGAATTCCTAAACATCGAAACGTCATAGCCTTGACTTTATTTCACCTTAGCTTCCAACCCAAAAAAGCTTCTTTCCTTCGAACCCAACTCGCATCTAAAAGCGGAGGACATATTGTTGTCATGTTTAACATATCTTAACGCTACTCAACGCTATGCAGAGGGAGAGATACAATTTCAATTCTGACTCCAGCTCCAGCTCCAGTTGGAATAACCAGTTTGGCCAGGAGGAGAGCCCAGAGCGGACTGTTCGAACATCATCAGCGCTCGAGTTCTTCATCATTTGTAGCATCAGCGTCAAGATCATTGCTCATGTTTACAATGATGACAGCAGGCAGCAAAATAAGCAGAAGCTGGCAAAGAATCGGAGCCGACTTCCATCCAAATCAAATGGTGGAGGCTTCTCTGTGGGATCCGGGGCCGGTAGTTACCAGTGGCTTCCATCAGGCCCGACTTGAAGTTCGGAATTGAAGCTATCATAAATCTGTTCGTCGCAAAAATCTACACACAATGGGGCGTTTGCAAACGCATTCGTCGATCGGAATGCGACGACGAACTCTCTGAATCTGCCTCTTGACTGACTGCGGCATTGGGAATGCGAACGTGATCGAGCAATACTTGCTGAGTTGTAGGAAGTATCGGATTATAACTATAAACTTGTTCTCAAATATTAGGCGATAAATGGACAAGGCTGTGTCTTGAAGTTTTCCGAAATTGATAATTGATTTTAAAGTTTGTTTTACATTTTTTGAACATTTTAAACTTTAATAAAATTACACTTTCATCCAGTTTTGTGATATCGTGCTATAAATTGCAGAACGTATGATAATGTGAAAATATGTCATAAACAATTTTAGTTAATCTATTCAATTGTTATAGAATGTGTATTATGCGTTAATATTTTGTGCACCGTGAATGCCATGACATTTTATGTCTGACGTGTTTGCATAATTTTTTAAAATTTTAAAATATTTGAGAGCCCATAGACAAATGATCGAATATTTTGAGTCAAAGAGGGTTTTATATTATACTTTTGTCGCTTTAAAAACTAGTTTCTCAAAATTCTTGATCGATTTAAAAATTCCAAGGATGAGTTCTGTTCAGGTTATCGACATCCTATATGTGCAATACACTATTATATCTCTCCATTAATTTTAAAAGAACTTATAAAGGAGCTCATTTTTACATGTTCTAGTAGTGTACTTGTAAAAAAATACCATGGGTATATCGGTTTCTTGCAACTCTTTTACAACATTTTGTTCGCACTGCTTTCTCCTCACTTTCTCTTTCATTTATGGATCGTTAATTGAGTTCAAGATCCCCCAAATCACGATGTCATCCCTAGTCGCATCTCCAACTGGAAGTTAACTGGGAAGTTCTGGTTGGATTTGTTGTTTTACAATGCAGCATTGTTTTGGTCTTTGGCCAGAGTTTTGCCTTCGTTTCTGAGAGATTCTCCTGGCCGAACGGAGAGCGGTGTGCTGATTTATGGCATCTTGCGGCATTTCGGCTACCGGCCCCCTGTCTTTATGATTTGTCATAAATATGTCCTGTCCCCTTTCCCTCTCCTGCCCATACGATCGGTAGTTCCAATCAGCAGTTCCAACTCAGCTCAGGGACATGGACATGGGACATGGAGATGGAGATGGAAGTTTTTACTTACTCTCGATGGAAACGGACGTTGTCCACGTAGAGCCTCATGCAAACCGGAAGCAGCTTCCGAGAGCACGACGAGCGCTTGAGATGGCAAATGGCTGCTGCCAAATGCGTTGCTTTCCATCTGCAGCTCGTTTATGTTTTGTTTTGGTTTTTGGTTTTTAACTTATTTGGCACTAGGGGGCAGACATAACCTCACTATCGCTTGTGTTTCAGTAATTGGCACATATATCCTTAATTCTGGTTGGGATTTTCGAACTGTATTTTGGGCGACGGTAAAACAGCTGACTCGCTCCCTCTCGCTCCCGCTCACTCGACACAGAACACAATTAACCGATTTTCGAAGTGGTTTTTTTTTCATGTAAACTCCGATTGTCGGAGTTTCGATCACGGGTTAACCCTTACGTACGCGCTGCTGAAATCCAACTGAGGCTGCCGTTGCCGTTAGACTGCCACTGCCACTGCTACTGTGTGCTTCCTCTTCTCCAGCTCCGCTACTGCGCAGTCGGCGCTGGCGTCGCTGTGGAACGCCTCGCTGCCTTCTGATTGGCTAAACAGTGTGTAACCGGTTTGGGCACTGCCGCCATCTCGCCATCCCGCTCACTCGCACGCCCACTCCCACTCTGAGCACTTTTACATTATGTTCACCTCTTTAGTTTGTTTTTGTTTTTGTTTTTGCTGCATTATTATTATTCCAAAATGGTTGCATGTTTGCCTCCTGCTGGCCATTGTACGCCTGTTTGTCTGCCAGCACCTGGTACTGCTACTGGTACTGGTACTGGTACTCCCCGGGATTCCCCTTCCCACTCCCCCTCTTCCATCCCCCACATCAACTTCTGACATTTTGTGTAAATAAACCGTATGAGAAACATTTTTACTTTTGGCTTTGGCATTTTGTTGTTGTTTGTTGGACACTGTTGTCCTGGACAAAAGTATCTTGGAAGTGTAGTCTCTTTCTTTTTTTTTTTGCCCCTGCAGCTGGCTTTTTGCACACCGTCCACTTAATATAGCGCATTACTGTGGTATTTATTGGGCGAGAAGTGGCGAAAACATTTCTAAAGTTGGCTGTCGGGGAAATTGGAAATTAATAGGCCATCACGGCGGATACTTGTTCTTTTTATGTTATTTATCTGGCTACTTTTCCCTGTCTCAATAAAACTATAAAAAATTAACCACAATTTTTAATAAATTAAACATAACTTATTTTACTTAAAGTATAATTTACGTTGTTCACCATTCTTTTATAACTTATATTTTCCATATTCATAAAAAAAGATTGAGATCTTGACTTCGAGTTATATGATTGAATTGGGCTTATACCTGGGATATCATCGAGGACGAAAAGTTGGAGTACGAATTTTGTATATATAAAAAATATACAAAATCATGAATAATTTGCCAATTCTGGTTATTACAGAGCACCACTTTAGTCTGTTTTTTTTTTTTAAAACAATTTTTTATATTGAAATTGCACAGTAAAGGGAATATGTTAAATAATTTCTTATTAAAATATTTTCTGTTCTCTCTGTCTAGGAAAATAGCTTACATTTAAAAAAAATGTTTTTTCGGTTAAATTTGTTCTAAACAAGAAACCTAACTTTTTTTTAAACAACTCCTTGTTCCACTGTCTACTGACCAACATACTACTTACAAACAGAAATAGTTGTCGCACAATATTACTACAAACAACAACTAAAGCTACAACAAGCATTATGACAACACCAACAACCACTGTGGACTGGGGGACAGTATAAAAAGCTTAACCCATCTGCGCTCAACTTTTTACTTCGACCTCGTTGGCTGTGCCTTTGCTTTTGCTGTGATTTCCAATATGCCGGACTAACTAAATAAAGTATTTTCCTTGCAATTTACTTGGATGGGCAGGAGGATCTGGAGGGGGGGAGGGGGGAAAGGGGCAGTAGATTCGTGTAAAAAATTCGCAAACCTTTCTGACATGTTTATGGGGCCCTGTCTGTCAATTCGAGGCAGTTGACACCACTCGCTCCCCTCTCCTTTAATTGGTGGCTAGTAAATTTTCTTTTGACCATCTTTGGATCAGGGGGACCTTCTCGGGAAGATTTCTTCTAATTTTTTGCTCATTAAATTTACATTTTAAGCATTCCTGTGCGAGCTGAGGAGTTTGCACTTTATAATTTCCAGCAGCCTGCCTCTCGGTTTATTACCCATCTCTGTCAGTGGGAGGGAGTGAGCGATATTGTGAAGTTGGAGAAGTGAGAGGGAGTGGTGAGTGGGAGGGAGATCTCAATAGTGCACGGAGAAAAAAAAAACGGGAAAAAGTATCAGAATTTCTATTATGGAAGATGATTTTTTATCATCGCAATAATTGTAATCATTAATTGAAAATATATCAAATATTTTTAAATGTTTTTGAATTAAGTAGGGTAGACCGGGGCACGTTGTCGCACGGGGCACGTTGTCAAAACGTCCTTTTTGAAAAAACTAAGAACGAGATGGCAGCACCCGTCATACCATAGACGTGCGTGTGTGCCCATCATTTGACTGTGTAAAGTGTTGACATTGCCGCAAGAGTGTTCCCGCAATTTCACAAAAACATTTTTTTGGAGCGTAAGTAAAATTTTATAACCTTACATTTAGCGTTCCCGAAGAGAAAATTACTTTTTTTCACAGCATTGAACCTTACATTTCCTTAAAGTACGTGCTTTTACGAATCCAATACCATATCTAACCTTTCAAACATCTCAAACGCGTCGGCCACGAGGCCGCTGGAAGTAAAAAAGTACCCTCGGGGCAAGTTGTCAAAAATTTCACAGGGCCCGTTGTCACAAATGCTTTCGTAAGTTGAATTTTTAGAAAAAAGCTTGCTAACAAATACCAACATTTTTTGGTTGGGAAAAAGAGGCAAACAAAACCCAAAAATGTGACTGCGAAAAACAAACTGGCCAAAATTCAACCGAAAACAAGGGCCCAACGTAATTCTTCCAAGAAAACTGATTACTGTGAATCTACTGGCTCTGGGTAATGTTACTTCTTTGTACTTTTTATCAATATCACTTTTGTTTCTGCACAGTATTATGCTTTTTTATATTCCACCAGGTAATATTCTTCCAACTGTAACGATATACACACTTCGAATAACATTTTTTGCGTAGTTTCAGAAGTTGCGACAACTTGCCCCGGGCACGGGGCACGTTGTCACAACTGACTTTGCTTCACTTATCTCCATGTTACCACTGTTGGGTGACGTTTACACGGAATATCTATGTGTCACATTGTAGCTGAATAAATTGCCGATATTTTGGTATATAGCACTACATTAAAATGTCAATAGAAAAAAAGAAAAAAATTCCAGAAAAAAAAGTACGACAACGTGCCCCGGTCTACCCTAATAAAATTCTAAAAAATTCTAAAATTCTTTGAAATTATTATTTCTGTCTGTATAGGGACTTGGGGGGAGACCCCGATATTAGGCACTACGAGTAAACAGCAGATGAGTGCTAGAGTGAGAGGGAACGGGAGTGCCAGAGTGAGACAGCTGGGAGGGAAGCTCGGAGTTCGGAGCGCATGCGCCGACGTTGGAGGTAGCCTACATTATGTGTCTATTTCTTGTACATAGAGTGGAGCTCCCCTGCTAACCCCCAACTTCTTCCTCGAAGAGGTAACTAAGTCTTCCTTCGACTGGTGACTGGTAACTGGCGACTGGTGACTGGGATCTGGAGGCAACTGTAGGGCGAGTGCCATGTACAGGACTTGTACTGCATTTCGGGTTGGCAGTAGATTTTTCATTTTATTTATGTGCTCTGCTGATTGCCTTTACTTATTTCCCCTACTCCCCCAGCAGCGTCTTATTCTTCTCTTTTTGTCAAAATTAAATACTTGTCTCTGGTCCGATTTCTTTGTGTTATCTTTTTGGATGTGTGTGGGCGAGGCTCTATATATAACCAACTGTCGTCTGTCTTGGCCACCTCCTCCTCCTCACCCAGTTAGTATGTATGTATCTTCTTTGTACAACTTGGCCTGACAACTAATTTATGTAGTGGCCGAGCAGCTGGTACAACTTTAGCTTTGCTCAGTTCTTTAATAATGTTGCTTTTTTTATTTTGCCAAATAATTTCTCATAATTTAGTTTTTCTAGGTCGAAACGGTCTTATACGTAACTGGGTTTTTTAAGTGCTACAAAATTAGATATTAATTGGTGATCACTTTTTTTTTTTAGTTTTTTGTTTGATACGTTTAAGCTTTATTTTTTAACAGTTTTGAGAGGGGCCTTTAAAGTATATTAAAGTTTTTTCAAACAATTCAGGTTAGTCTTAGAATTTTACTAAGCATTGCAGGAGATCAGAACCCGTGAACCCTAAGAAAAAATGTATCCACCAACCATGCCCCAAGATATAGGCAATGGTTTTAAGTAATAATAATTTAATAATAATAACAATCCGTACAAAAAATGTTAATTGTAAATTTAAAGGATATTTGTTCTTTTAACTATTAATATTATTTTATAAAATTATTAGCTCTCGGAAAACATATCACGCCCATAACATGATAAAAACCACTGCTTCTAACACAACTATTTATTAACATATTAATGGATTTTGTAATACTTTCCTATAGAGCTTCCGGCCTTCATGATTTATCGACCTTATAAGGCGGTAATCTTGTCTAGATCGACCTGCATAGTCACTGTTCTTATTCCCTGCACCTGCTTTTGCAAAAAAAAAAAAATCCGAAAAAAATCCGGGTAACGCCTCCGAATTAATTGAAACCGCAGAACAAGTGCCAAAAGCGTTTGTCTGTCAGATCTGCAACGGCCAATCCCTCGGACAAACCCCCAAAAAAGTACCAGTAAAAATAAAACCAGTAAAAAAAAACACAGATGCGTCTAACATAAAAAACAAGTGATAAAAGGGAGGGAGAAACCCGAAAGCAATCCCCCACAAATCCCAGACAAATGTGCTGGCAAAAGAGAATAAAACTTTACCAATACTTTGTACATTTTCCATGTAAATATGAATGGAAATGAATTACAAGCGAAATAAATGTACGAAAAAATTGCATGAAACAAACGAAATCGTAAAAAATGTATACTCACAAGATTTTGAACGGGTGCGAAAGGGAAAAGTATAAAGAGAGAGGGAGAGAGAAAAGGCTAACATGAATTTTTGGTTCGGGGTCCTTTTTTTTTGGAATTGGGTGTTGGGTATTTTTTTGTGGTTTTCAGTAGCACACAGTCGCAGTGTTGACATGTTCCAAATGCAATTTTAACAGGATTTGCAAGGACACATTTGCACAAAGTGACAGAAAAACGCAGCGCACCAACAACAAGTCAACTGAGTCAACCCCATACCCCTTATCCTTCATCAAAACCTTTGCACAGAGAGAAAAATCCTTTAAAAGCAATTCTTTTTACAAAACCAAAGTCAAAATTTGTAGCCCCTTTTTTTTTGCACAACTTATTTTGATAAAAAAGATTGTTTTTTTAAATGTATTACTTTTAAGTGATTTAAAATTATAAGTAAGATCTGCTTAATATTTTTAAAATAAAACATCACAGGGGTTTTTTTTGAATACATGTAAATAAATCTTTAATAGTTGGTAATTATAGCTTAAGAAACCGTTCGATCTTGTGTAAGAAAAAAGGTACTTTATAAATTTGTATACCCTTAAAAAACAAACTTTTTAAAGTATAAAAATTAGTGATCGAGTATTCTGGACGTATACGACTGTCTGACTCTCTGGGCTATCAAAAACACATTTTCGCCTTATGTAGCTCTTGTTTTTGAGGACACATATAGTTTTTCAAAAAGCGTTCATAAAAGTGGTTATTAAAATTTGTTATATTTTATGATATAACAACTTCAGCTTGCTTTTTTTCTTTCAGTGTGAGCTCCGTGTGATGTGCGTGGCTGGCATAACTTGCGGCTTAAAGGGATCAACTTGTCATGTTTTTGGCGTCGGCATTGATTTTCCACTTTCCACTTTCCACGACCTGCGACCTGCGACCCGACCCGACCAGACCAACACCCACCCTCCGTGCAACTCCAACCCTTCCCCGTTTTTCCGAACGGTTTGGGTCATCTGTTGTGATGTGGTCTTAACGCTTCATCAATATGCTTTTCCCGACGTCGCTAATTTTGCGCTTTAGTCAACCTCTGAGCCGGCTACGTGTGGCAGATTTATGTCTCATCTATGCGGACTTTCTCCCCCCGAAACGAAGCCGAAAAAACAAGTGGACATCGGACCATCCTCTGGCCACTTCCTGAATGCGTGTGCATGTGGGTGTGTTTAGTGTTAATCCGTCAATGATAAGCTCAATTTGTTGTGGTCACTCGACTGACAATGGGCCGTTGGCTGTTCGCCCATTGTGGGTGACTTTGGGTGCTCAGCTGAGAAAGGGAAAAGATCATTAAAGTTGTTGGAGATGGAAGTTACATCAGGGGCTTCCAGTCGATACTTATGTTATTTGTTTTGATTTTAAATATCTCTCTTTTACTTATAAATGAGTTCAAGAGATCAAAGTTTAAAAGGTCCTTTGATATTTTTAGCCATATAAATATCCATAAATTCGGAATAGTTTGGAATAGGGAAATTAATAAATAAAATAAAAGGAAACAAATAAAAAATATGACTTTTAATGTCAAATTATTTTTGAAATTTAAAATTCAATCTAAGAACTATTTATTGCATTTCAGAAACTTAAAATTATATAATTGAAAACTGTTAAATTTTCTACAAAATAAATGTAATAAATCCAGATACTTCGTGTCACGATGTTTCTGATGTTTTCCCAAATTCCTTGTCCCTTAATGACAAGTCCTTCTCTAGTGGTCGTCGCACATGCATCATCTTAATTTTAGTTTGCAACTAGTATTACTCATCCGCAGCACATGTGCCCGCATAGTTATAGTAGCACTGACTATGTGGTGTCACAGCCTGTGAAGTAATTTAAACTTTGCCTACGACAGCAGCCCTTTGTCTTTGGAGGCGAAAGAATCCATCTACCCGGGATTTATGGTTCCCCAAAAATGCTTTATATATGACGCAGAGCGACTATATTATAAAAGTTTTGGACACGTTTAGTGTTAGTCAGGGGCTTGATGAACTTTTTTTCCTGGAAACTTTTTATTTATGCACACGTGTTCCTGATGACATTTCACCCAACTTCTGGAAGGGATGTACCTTCCATCTTTAAAGGACCGCAAATGAACCAAGATAGGATGGCCTGGCCACTAATTGGCTTAGTGAATTAAAATAACTTGCCAATAGTTTTGCGGTCTAAAGACCAAGAGAGAGTAAGGAAGCTGTTGACAATGTCTCGCTGTCATTGGAAAATTTATGGCTCTCTGTGGCTAATTTACCAGATAAAGTCCTTTGTTTGGCCATGGCCTAAGCCCAGCAGCAAAGTGGCAAAAGTCAGCCCAAGGATTTTCCCACTGCCAGCCAGATAAGCCCCCTCGATGGGGGTCCTTTGGCCATTAAACCATTTAAAGCCTTTTTGAGGCCGATTCGATAAGGAAGCTGTTGACGTTGGCCTTTCCTTTCCTTTCCTGCTCTCATATGTCAAATGGCCGAACGGCAAGTGTGTCTAATTATTCAAAATTATTTATAATAGCTGGCCACAGTCCTGGTTTTCCTTTCTCTAGGATGAAATCTGTTTTGGCACCGAAACAAACAGATTTTGAAATTGCGTAAAAACCTAATTAAATGCGAATTACTCATGTTAAAATTAGGATGTGAGGGAGGATGTGGCCGTTGGTTACGCTGGTTGGGTGGCTATATGCTGATGCTGATGCATTGGAACAGAACACTCATTTGGGTATATATCCAAACAAAAAGCAGTCTGCGATGGCTCCATATGTTGCCAGAATGAATTTGTTAAAATTTTCTTTGATTAATTGGTGGTCAAAAGTTCAGCAAAAACAGCAGCAGTTAAAATGTAAGGGAAGTGAGTTGGGGAAAAAGGATTAGAGAAAATTAATGTGCTGCAGAGGCAAAATATCTTAAAGCAGGGTATAAATGTCCTTGCAAAATTCAGCTACCCATCTTTCTCCAGGTAATATTGTAGTTTAAATTCTAATATTATTTCTATCCGTTAAGAAGTGCGTAACAGAGAGAAGGAAGCTTTTGAATGCTATGTTTTTGAGACCCTATAAATTTGTATTTATTTATAAATTTATTTTTATTATTTTTTTAAAATAAATTAAGTTCTTATTAACTTAAATACTTTAATATTTATGTTTTAAAAAGTTATTAAGTAGGTTAAAACTTAAAAATTTCTGTTTTAATTCTTTGTCTACACATTTTCACGCCAAATGTGTATTTTATGTGGCGTCAAACACTAAAGATAAACAACAGGAGGCACCAACAGTTGTCGGTGGCAAAGGATCTGCCATGAAGTTTTATGTGGTGCGGCAAATTTAAAGTATTTAGCGTTCCACATTTCCCATAAAAGGCAAATGCAAACAGCCGGCCAAAAGTCTAGGATGATGCTGAATGTTGATGATGACTCGTGACTTCGTGCGACTCCCAAAGGGTTGTGTCTGTACTTCCCCGCTGTCACCCTTGAAATTAATTTTACACCAATAATAATGAGTGCAATTAGCAGCGGAGAGGAGAGGAGGGTGTAGCTGTAACAGCTTAATGTGTGTCAGTGTAAAATTAAATTTACGCTAATCTTGGATGCCATTGACATTGTCCCCCCAGACGGACAAATTAAATTGTCGTTTTATTGTTTTGCCTTGTTAAATATCTCAAATATTTCCCGACCGCCGCCGTCTGCCCAATTCGGTTTGTTTAGATGGGGTTAAGACATTCCCATATATAACTTACTAATCCCCCTAACCTTACCACCTCTCGCTTTGCGTCTCTGTGTGTGTGGGGGTGCACTCCGAAAAATTCAAACTTGAAAATCAAATAGGTAATTTTACAAAATATTTAACTGAAAATCTGTTTAAGAATGAACTTTACTGTCAATTGAAGAATTAATACCTAAAATCAAACAGGTAATTTTACAAAATGTTTAACTTAAAGTCTGTCTAAAAATTAACTTTATTTAAATATGTATTTAAAAAAACTTGAAAAATAATAAATTTTAGCAACACCAGCACTTTGTAACACCAGTACAGAAATATATAAGAAAATATTTAAATGTGTGTTTTTAAAGACAAAATTTTGGAAATATAATAAATAGCCAAATTTCTTCTAAACTCATTTAAATTATATTAAATTTTTCTACAAGTGCATGGGGGTACTTTCCCCTTTTGGTGCGTGAGGCAGTTGCTCCCTTTGGTTGGCCTCAAAAAAGGTGGCACCATATGGCTGCACTCCCTGATGTTGTTGTTGTTGTGGCTCTGTGAGTTATATTGTTCAATGTTGAAATTGATTTCCGATTTGGTTTATTGTTGTTGGCTTGCTGCTCATTCGATCACAAACAAAATGTGGTTAGCCACACGTCCGCGCCTTTGTTTATTTTTATGGCCCAGGGGGCGTTTTGGCTCTTTGTTCTTACTTTGAAATTAGTAAAATATGATTTGCGATTTTTTCGACCGATTAATAAATTGGGTTTTGTTGGTCTGAGCAAATTGTTTTTATTAAAATATGATGGAAAGTGTTTTGGTTCGTAGTGAGTTGAATATTTATATCTGTAATATTTAGATAATATTGCACCATATGTTTGGTGTTTGTTTTCTTTGGAAATTGCTGGTTATAAGGTTATCTCTTATTATAAGTGTTGATTGCAACTGAATGAGCTGTAATGGCGAAATATATTAAGATCACTTGATTTTTTAGGGAAGAAGTTTTGTAAGATTTCACGTAGTTTTTGGTTGTACAAGTAAACTCTAGTTGTTATTTATAATTTACTAAAGCTAGTCTTGGTTTATATTGGTTGATTTAACTTTCAGCTAATCCATTTATTTTCTATTTTTTTAGTTTGATGGGCCTAACTACAGGTTCTATTACATAAGTGTGTAACCTATGTATTTCACCTTAACACATTTATTTATTTTGTATACTTTT
Organism: Drosophila oshimai; assembly: GCA_018150695.1. Classification (NCBI taxonomy): domain Eukaryota; kingdom Metazoa; phylum Arthropoda; class Insecta; order Diptera; family Drosophilidae; genus Drosophila; species Drosophila oshimai. The sequence continues at coordinate 311,745 of JAECWM010000305.1, read as the reverse complement.
AAAGGTTGGGTAAAAAGACTAGAGACGGTTTCCCCTCTAACAAAAAGCCTTTTCAGACTTAATCAGCTCTGGCACCATTCTGTCTATATCGATTATTGCTTGACTTTATGTCAATTGCTGATACCCTCGCTTAGTTAATAACGTCTGATGGGCAGGAGTGCTCTCAAATGATGCCAGTTTATGGGGCATGAAGGCATTTAAAAGCGCAGCCCGGTTGCAATATGGGAGTAACTGACAATCCGGTTGCGATCCAGTATCCAGTGGCAATCTAGCAGCAAGCCAACCGTTGCAACCTCAAACCTCAGGACCAGGAGCAACATTAGCGACGTGTCAGTCTCCAGTGTCGTCATATTGTTGCAATGATGCCTCTGGCCCGTTATTGTTATATTGTCATTAGCATTGTGTGAGATTTTTGCGGGGATGGTTGTGGATCTGTTGGGTTATTTTGTCCCCTTGTTATTTTGAATTGCATTTATCGCCAGTCTTGTCTGATTGCAAGTGTAAATGTTCTTAGCTCCCCCTCTCCCAACTCCCCTGCGAAGCTCATTTTCAAGTGTCAATTTTCAACACCAACCCCCTGATTTCCCACTTCCACTCCCTCGATAACTCACAGCAATTCGCGCCCTTGATAACGAACAGTAAAAAATGTTCAAAAATCCCTTAAATTCAACGCGCTTTGACCTTTTTTTGTTTGCCTCTCCGCCTTTTTTTCGGGTGCTTCACCAAACATTTTTATCTTTACTGCTTTACACATTTAATTTGATTTCTTTTTGAAGTTTGATGCGAGCTCACACTTTATAAATGACTGAGCGGAAAGTAGAGCGTAGTTTTGAAGGGGTCGAAAAATATAAGAGCTAAGCTGCAGATAATATTTTAAGAACAGATTTAAACTTCAGACAATAAATTAAATTTTATCTTTAAAGTTAAATAATTGAGAAGTAGCCTGTACACATTTTCGAGGTAGTATTAATCGGTAAAAGAAGCAAAACATATTTACAAATTTCAGTTCCTATTTAAATTTAAAAGTACAAATTTAATTTTGCGAATTGTTAAAGTTTCAATGGCTAATTAAGATAAAAAACAATAAAAATGTGATCAACTACGATCGAAAAACCTCCTTAGTGGACTTCAAATTATGTTCTCCTTTTATGTTCTAATATAAATAAGTTTCTGACTAACCCTTAACCCCCTTTGCAAAGGACGCCCCAGTCTATGCAGAATATAAAAAAATGCCACAGGTGTTGCCACTTTGCCGCTTAGCTGCTCATTTAGCGAAGCCTCAGCTAATTGTCCAAGAATTCTCCGCATTTTTTTTTTCAGCTCCAACATTATTTAATTAAATTTGCTAGCAAGACGCTTCTTTATGCTGATTAAGTGGGGAACAAAGCGGAAAGGCCAAAAAATCTTTGAAGATTCGACAGCCTCTGAAGGAAATTAAAAAATTTTGAGTCTTAAACTCCGATGGTTCTCCCTTTCCAGATATTTGATGAATCTGTATCTGTATCTGTATCCGTATTTTCACCCTGGCGGCCACTTGCAAATTAAGTAAGTCAACAAAGCACTTTGCGGATTTGACGTCATCGCTGACTTATCTGCATAAAATGTCCAAAAAGAAAAAATCCCCGAGTGCTACCGATATGGGTGTGAAGTCGGGGGGAGTTATTTTATTTCTCCAATCCTATTTGCATTGCGGCTAACGCAGACAGTCTCGGATTGTCCCATTTGGTATGCGAGGGCCTAACGAACTCGAAGTAATGCGTTTGAAATGTATAAAACGTGCAATTTATGCTAAAAATTTAAGCAAACAGCCGCGCGCGAAGCAAAGATTTTTAATTAATCATTTGCCATTTTTGTGTCCACGCCTCCTTTTGCACCCATAAATTTACACACAGATATATATTTGAGTTGTCTATGAAATTGGCATTAAAATCAACATTGGCTGGGCCCTCGTGTTGTACACAACTTTTGTACTTTATTTTCTTGACTGCGGCCAGCCGACCAATTAAGAGGACAGGCCATCAGTTCGTATAAATCGCATTAAGCTGCAAGGACGAGGGGCAGGGCAGGGCGGTCCAGTAGTCCAGCTGTTCGATTTGTTTCGATTCGGTTTCGGATTCTTAATTGCCCAGCGATTCCACCTCATCCACATCCCCTGCTCGCCTTCTCGACTTGCTTGAATGCGTTTTAAAAATGGCTTAAAAAATGGTTGGCCAAACCAAAAATGGTGTTTATTAAACGAATGAATGCGTAAATGAATGAATGCGGAGTTATATGGCAGCAAGCCGCCGACGGCGCCTGATTTATGATGTTTGCAATTTATTATTAAAAAAAATATGGAGAAAAATGGTGTTAAGTTAATGCGTTTTATAAACAATAATTTCAATATTGATGAGTTTAAAATTACTGCAAATTTGTAGTGAAAGCAACGCGATTTAATCTTTGAAAGGTTATTAGAACCAGCAATTTATAATGAAAAATCACAGCCAATATCAATAACAAATAAATAAAGTTTTAGTTTCTTTTTCAAGAAAAATGGTTAATTAAAATGAAGAAAATATTGATAAATTCACTATTCATGTTTGGTATTTTTTAATGTTTTATAAAAAAAAGTGCCTCCGCCATAGACATCTCCAAAACACATATAACCCTTAAACCCATCTTGCCCATTTGTTATCCCAACTGGAACTGATATCTTTGGAATGTGAAACGACCTGAGGAATGCTCGCCGCCCTCTCACATCTTTCAACCCATCAATTCGGCCTGAGTAACGATTGTTTAATTGCCCATATGGTCTCGGCATAAATATATCACTTTTCCGCTATTTCTAGAAGTCCCCTTATGGTGCGTGCCCTTGCCCTTCGGTCCCCCTTTTGGCCCTCAGTCAGTGAACTTTTGAACTCCATGCCGCCTTCTTCTTACAGTCACCCCCCCAGCCCCCTTCTGAATTTACCCACTTTCCCCCTGAATCTCCTCCTCAATTGTCGTGCGTCGGTCCTGCTTCTTTTGGGGCTGACTTAACCCCAAAGAGACCGTTGCACTTTTACGTGCGATTGTCACACCACTTGCTGGCAAGTGAGTAGAAATCCCTCCCCCACCCAAGTTCATACATGGAGAAAAAAATATTGTTATATTATAAAGATCAAAAGAATTTGTGGGTGAAATAGACATTTTTTGATTGGTAATAAAACTGCTGTGAAATTGTTTTAAATTGCACAAAATATTAAATAGATATGTTCTTTAACACTTTCAAATTTTTTTTAACTAAAAGTATATATATTAGATATTTCCTGGATTTTTTTAGAGAACCGTTTACAGCCTTTATCTTGGAATTACCAGCAGAAGAGCTGTTATTTCTTTAACTTATTTTTAAATAGTCCAAAAGCTCTATAGTGGATAGGAATATCTTGGACAATACGTAAAGGTTTTAAAGCTGATTTAGACAATTTCTCCGTTGTTTTAAATCCAACAAATTTGTATGGTAAAAGAATTACTTCTCAACCTAAAATCTTTTTAAGAAAGTGTTTTTTTTCTGTGCATTTCACCTCCTCTCCTGAAAAAACCCAGGGCTTTGTGTGAAGCCTCTTTTTTGCCGCTGTGGCTACTCGTGTTGTTGCTGCTGTGTAAAGTAAAAATGTAAACTTCCAAGCCGCCAAAGCGGTCCCAAAACAAGAGTTCCAAAAGGAGTCTGAATAGAGGGTTGCAGGGGGGGAGAGTGGTGACAGCGGAGAGGGGCCAAGGAGTTGGCCAAGACAGTCCTAGCCAAAGCGACGTCGTCGCTGTTGTCGTTGTCGGCTCACGACTGACATGGAGATATTTGCATATAAAATTGGTAATATGCAAATATTTTGATTGTCTTTGACTTTGTGCCTGCGCTTATAAAGAATCTTTGAGCCTGGTCGGGATTCGTTCTTTTCCTTTTAGTCGACTTGCAACAATTGAGCGCACAGTTGGAATTCCTCGGATCGCCTTGGATTCGCAGCCGGACACAAGAGCACCCAAAACTGGAGCAGACACACAAAGTTACACTAAGCGAAAATCGTGATTTAAAAACTGGTTATAAAAAATAATTTGTATAAGTTTTGATTGCCTTATTATATTAATTTTGAAAATGGAATATGATATTATTTAATATATTATATATTTATTAAAAATAAATGTTCTTTTTTTGTCTACTTTACATTTTATATTAAATAAAAATAATATATTAAAAACTTCTTATAAAATACAACTTACGCCTTTTTTCCATTTTTTTTTATTGCTCGATCCGTTTATAAAAATATTGGGTAAACCGTAATTTATGAATACATTTGTAAACTTTGTGTTCTTAATTTTTTTAAGTGTACTATCTGCAAGAAGGGGTCGAAGGTGGGGTGGCATTGAATTGGCATAGTTGTTGTCAACTTGAAAAATGATTATCGAACACCTGTGTGTGTCTGTGTGGATATCTCAGCTCTTGTGGTAGTAAGCGATTATATTCGCCTTTTTCCAGGGAAAAGGGAAAAACAATATTTGTCCCTGTCGTAGTTTTTCCATACAATGGAGCTTGGAGTGTATGTAAATTGATTTCGGGGCTAGGCATTGGCCAGTGGCCACCGGCGAAAGGAAAGTGTTGCCCATTGCCCATGGGGAATTAATTAGTCCAAGGGGGATGCAAACCCACTCACAAAGGTGAGTCCAAGTCCCCGTTCTTCTGACAATTTTCCCCCCCCCGCCTTTTAAAAACTGTTTGAGGCAGACACTCTGACGACAGAAGACAGAGATACCATGATGATGATGATGATGGAGGATGGAGGATGGTCAGGCAATCGAGGAGAAGGGAATATGGCAAACGAAGTTGTTGACAAAAATTGAATACAATACGAGGGGCAAGCACCTAAGCGAAATGGTCAGACAGGCAATCCAATTTGATCTGCCTTCAGTACAGTGGGTCGTGTGGGGTTAAAGTTTTATAATAAAAAAAATAGCCAAAAAAAATGTTTATTGAAAATAGTATTTATTTGAAACACTTTACAATCCAGTTTTAATTTGGCATTTTTTAAAAATGTAATTAAATCGGTTATGACATAAATAATATTATGCACTTGCTGAAATACAAATATTTTTTTTTACTCGGTTTTTCTTTGTTGTTGAAAGCACAAAAATTAATCTTAAAGATTTACAAGTAATAATCAACGCACAAAAAGAAGTTCAATTAAACAACCGAGTTGAAATCTTTACAGATTTAATGGTTTTCTTTTAAAATTTTAATGTGTTCATCAATTACTTTAATTTCATAATCATGTTTAAATATTCCCGAACACAATTGGCCCATTGTCCAACTGATTCTCCCAATCCTCCTGCCCTCTTCCGTTGCCTTCTATCCGAGACAGCTTGGCTTGGCTTGGCCTTTTGACTTTGCCGTATCAAAAGCATCGGCAGCGGACTTTGGCGGAATGTTAAATGCTAAAAATGAACAAATAATGACGAATGCCGTCGAATACGTTGTCCAGGAGTGCTCGTGCTCGTCCTCGTCCTGGTCCTCCTCCTCGTTCTCATCCTTTTGCAAAAGCCGCATGCGATTTTCGCTGGAAATCAATGCGAGGGGGTGAAAGAAAAAAGGCTTGAAGATTTATGCCCGCGCCATTGCGCATCATAAGCTGTCAAAATGCTTTTTCGGCGATTTATTAGCGCAAATTGAGTTTTAAAAGAAGCTCCGATCCATGGTTACAAAATGAAAAAAATAAGGCTTGGAATAGAGGCCCGCTGAGGATTTATAGTTTGACGACAAGTGTTGGTGGGTTTGGGTTTATGTTTTACCCATGCAAAACACACAGAATCCGTCTGCATCCCATCTTCGGCCCGAATTGCAGCTGCTGGCCATGTAAAAGTCTTTTGGCTGAGTCTCTCGACTGCTGCCACTTGACTGCTGACTGCCGACTGCCGACTGCCGGGATGTCAACAAATAAATCGTCATGTAAAAACGGCATTTTAAATTGTTTCTGACATTTGTACAGAGGAGGCTGTCAATGAAATGAAATGCACACACAGCGAAATTCCCAATATCGTATGTACATATGTACTTTGCTTACCGACTTGTCTGTGGCTGCTGAGGTTGCAGTTGCAACTTGCAATTGCAATTTCCATTGCAACTTGAGCGGCACTTTCAACATGCATTCAAATTCAATAGTCCCGGTGACACATGCAATTGCTGTGAGTTCGACATCGCCAGATGTTGTTCAACTGGCCATGATCAATGATCATAAACCAAATCGAACTGAACGCTTCGATTGCTCATTTCTGCCAGTTGTTGGAGCTGCAGTTGATTAATGATAATGATCCCAATTTTAAGACAAATTTATGGCAAGGAAATCGTTGGAAAAACAACTTTGATTTGAATTAAAAAGTGTTTAACTTTTTTTAAAATTAATTTAGTTTGTAAAATGTATTTAAAATGTAACCATACCTTTACAGCATATTTATATATTTTGAAATCAATTTTTTCTGTGATGTATGTATTTTTTAAATGTTAAAAAACATCCAACAATTTCAATATGAACGTGTGTAATTTTTCTATGCACTTTTTCTCTGTGTGTAGTTAATATAAAAAACTTATTTACTGTTTAGTTTTAATTTTTGTTTATAATAAATATCTTTTAAAAGTCAAAACACTTTAAACTCTCTTTGATTTAAGCATACACCAAATATTACGCATACGCCCCATATGAGCCCATTTCATAGTTTTGCTTTTCCCATGATTTTGACCCACCAAAACATGCTCCCTGAGATTTGGCCCACTCATTTATCAAGCTTAAAAGACTTTCATGTAAATGTTTATGGACCACCCACAAAGCGAACTCTGATTACTCGCAATTTTTTCGCACAATCAGGAAAGGACAAAGTCCCAACCCTACGGAAAAAAGTCACACATAAAATTAATAAGGATGTAAGAAGGCCGTAAGGAGTTGGCCAGGAATATGCAAGGAATATGTGGGGGGGGCGGCGCATGTTAAATTATAACAATATGAATTATGATATTAATTTCAATGCGGCGGCGTATATTAATGTGACATGTAATGTGCCTGTTATTACCTTAAGATTATGATTACTTGCCGGCCTCTCACATGTGGCGATGTGGTGTGGTTCCCCGCTGTGCTGCTCCTGCTCCTGCTCCTGCTCCTGTGGCTTGTGCCTGCCTGCAATGTGTGGCATTTTCATTTAAATGGCTGCCCACAAAGGTAATTGAAATGTGGCCCCGGGGCACAGCACAGCACAGACCAGAAGGAAGGAAGCCCTTCCCCGCCTTAGTTTCAGCACTTTCCCCAGCTCCTCAGCCCCTCCAGCTTGTTTGTCTTGGCAACACCTTGAAGAGTTGAACTCCACTCAAAAGACCCAGCCCAGCAAGCGGTCCGCTACTTGTTTTTATATATATTTACCTTTACCTTTTCATCATCCTCCTCCTGATCATCGTTTCACTTTTCAGCAGTGGCAGTAGCAGCAGTGTCTTTTTTGCCGCCTTGTGAGTTGATTTTGTTGTGCCGATGGGCAGGAGGAAATGTCTCGCCTAAGTGGCCTCATTTTGACATCTTTCTTGGCCCGCGAGGATCCAGGTTCCAGGTGAGTGATACATGCGAGCCTTGTCTGCAATAAATACTTAATGCCTTCCAAAAATACACACATTAAAAGTCGGACTTCAATGCAGTGACATCTTCATTTGCTGCGATGATGCCTTCGGTTCCTTGGGTTCCTTGGGCTCCTTGGGTTGCGTCTCCTTTGGTCGCTTTTCATTGCCATTTTTGGTATTTCAATTAAATTTTTTTATGACAACATCAAAACTCTATCATAATTCTAAATGGCCTGACATGAGCTTTTCGTTTCTGTGCGCGTGTGTTTTTTTGCCCTGTTGGTAAGGATTCTTGGACAGTTTTTGGGACAGAGGGTGGAATGAGGAGTATTGAAAGTTATATGGCTGAATATAAAAAACTATTTTAACACTCTAAATAGCTGGTATTTGTAACAATATAACAAATATTTGCATCATGGACAAACAATTTATTAAATACAAATCTTAGCTTTAAAAATCCTTATTTGAAAAATAAGCAAGTCCTAAAAAAATACAAATAGCACATTCCTGGTTAATGTAAATAATTTTCATTTACAAGAAACATTTAGTTATTTTTATAGATTGTTTCAATTGTTTTAAAAACAAATTCCATCATGTCAGTATTTAAGCAAATCCACTTCAAATGTCCTTAAATAATGTGTTGATCATGAGGAGTGTTCTACTAATATTTAAAAAAAAACCTTCAGGCCTGTTATATTTAATATAGAGTTTTTTAAGGGTTTCACATAAAATAAGTAACCATAAATTTAAAGATCTCTAGTTAAAGATCCACAACCTCTGATAACTTTTCATCCTGCCCTCCTCCTCGAAGTTTGTTTTTATTGTTACCTTGATGCTTTTTGTCAGTAATTGTAATGGGCTGGACAAAGGCTGCCGAGAGAGTGGAGCTCGAAACTCCCGACCGTTTCACTAGAGAACTGAAGACTGGATGGATCTCTCAGTTTTTTGCTCGTTTAATGATGTGTGAGCCTGGAATTTTGCGCGCGGTGTCTGTGAAGTGGTGACTGGGACTCGGGACTCGAAACTTGAGACTCCGGGACCGGCATACCAATTTATAATTTCTTTTAATAAAGTTGACATTTTGCCAGAGCCGATGATGATGGTTTTTGTGCGTCTGCAACGAGTGGATCATGGATCATGATCGTGGGTCCAGGGATGTGCCAGTGCCAATGATTGTGCGATGCAGGTTTCAGGTGTTGGGAGCCTGTCGCGCCTGGCATTTTGGCACTTTCGCAGCTATGGGTTGCAAAACCCATACATATGTACCCCTTCCCCTGTGTATCCACCACCACCACCATACGGGGCTTTCAGGATATCCTGCGGCACATATGCGGGAAAAGTCACCCCGCTAAACGGTTTCCAAATGCCTTCCGCTCTCCACACACGTGTCTGTAAATTCCGCAAATATCCGTTATCCGTTTCCTTTTGTCTGAGATTTATTTGTTCCATTCTGTCCCGCCTTATCAGCATGTGCAAATCTTCAAAATTTAAAAATAAAATACAACGAAAAAAATCACGAAAAATTCTCCATCCCCAGTTGAGCACTAGAAAGTTGTGTTCCATGCGATGCTTTGACCATATTAGCACCCAATTCGTTAGGTACACGTAACCCACACCCACCCACTTTCCACCCCACATAACTTGTGTGCGTTTTATCTGTTTTCCCAAAGAGAACAAAAAAAAAAAAAGGATACAATTCGCTTTAAACTAAGGCACTAAGCACTTTTACCGCTGTTTGTCTCGCTGCCCAACTTTGTCAAGCGCACATAACAAAGTGTTATGTGTCTTGTAACTAACACTGTGCGCTCTGGACTCTGGGTTCTGGACTCTGGACTCTGGAACAACCGTACCTCTTTAAAAAAAATAACCCCAAACAGAGCATGGCACAGTGGAACCCTAAATTATGGAGTATCACCAAAAATGGACTTAAATCAATACTTTACAATCAATGTTTGATACAATACTTAGCGGGTATTATTGTATTTTATCACTATAACAACGAAAAATCTCAAATATATTATAAAAATTAATATTTTATGAGTAACTTTTAAGATTTAATTTCATAACAATCTTTTTAAAAACAAAAATGGAATTGGTTCAAAATGTTTAATATGATATATGAAAAAAATAAATTAAGCAATACTTTCATATTCGTAAGGTAAAAAGCAGGAACCGTATTGATTACAACTTTTATTTTAAAAATCACAATTTAAGAGTTAATTTTGACTTTTATTATTACTTTAGGAACAACTACTAAGCAATACTGATTTGCAAAAAAAGCTTTCACTGTGCCTAGATCCAGTGTGCTACCAGTTGGGCCCACAAACTTCATCTCACCCGCTTCCAATACTTTTTTCCCTCATTCCCCCGTGGAGCACGAAGAGTGTGAAAAAAGTAAATTTTTCAAATGCTACATTTTCCGTTGCCTGCTTTCCGGGGCGAGTGAAAGTGTGAACACTTTTCCCAACCCCTTTGCTTTACTTTGTTTTTATAGTTTGGCGAGAGGCGAACCCGAAACAACCCACCAGGCCCACCATCATCCCCACCCACTTTTTTTTGGCATTGCGGTCGTTTTGTTTTCTGGCCCATTTGCGGAGCAGAGTTTTGCATCAAGTTGTAAATTTGGCGATTAGCACCCCTTTGTGAGTTTCGAAGTCGGAGATGGATATGGTTATGGAGATGGAGATGGTTTCCAAGCCATTTCTAACAGCCGCACACAAAAGCTTCTTGACAAGATGCGCGTCGGCTGATAAGTTGCATGTGAAATTAGCATAGGTTTTGGACCCAGCTCCACACCACACCAGCAGGAGCAACATCCCAGCATCCACATCCACAGCAACATCGAACGGGCGACGATCTTGTCGCTAAGCTTTATGAATAAAACATTTTCGGCGGTGAACGTGGTCAGTGAACAGTAGCTGCCCAGTGAGTGGCACGTCCATTGTTGCCAAGTTGGCAACTTGGGACTCCGCTCCGCTCGAGTCTGGAGTCTCGAGTCGCAGTTGCTACAAATGTTTTACAAGCTTTTCAGCGCTTTGCTGTTACCATTGTTGCTGTTTCCAGTTCCCGGAAACAATTCAGTTTAACAGAGAGACAGCAAGGAAAGGAGTTGGGGCAGTTGGGACAGTTGGTGGGCAGTCGGATAGTCGGAGGGAAAAGTGCATCGCATATCGGTGGACAATAAATCGTGAATGGTTTCAGCCACAGCCAAACTGAATGCCGATGCCTCGATTTCGATTCACTGCGCCACTTGCATTTGCTTTATGATATGAGGCCTCAGCCTGTCGCTGACATTTGGCTTGACTTTATTTATGATAACAGTTTTGGCTGCGAAAGGAGCCGGGCAGCAACATTCACTCAACAGTTTGTCAGCATTTTGTCTTTCTATCTTGGTATCTTCCTGACCCAAAGCTGCAGGCAGCTCCAGCTTTTTTACATTTTTTTTTCCATAATTTTCTGTGGCAGGAAATGAGTTTCGAAGATACCTTCTTTTTTTTTTTTGGGTCCAGCCTGTGGGCGTGAATGTGGTGAAGCGTCTCCGTAATCGTAGCAAATTTGATATACTTAATGCCAGAGAGGGTGGGCGATTTCTGGAATGAGTTGCAAATTGGTTTAACTGCGTCTGAGACTCCTGCCGAAGTGTTATACTTACGAGCTGCCCGCAAGCAATAAAAATGTGTATTTTTATGTGCTTTTTATGAGATCTCTTCTGGGATAGAACGCACCCGTTAAATGAGCCGCGAAAATAGTTTCCGTGGCCTGGAAATTGCATGGAAAAGGTCCCATAATGTGATAAGGTGAGTGGGAATAAATATATATTATTGCGGATTTTCTTGTGCAACTGAACATGGCCTTTAAGTGTTGCGAAAAGATTTGGGTGGAAAATGAAGTATGATTTAAAAGGATGAAGAATATTGAAAAAATCCAAAAAAAAATAAGTTAGTTTAGGAATTTGGAATTTTTTTCTCTTGTACCTAACACAAATAAAAAGTTCGTTGAGAAAAAATTTAATTGACTGTCTTATTTATTTTTTATTTTTATTTATTATTTTTTCATAGTAAATATTAAGAAAATCATACAAATGATTACGGTTTTATTAAATTATTAACATAGTAGTTTAATTAGGAACGGAAAACGGAAATATTTTTTTAAACCCGAAACTCGAAGATTGGGTAAGTTATTTAGCAGACAGACTTTTATAAATAACTGGAACCTGATGATTATATTATTTTTATCTTTAAACTTGGATTTATTGTTCTACTTAAGAATGTTTTTTTGAAACCAAACATTACCTGGAACCTGCCTAATTATGTTAAGGGCTGTAAGTTAAAAAAAAAAGACCATTGAAACAAAAAAGTTTAAAATATTGTAGACAGAACACTTTATATTAAATGTGACTTAAATGTATGTAGGTACTTAAGACCGCACTTTTTTAATTAATATTAGAGGCAGACCTCTCCTAACCAATCCACCTGTCCACATTGATGTCCAACCCAAACCCGCATAATTTTAATTAAAATTCGCGCACTCAACCATTTAGCAAAGAATGGAAATTAATTTGCAAGAGCAAACAGAATAAACCGTAAATGAAACCATCGAACCAATGGCAATTGCATCCACATGGTAAAGGAATCAATCAGGCGTGGAGCCCATGGCAAATATTTCCCATTTCCAGATCCCGAAGTGCGCTACGTCTGATTAGCCCCGGGAATCGGAACTTCCGCCTGAAAATGAAAATGTTTATTAAAAAATTTTCACTTTTACATAAATTTTCCAAACAGTAGCAGCCCCAGCAGCAGCGACGGCAGCAGCAGGTAGCAGCTGGTGCCATCTGATCGGGGATGGCCACACCCAGTGTTTTCCAATTGGAACCGCCCCCGTTTTCGGGCTTATGTACGGGCGGCAATACGGTCGTCTCACTCGAACTGTCCACCCATTGGATGCGTCACGCGGACCGGTTTCTGCCCAATGCCTAAGGGAGACCATTTTCAGTGGCACGAGCAGAGAGCTATGTGTATAAAAATGTATATAGCAAGGGTAAATGGGAAATACGGACTCTTGTGTATGTGCGGGATTGAAGGGATCCAGGGGTTGGGTCCACTCTGCAAGTGCTCCACTTGAAGGCAGCTGCTCCTACGCTTTGTCGTTTGTCTAAATGTTTGTGTTGAGCTGCGGGAATCGTCGCTTGGGTGTGGATTGGGGTTGCATGTGGGCGAATGGGGAATTTCTGGGCGGGAGTGGGAATGGGCCTTGGCAATGGGGCTACCCAGAAGCAAGCTACATCAACTACCAGTTCTAACTTCCATTGATTTCTATACCCTGTATGGGGTCGAATTGGCGAAAGGCTGTTTTATACGTTTTTTGAAAACATTTTTGGAATTTGGTTTGTACTCCTCCCAAAACAAATGCATACGTAACGATAAATCGTTAGCTTTAAAAATATATATTTTTGTTTGCTTTGCTATTGTAAGAATTGGTTACAATCGATTTGGTTTGAGATATTTAAATAATAGTAAGAATTTTAGTTCCGGTTCGGTTGTATCTACCGGAATCATCTTAAGCTTATAAACACTATAACTTTCTTGAATTTTGGTCTATGTACACGTAACATTTTAAGTTTCGCCTTTGAGCAGCTTAACCAATTGATCTTTGTATTTAAAAGTTCACGAATTCAAAAGAAATTTACAAAAATATCAACTCATCTAGAAATTAGAAAAAACACTTTTGAAATAACACTTACAACCTAAAATGAATCGCCCTGAAACCGATCAATCTAGCTTCTTCTTCTCTCTATCTAGACAGCTAGGGGTCGCTAGCGGTGCTAGTGATTCCTCAGTGCCTCGTTGATGACACGCAGAATTTCGATTTGCAGTTCAGTGAAAGCCACCGGCTCAAGCTGAGCATTACGTATCTTCATGGCCACTGCCTTGAAAAACGCACCTATCTCGTCATCCTCTCCAGGATTGTGGCCATTGCTGGGGGGAAACTCCATATGGCTGGGTTTGTTGGGCGTGATGGGCGCCGAGTGATAGCGAGAAGTGGAAGTGGAGCTGGGAGTAGTGGCAGCATTTTGGTAGCGAGGAGTGGTTGGTGTTTGTATTTCCAGTTTCTGATACTCTCCCGTTGACTGTAGCTGCTGATGTTCCATGCTGGAGGCTCCTTCGCTGAGCTGCTCTTGCTTGGTCATGGAGTTGGCCACACTTTGAACAGCCATGTAAACAGGACCCTCCTCGTGATCATAGCTCATTACATGTTGTTCTTGCTGGTGCGTAGTTTGTTCCGCAGTTGTAGTGGTTTCCATTTCCTCATCCTCGTCGTCTTCCTCTTCGTCTTCGTGATGAGCGTCCCCGTTGATGTAGTTCTCAATGTCCATGTCGTCGTAGGTGGCCACACACAGCTCACTGGCCTGTTGCTGCTGCTGGTGCTCCTCCTGCTGCTGCTGCTGTTGTTGCTCCAACTCGACCTTGTGTGGTCCTGTTAAATGAGGCAGGGCGGGCATGTTAAGCTGAGAACTCGATGAGGATGATTCCAGGTTGCTCTGCTGCGCGGGCGGCGAGTGGGAGTGGCCCATGTGTTCCTCTAGCTCTCTCACCGGGTCATGTTTGGGCAGCAGCATGCTGAGCTGCGAATCGCTATCCCTGTAAGTTAAGAAATAAACATTTAAATTTAAATATTCAAATGTACTTATTGCGTTGAGTAATCCCAGAGGCATTCTTACAGTGTCTTTTGTTGTATGTACTTCTGCAGGAAACTGAGCGAGTCATAATGCTTCCATCGCGAGGTGGCGTCTATGTGCATCAGTGTCCTCAGTCGCTTGTGCTCGCGTGCATATTGGTCCCTCAAAGCCTTCCACTTCAGCCGACACTGTTTTACTGAAATAATTTGCGAATCAATTATCTGAAGTATTGATTATTGATCACCGCCTGCCTACCAGACTTTTTGAGCTTCCTGGCGATCTCCTCCCACACCTCCATTTTGAGCTTGGCATTGCGATAGTTCTCGTTGCTGTAATTGTAGATCATGTCCTCCTGCTGGATCAGCGTGATCAGTTCCTTCTCGAAGTAGCTTTCCATGTTGAGGAAGGTGTGTATGGGATCATCGTCCTCCTCCTCGGCATTTGTCGCCTGACTGTGCGCTGCTGATGTTGCGGATGCAGTGGAAGTCGCTGTTGCTGCTGAGCTTGACTGATTGGCGGCGTTCACACAGTCCACAATCTCGTTGTAGAGGGTGTCTACCACAGTCGTTGTGTTAGCGGCTCCACACTGAACAATGATGGAAGGAGTAGCACCACCTCCCGCATCTGTCAGATAGTTCCAGTTGCTTTCCGGCTGCGGTTGCAGTTGCTGCTGCTGCAATACGGCTCCAATATGGCTGGCCAAGAATGTGGCTGCGGGTTTTTTGTCGGCTGCACTGGTTGAGCTAAAGCTGCAGTTGTCCAACAGCGTGGAGGCACTGGCTTCTTCTATCTTAATGCTGCCGGAGAGGTTGAGGTTCTGGCTGCTGCTGTTGCTGCTGAAGGAGGCGCTCAGGGGCAGCGTTATAGGTGTCGCCGTGGAGCCTATGCCATTGGCATTCTGGCCAGATCTTCCCCTGTAACTGAGTTAAATGGAGGTTATTAGTAATAGTGATACAAATTATTTATGTAACTCTAAATTTTTAAATTAAAAAACCAAGGTTTCGACCTATGCAGACTTTCTTTGACTTCGTGGGATAACTTACTTCCTTGCTAGCGCATATGGACGCAGAAAGTCCAACTCCTTGAAGTATTTCCACTTGACGGCCTTGGCACAGGCCTTGGCGCGCTTCAGCTCCCGACAGTACTGATCCCTCATGGCCTTCCACTTGGACTTGCACTGCACATCTGCGGAAGAGGATGTCGGGTGAAGATGGAAGGACGCTAACTGGGCAACCCACTCACCTGACCACCCCACATTGCTGCCGATCTCCAACCACTTCTCGTCCTTGGTCTTGGTGCTCCGGTAGTTGGGGTGCTTGGGATTGTACAGCGACTGCTCCTGGGAGACCAGCGAGATGAGGATCAGCTCCTTGGGAATGCTAACCACATCCACATTCTCGCCTAGACTCGCGTCTATGCTGAGATTCACGAGCTGCTGCTGCTGCGGTTGCTGGTGCTCCGGCAGCTGATTGGCACATGGCAGCGTCTCCATGGCTGTGCACCCTACTTCTCATCCATGTTGACGATGTGTTTATTGTGGTAACTTAATTGTTATAAATAAAAGCAGGAAAAAACAAAAATGAGGTGACCGAACAGCTGTTTAGAGGGACCAGACTCGAGTCGGTCATATAAACACTTCTCTTATTTGGAACAGAACCATTATCTGGTCACCCTAAATCATTGTTCAGTATTGGAAAACGTTCACTTTATTTAGCCGTGTTTTGATTTTCGGCGCCAAAAACTCAACTTTGTATATATTTGTATTTAAGGGCTAATCCAATTAGTTAATTGCATTACGGCCAGGGGAAAAAAAGAAAACATAATAACAAGCAGGTGAAACAAATTGTTTAACACTCAGTTTATTGTGCGACGCGGTGCGGTTAAAATCAAAAAATATTCCCTTTGCAAATATTGCTGCCCATCGTCTTTATTAACGCTTAATCATGCCGAAAATTGATGCAGAAACTCAAAAACTCCACGACGAAATCAATGGCATGATACAAAAGTTTAAGGTTACAATTTCCTTGGGATTAACTACTACTACATAACCAAATCAAATGACAAATATATTTAAATTTAATAATAAAATATACATATTACCAAAACAGAAAAATGTTAATGATTAAAAAACATACAAAATTACCTTCTCATCTTACAATTAAATCAAGCTTATGTAACAAAAATCGCATGGAAGACTTAATTAAGTCTAAATAACGAAAATTGGCAATTCAAATCTATAATAGTGCCATAAGGAGTACTCCAAAAAAAACTGAATTTGATAGACCCTTTACTTTAATGGTTAAAAAGTGCCAAATTTTACTATAATGTCAACAAGAGACTATAGTTATTATCCAGATTTTCAAGCGGTTTTACCACCTTTATTTGTTAGGATGACCAAAAAGCCAAAGCGGACTGCACGTTGGCCGACAAATGCGGCGACATGGGCGATGTGCCCAAGATTCGGTTCTCCTCAAAGAAGATCCTCAAGGGCCACATCAACAAGGTGAATTCGGTGCATTTCGCAGGGGACTCGCGTCACTGCGTCACGGGATCCCTGGATGGCAAGCTGATCATCTGGGACACCTGGACCGCCAACAAGGTGCAGATCATCCCGCTGAGATCCGCCTGGGTGATGACGGTGGCCTTCTCGCCCTCGGGTAACTTTGTGGCCTGCGGTGGAATGGATAACCAGTGCACCGTCTACGATGTGAACAACCGAGACGCCTCCGGAGTGGCCAAGATGACCAAGGAACTGTTAGGCTACGAGGGATTCCTCAGCTCTTGTCGATTCCTGGATGATGGTCATCTGATCACCGGCTCGGGCGATATGAAAATGTGGGTTACTACTTAAAATTTAAACTTAAAATTTATATCTAATGGGAATTATGTTTGGCTTTAGCTGCCATTGGGATCTGGAGAAGGGCGTCAAGACAATGGACTTCAATGGACATGCTGGAGATATTGCTGGTCTATCACTATCGCCCGATATGAACACCTATATCACCGGCTCTGTGGATAAAACTGCCAAGTTGTGGGATGTGCGCGAGCAGGGCCACAAGCAGATGTTCTTTGGCCATGACATGGATGTGTCCTCTGTCTGCGTGAGTAAACTTATAAGTTATTCTTCGTAACTTTTAGTTAATTGTGGTTTTTAAAGCCTTTTAACTGATGCCTCAGTATCATATTCTTTTAATATAACTATTTTTTCGGCTGACTTCTCTTTTACTTTTTAAAAGCCGCTATTTTATTTTACGCTGACATTAAATAAAAACTTTTTATGAACTTAAAATATGAGGTGACGAAGGACCACATTTTGTTTAATTTAAAAATAGCTTAAAAATATAATTACCAAATTTAATGATTATAATGATTTTTGAGCATCATTTAGTTGGTTTCTTGTAACTTTTAAAAGCTTAGGCAAAAATATTAGAATTCCATTTTAAAAAGCCATTATTCGTTACACAAAAATATTATTTGTATGTATGGTACAAATCATAATATTCATTCAAAAATTTGTTAAATTTGTGTGGTTTATTTGTTTTTTAAAATATGTTGTCCTAAAATTATGACTTTAATTAAATCTCCATTTTAGTACCACCCTAGTGGCTTTGGTTTCGCCTCCTGCTCGGAGGATCAGACGGCACGCATGTACGACCTGCGGTCGGACCAGCAAATCGGACTATATGAGCCGCCCCAGAAGAACACGGGCTTCACTTCGTGCGGTGGGTTCTTCTCTCCCTCTCCTATCCTATCCTCTCCTCCTTCCTCCGTCTGGTCGCCTTGACTTTTGACAGGTTTTAATCTGATTTTGTGTGCTCATTAGCTCTATCGACCAGCGGGCGCTACCTGATGTGCGGCGGCATTGAGGGCAACGTGCACTCGTGGGACACAGTAAAGCAGCGGCACACGGGTGGGTAACTGGGTCTGGGTATCGTATCGGGTGTATCCATTGCACTTGGTGGACTGGGACTGGGTCGTCTAATGCTCAGACTGGCACTTGACTTATATCGATTTTTTCATACTCTCTTTTCATTTTTATGTTTCCCTCCACAGGCACACTGTCCGGTCATGAGAACCGCATCACTTGCATCAGCCTGTGCCCCAATGGCATGTGCCTATCCTCCACCAGTTGGGATCAGCAAGTCCGCCTGTGGCTCTAAACACTCTGATCTGGGTTCACGATCGTCCAAAATCTAATGCTACGTTTATAAGTGCGATTTGCTTGCAAATTTAACTGGATAGAAAATGAGTAACTTACTTTTCATGATTATTACATTTATCAAGAAGCTAAAGTCCTAAACTTAAAGTGAAAATTATTTGCAAACAAAGCGTGCTTATAATTATAATAATTAATTAAATAACGACAGCTTAGTCTCCAACAGTTAGCAAGTGCAAATTGGATGTGCGAGAATAAAATGTATGAAGTAGTACTACCAAACTAAAGACATTATTTTAAATTATTTTCTTATGATTTCTACTCAGATATTCATATCATATTTTACTGACATAAATACATACCCAATTTTCCATTTCAGTATAATTACCCCCTCTTAAAGTCTCAAAATCCCTGAATTTAAAACCACATTCCATATTAATTTTTTTTATATATTTTTTATATTTTTCTTATAAAAAATACTTATACAATTACGAAGATATTTTTGCTGCTGCGATTTTTGGCGCTTGGTTTTTTGTTTGTTTGTTTGTGAAAATAGTCTTTGAGCTCAGGTCAAAGAAGCAGCGAAGTAAATTAAAACAAATCACGTTTAAAATCAACAGAAATTGGGAAACGACAAAGAAAAAGAAAAAGATATACAGATAGAGGAAAATATATAGAGAGACAGATAGAAAGTGGAAGGCAGACAAGAGGTGGGAGTCGAAAAATAAAATTTACATAAATAATAGCGGAAAGAAACTTGTTAAGGATCACACAAGATACAAGATACAAGATGCAAGAGGCAACAAATTGAGTATTTTTTGTAGATAGTTCAACATATTCTCGCTTGTAAAGTTTAAGGCTTTTCATTTTTAGTTTATCAGACTCTCGGTGGAACTACTGTGAGTTGTTCTCCTGTTTGTGAAGATAGAAGAGTGGCTCCTTAGACGGAGAAGCCGTCGCCGGTGGGATCGAGGATCCAGGGATAGTTGTTGGGGCACTCCATGCACGTGAACAGGCGGAGGGTCTCTCCGGGCAGCTCCCTGGTGGTCAGGGGACACGCGTTGGGCAGCGAGCAGTAGGGCTGGCCCTTGACATCGCACTTCTCCTTCCACTCCTGGAAGTCGCGCAGCGAGTTCAGCTCGGTGGGGTTCTGCATCCACTGGATCACCTGCAGGTTGGTCACAAAGAACACATCATTGCGGCCCAGCATCTCCTCGATGAACTTGACCAGCTCGTCGCGGTACTCCTTCTTCGACTTGAGCCACGAGGCATGGAAGTGGAGGCCCAGGGGAGCCCTGTTGCTGTTGTAGTGACGGTTGAAGTTGTGACGCAGCAGGCGGGCGAACTGGTCTCCGCTGGCCACGTTGGAGCACGAGTCCACCATGTGGCAACCGGGCAGGCTCTCGTCGAAGGTGGGGTCATCACGACGATCCAGCTCGTTCATCACCATCTCCCACACGGGGTGGCTACGCGAGGGGCAGTTGTGGGCGTTGCCGTTGCACTTGTGCGGCATCCGGAAGTACAGGGTGTATGGCCAGATGGGCACGCGACCCAGGGAGGCGGTGATGGAGGCGTCGTACACGAAGAACTGGTCGGCCATCATCTCGAACTGCTTGTTGCCACCCACCCGCAGGTAGGGAGCGCGCATGCCGATGATGGAGCCATCGGTGATGTTGGCGAAACGTTCCACAATCAGACGGGAGCCGGCCATCTCGGCCAGCCAGTCGTCGTAGCTGCCGCCGGACCAGTAGTTCGGGTCATCCTTGTGCGTCAGCGAGAACACGGAGATTTCGTGGCCACGACGGTGCAGATCCTGCACAGCCGAGTAGTTGGTGTACTTGTGGGACACGAAGAAGGTGCCCTTGATGGAGCAACCGTTGGGGTTCTGGCGCTGGCCGTTGAACAAATCCTCGTACAGGTCGATGTTGTCCACGTTGACGGCTCCGTTGAAGGTGATGGTGATCATCTGGGGCACCTGCTGGGGCTCAATGCCACCGGGGATGCGGGTTCCATCGGCCGAGCAGAAGCAATCGGGCAGGGCGCACTGCGTGGGATCGCACTCGGGGGCGCGGTTGGGATCCTCATCGACGGCTGGAGATGGTAAATAAATAATTTGGGGGTTATTCTCGGCAGGAGTTAATAGTGGATAGGTTCTCTTGATGAGTCAAACGACATGTGTATCTAAAGAGGAACCTTTAAAACCGAGATCAACTTACTGCAGGCATTCTCATCGGACTCGTCCTTGCAGTCGGGCTTGCCGTTGCAGAAGAGCTCCTTGTCCAGGCACTCGCCGTCGCCGCAGGACAGCTTTCCCTCGGGACAGATGGGCTCATCCGTCTTCAGGATGGGCTTGGCCTTGCGGGGTTCTGTGGAATTACGGGTGAGAACTCTCGGTTAGCTGGGGAGGACTCTTTGAAGGACTCATCAAAGCCGTGGTTAGTGACATTCAAATGTCTAAATTTTGAAATGAGAAGTATTTACATGAGTGTGATGGGTTAATACAGGCGGTGTTAGTTTCGAGTTGGGTTAGGATTTTGTTTACTTTCTTGGATCTACCAAAGTTCCGGAAGTCTAACATTGCTGACTACTATATGTACAGGTGTTGTTGGTTTGTTTTTGTTTTTGTTTTTGTTTGTCTGGCTAGTTGGTCGGCACACTTACTCTCTTTCTCATCGCAATTGGTCACCTTGGCCTTCCAGTCGCAGGTCTGCTTGATCACGTCGAAGGCCAGACCCGAGGGACACTGAATTTCTTTCAAACCCGACTTGGTACATCTACAAAATAAAGTTCATGTTCTAATTTCGTATTGGCTTTGCTAGCTAGGAGAACTTTGGCACCGATTCAGTGGGGGGATTCAAGGGGGTGTTTGTTTATGCAATATGACTCGATCGATTCGATTCGCGGGGGGCTGGGGGGCTTCCCCGGTTTTAGTGACACACAGAGAGAAACAGAGATAGACAGACAGAGAGATAGAGTAGGGATAGTAGGCATAGGAGCACCAACGGGCCCACAGGAAGTATCTTGAGCCGCTGGCGCATCCGCAGCGAATGGAATGGAGCTGGAGCTGGGTGGTGGTGGGTGTCACTTACTCTCGACCACATCGCAATTCTTCACATTTGTTTTCCAATCGCAAAGTTGGCGCAAAACATCGAACGCCAGGCCACCGGCGCAGCGAATCGGTGCCAATCGATGGTTGCCATCTTCGCCAGCACTGTCGCACCTTTCGGTACCAAGGATACAAGAAGGTGCAAGAATACGTTTGTATGTGTTTTGGTGCTTTAGTGTTCCTCAGGCTTTCAGCTCTCTCAACTGGACGATCGGACAATCGGCTAAGTGCTAGATGTCGGCTTACCTGTACACCTCGCGGCAGTCGCCGTCGCTCTCCAGGCGGAAGTACTCGTCCGCAGGACGATCCGCACACACCTCCTCAACGTCAACGCCTTCCAGCTTGTCCTGGCCATGAGCTAAGGAAATTTGGTAAAAGGACTTGGGCGTTAAAAAGGGAATCAAAAAGAGGATTTGCTTAACATTTAATTTAAATAAACTAAGTGCTCAAAATATGTTTTTTAATAGTGTTTTCTTTTCTAGTGATTTATGAATTATATTTTTGGTTAAGTACAAATTTAGAAAAGTTCCTTGTTCAACCGGATTTTAGTTTCAATCGGAATAAACCTAATTTAATTTTTTCTTGGTAGAAATATGTGATACTTCTACTAAACTCCTTTTAACTTAAACCTAGTTTAATTTTTTCTTGATCATATATTTATATCTAAACTCTGTTTAATATCTTTGTAAAGCTTTCATTCAATATTTAATATGGGGACTACCCTCCGGTTGTCTGGTCTTTAAAAATCAATGCTATTAAATCTTTTCTGTATTTTAAGACATTGATATTGTACTTGAAAAATGTTATTCGCGAAAATTGAGTTTTTTTTAGTAAGTATTTTAAGTAATTTTGGGATTATGTATCAATTTTTATCATCACGCGTACGTTGGTATCTCCGGTTGTAAGGGTCCTGATTTGGGTCGGGCACAAATGAATTTTTTACATATATAGCATCTGCTTGAATGAAAAAGTTTTACAAATTATAGGGTATGGTGCCATTAGGTGTTTTAAGGCATTTTTCAGCCGAATATTATATATACACTGTATGTTTTATTTACAAATGAAGTGTAGACTTAAAAAGTTAGAGGTAAGAAACGAAAGTAGATAGTCAAAAGAACTTTAACCAAATTAGATCACGAAAATCCAACCGTTCTTAGAAGACAGAAGATTTATAGAAGTGTATTGGCTTTAAAATTACTTAAGGTAAAAAAAGGTTAAAAAAACCTCCTTAAAAAGTTTTTTTTATCGTTTGTGCTTGCGAAATTGCCTTTGATTTTAATTTCATTCTAATTATTTTCAATTTAAATTCTTTTTAGCTGTTTCTGCCCATTTTTAATGGGTGCCTTTAATCTTGGCCTGCTCTTTGAGTTAATCGCTACACTGGGCCATTATAACTGGCCGCACCTCATGGGTTAACGGTTAACGGTTAACTTACTCCCAACACAAACGACTTTCAACCGGTTTCGGCCGCTTGTGTGGAAATACGAGTACAACTTCTAGCCGAGCCGACCAAAACAACTCTCATTTTTGTTCATAACTGATTTGTCTTCATCTCGTTGGGGAGTCGGAATGAAAAGGAAAGGGCAATCGAAAGCGGGATATCATCCCATTTATAGACGCAGATCCACATGGGGACTGGGGAATGCTGGTGGATCATATCGGATCGCACATCCTACTATGTATAATATCGGTTGTCATGTAAGGTGTCGGCCGAAAACGAGTTTGTGCATTGGCTAATCGATGGGTTTGTTGTTGGTTATTGGAAACCCGTTTTCGGTTTAACATTAAAATGATATTGCATAAACAACGTTGGCGAGTCCAAAAAAAAAATATATATATAAAAACGGAACCGTTGGCAGACCGCCGCTGGTTTTGTTCGTTTTCCTATGCTAATTTCGTTTTATGGCCAGCTCCGGTTTCGTCCTCTTGCCACAGTTTTATTTCTCCTCTTTTCCGTCATCTCTTACATCATTGACTCGACTGAAGGATGAAGTTTGATCGATTGCATGCGGCTAATGACTGGGTTCAGCGCAGATTATTGATATTCATCATTATCATCATCGGTTTTTCAAGTTTGTTTGCCTTGGCCAACGACCGAGGCGAAGCACAAGTGGATTATTTTTTTGTATTTTTCCTTTGCTGGCCACTGGCAGCCTTGCAAAAAGTGGCAAAGTTTCCACCGCTTGAGGTCAACTTAACTCTAAGTACTAAGTACTGCTAAGTACTAGGTGCAAAAAAAAGTGGAAGTACTCACCCACTGCCAGGCAGAGGCACAAAGCGCTCAAAATTGGCCACCAACGCGCCATGATTGATTCCAGAGCTCTCTGCGGGAACGGAGGGCAGAAATCGGTAAAAGGTTAGCAAACACACAAATCACATTTACGGAATTAATATAAAACTTTAAGAGACTCTACTAACATTTGCCCAGACTCTGTGTGGGAATGGTTGGATCGAATGGAAGTGGAGTGACTCTCGGAGCACTCTTCCAATACACAGCCACGCTTACACTAGGTGTTGGCCACCTGCAACGAGTTCTATTTATCAAGCCGTGGTGTCTTCGGCGCCGTGGTGGACTTCGGGCTGCCGTGAAAACCCACCACGGCGCCGCCGTCGCTGCGCCTGCGCAAAAGCTTTCGAGGGGTAAGACGCCGCCGCCGCCGCCGCCTTCGGGCCATGTGGATCGCATTTCAAAATGCCAAGGTATCTCCTCTCCCTGTTTTCTGTTTTCTTCTTCGATGTGTGAAGAAAGGTTAATTAGCATTTGTAGGCGCAGGTGGGAGCGGTGGGGGTTTTACGATCGATTGTGCGGGGGATTTGATTTTGATTTTTATTTTTACAGACTCAGACTCAGACTGCACCCCATGGGCTTGTTTACTCCGCTAGTTAGTCATCCGCTTAGACATAAATCAAATCCGACTGCCCATCAATCTTTTTCTGCCACTGACCCTGAATTTTCGAGTCTTTTGTTTGAACATCTGCGCTTTCGTTATCTTTCGATTCTACCAAAAACTATTATACAAAATATCTCGATTTCGTAACTGTTTTTTTGTTCCTTTTTTCCACAAAACTATTTTCTTCTGCACGTTTATTGTCTAGCTGATTTTTATTTTCACCCAGACAAGACGAGAATCCTAATGAAGCGGAGGTGAACCAAACACCTGATGCATATCAAAAAGAGGTTCAGCTGCCTCTGGAAGCTTCCCAGTGCCTCCGCAGCGATTTGTATGCCAATCGCAGCTGGCGCATAAAATTCTTGTTAACGTGGCTAAGACACTAAAAGGTTATTAAACCTCCGGCCACTCGAGTGTTCCAGCAAAAGAGAGTCTTACTTCGATTGTCACTGACTCACTGCGATTTAATTTTGACTGCACTCCTCGGCAGGGAGGATCATGAGTTTTTTTTAATTAAAGCCAAACCGATGATGCCGTTGTTAACTGTATTGTTACCCCCCTCCCCACCCCTTTTTTTTACTTCTTTTGCACTCCCCAGTTGTTGTTATGTAAAGCAGATATGAAGGAGATGCAGGTTTAAGGGCCACATACCAGCCAACCTACCAATGACGACTGCCTGTTATTCAATAAGCCATCCAAAGTGGCCACCAAAACCCGTAAGTGTGAGCAAAAAAAAAACAGAAAAAAAACAGCAACAAAACGGAGCATGTTTGCGGATATGAAATTGTGTTGGGGACAACTCGCAGACACTTTTGTGTTCGGTGGGCATAAAAAATTTACACCCTGTAACGGAGCAAGAGGATCGACAGGAAACGGATCAATATTTACCATATTAATGATGCACCAAAAAATAATAATATTTTGAGCAGAAGAAATTCTTATTTACTTTTGTATAAGAGTACTCAACATCAGAAGACAATATTTTAAAAACTTTTCTGTATTATTAAAATTACAATTTTTGATTTTTGATTTTAAAAATCTTACATAAAGCGGTGTTTTGTTTTATAGGTTTTTAAAACAAGCTAATTTCTTAAACATTTTTTACTAAATAGAAACTTTAATATAAATAATAGTTTAGTTAATATAAAAGCTAATAAAAAAGAGAGAAAAAACCAATTATTTTGTAAGTTTTTCTTTAACCCAGCCATTTTAAAATCAGATATATTTATTTGTTTGGTTCTGAAGAGGTTTTACAATGGCCAAGATTGATTTATCAATAGCAATCAAAGCTGCCCGTTAAGTATTTTATTGTATGGTTACCACTTTTGCTTTTATTACCAGATAGCTTCACTTAACCGCAGATTGAGCGACAGAATGACCAGCAGACAGCTCAACAAAAAAAATAAAAAAAAACACCATAGCAACGTCAATTAAGTTTTATTCGTGTCTGATCTAGAAGAAATCGAGTGGTGGCGTGTTAATGCAATTTATTCGAGTATTTCCAGTATATTGTCATATACAGCACATTGCATAGTTATTTCCTGAACTTGAAAACAAGTTATGCCGTGTCGCCAAAGAGAACATAAGTCAAATGGCCAACATGGCGTATGAGTGTTTTTTTGTACTTTTGTGCTGTGGAAAATTCTCAGAATCGCAACTGATCGGTGATCACAATTAAAATTTAATTGCGATTGGCCAATTGGAGTCCAACTGGAGTGAAGGCTACCAATTGGCACGAAGATGCTGCAAAAAGCTGTTCACCTTCTTTTGTGCGAAATGCCGATTGCAGCATTTTCTTAGTTACAATTAATTTCAACGCTGAAAGCTGAACGCTGGTGATATAATCCCTCAACCGCATCTCACTAAAAAGCCAACAAAAACACTGATTATTATTATTTTTAATATTACCCCTTGTCTTCTTCTTGCCGTTTAATCAACTGTTAAAACTGGTTTTTCAATTAGAGTGAAAATGTTGATGATATGGTGGCACCCCAAAGCGATGAACAGATGAAGAGTGAAAATCGTTTTATTTTATTATCATTTTTTTTTTTTATTTGTTCCATGGGTTTTACGGATTTACATAATTTAGTTGCCCTCGATTTTTGGTAGATTTGTAGTTGTTGCCGTTGTGATTGTTATTGCCTTTGATTTGATTTAAATTTGTAAGCGTTTTAACCTTTTTTTTCGCAGCTGTTCGTGGTCTTGGAAAGGTCGTCGATACGGGTTTACAGAGTGAGTGACACACTTTTGATTTGAAAAGAGCCGAATGCCACAGGCCAAGTCAAATCAGAAATCAGAAACGCCCATGGGCTTTTCCATAGTCCTTCGACCAATTAACGCAAATTATTTTGCATACGAAATGAAAAGTCAAGCGTTTTGCTGCAGCTTATCTTACTTTGTTAATGATTTGCAAACAGAGATTTATGATTTCAGTTTATAAATAAATTTAATTTATGAATTTGAAGTCTTTTTATTAAGACTTATTCATGGTTCTTAAATATGGGATAAGTTATTGAAAAAGACGCAAAAAGGGTCAAAAGATTTTTCGTAATAACACAAGTCTAAAATCTATAATTTTTGATTTTTGTCTATTATATACTTGCTATAATTTATGAGATAGGATTTAAGAATGTTTTTGGTTGTAATAAGAAAAAACATGGTGATTTAAATGGGTTTCCCAAACTAAAGAAAGATATTTTTAATATTCTTCATTTTAACAAGTGTTTTTTTAAGACTCATAAAGTCATCGCTTTTTAAATTTTATGCCAGTAATAGAAAGCCATAAAATATGTTAAGCAATTTATTTTAAAAAACGTATTTTATTAATAAAATCTTAGGTTCTTATGACAAAGAATCTGTTAGATGAGTTTTGTTTTGTTAGTTTTGTTAGTTTTGTTAAACATACTAAGTAGTTTTACAAATCAACTTAATTAAAGCTGTTCTTGGACATCAAAAATTATAAAACAATAACCGAAGAGAAAGAGTTGATTTTTAGGGGGGAAAAGAGAAATGCTTTTTGAAAAAGCCATGCAAAGCGGAATTGTTAATGAAGGAAATGGTGGTCAAGACAATAAACCGGAGTCGAAGTCGAAGTTGAAGATGAAGATGAGCCTGTAAACTGTAAAAGAAATGCATAACCATAAAAAATACAAAAACACGAGCTGGGTTGCATAACTCTGCTCCAGCTCAGTTCAGCTCCAGCTCCACCCTTGCCCCTCCGAGTCGCCACCGTTCCTTTCCTTTCCGCTGGCTATATCTTCAGCTCCGATCCGAACCGATCCCATCCGTCGGGGGAGCGTTTAATTTATGGCAAGCCGAGAGCATCGAAGGCCTGCAGCAAATAACGGACTTTCTTTTTAGTTTTTAGTCTTCACTATATGTATATTGAAACCAATCTGTGCGAGTGTTTGCCTTTGACTTTCAGTTTCCATTTCCATTTCCATTTGAAAAACTCATCAGCTGCGATCTGCTTTTTAATTGTCCAGAGCTTTGCCATCTTCATCATTATGCAATTGATGACGATGACGACGACGTCGATGGTGTCTTGAAATTTTCACAAATGGCCTGTCAAAATTCGCAATGTCTTCGGCTGATCACCTGACAACTGCACACCTGGAAGCTGGTCGCCTCACCTTGCCTCATTGACGTCACCCGAATGGGCAATCTCTTACATATTCCAATGAATCAAACAAGCCCCAGAACAAGGAAGCATATTCGAGAATTAAGTATACGACTTGACTAGTTGGCTTTAACTCGGCGAACAGTGGACTGAAATGTTTACAAACTTTAAGAGAACGTATGGACATTTTTTTAAGTACATACTTTAGCTTCACATAAACTGCAGTCAGTATTTGAACAAACCCAAAGCATTTAAAATATGCAGTATTTTAAGTGTATGTTTGTCTACGATACAATATAATTTATCGATCTCGTTCTTATTCTGAATTAATCCGGTTCTTTATAGCCAAGTTACTCTATATTTAAGTGTGATTATGAGTTTGAATTTTTGACAACGGGATAAGCTAATTAATTTTATTGTATGAATAACTTAACATATTGTTAAGGAACAAATTTGTATACAAAATTAAGAAGACAAGACACATAATAATGTTAAAATAAAGACAAAAAATTTATTTTTAATTTTGTTAGGTATTTAATATACTACATAAGTATCTGTACAAAAATCAATTAAAATGTCAACAAAATTATTTTAACTGTCAATTGCACTTATCTTTTTTATCTTTTATAAGAAAATAATAATAATGTTTAAATTAATTTTTTTCACCAGCTCAGCTTATTATTCATATTGTGGATAAGTACTCAAAATAATGTCATGTCTCAAAACCTTTTGTGACCCACTGTGCCGACGAGCCTAGCCGAGTTTGTCGTCTCGTGTGCAATTTATGCAAATCGCCCACTTTGCAACTAGTTCACTTACCTCGGCTCGCAAAAGTAAAAGTTTGATCAGGTTACAATCATACACACCTGAGCGTAGGGAACTTGTTTTTTGGGCTACTTTTAAAGCCAGAGCCTCGGAGAGCCGCTTACCTTGATTGGTGATAAAACTTATTTATGCGTCGCATTCGTACCGAAATCTGTATATTTATTTATTTGGGCTGCAAAAATGTGTAAAGCATATAAATATTATATGTATTCATATGTGCCTGGTATTTCCAGCCGAAAAAAATTTGCAATGCTTAAAATTAATTAGCAGCTTTTTGCGATTTGTTTGGTATTGCGCAAAGAGCCCGGGGCTCACTCAGGCCGAACCAAATCGAATCGAATCGATCCCAACCGAAAAAACCAAGACCAAGAACCTGTTTTGCCATCTCCATAGCCAAGTCAATATCGAAATCTCCCTCTGCATTGATTTGTGCGCATACGAATTAGCAAATCGTGAAGCCCCTTATACTACACTTTATTATGAGGTATAATATAGACTAATATATCTAATTCTAGACCGGATCGGACACTTTGGAGCGATCGGTGTTAGGTGTCCAAGACAAGACAAGAAGAAACCTGTCTCGGCATAGGCGAAATTTACATATGAAATGCACATGGGCACATGGGGGCACTTCAACTGAAATCGAAACTGAACACCAAAAACGCGTTATTGTTATTCAAATTTTGTGTCGGTTAATTCCGAAAACTGGTTAGTAAGTCAGTGGGTAGATGGCATACAAATTAGGCTGTGAATTGTTTTTTCTTTTTTTTTTTGTCAGCTTGCCTTCTTGGAAATCATATTTCTGTTGCTAGCTAGTTAATATTTTTGGGCTTTTTTTCGAGAGGAACAAAAGAAGTTAGATTGAGAAATCGATTATTTGTTTTCTTGATTTTTTGTGGTTTTTTCGTTTTATTTCGTTTTTTTTTTTATTTAAATATACACGTACAAATTAACGTAAAACTACAAAAAAGAGTGTAAACACAAGTTTGAATGTTCGGGGGCTTGCAGTTTCTTTTGAATATCTTTTGTTGGTTTTCATGTCGAATTTTCATGTTGATTTAACGTAACCGTAACACAGCAAAGACTCGAAGTCAGTCAATAATAAAAAATACACTCGTAAAGTCAAAGTCTTGCAGGAAATTCAAATAGTCGATAATCAATCGATCGAGTGAGTGTGTGTTGGGTTTGGTGTGAGGTGTAAGGTGTGGGTGTGGTCCGCTGACTTAGAGACTTAGAAGAAACCATCGCCAGTGGGATCGCTGACCCATGGGTAGTTGTTGGGGCACCGCACGCAGGTCTGCAGATTGATGGTCTCCCCGGGAACCTCCTTGGAGGTCAGCTTGCAGGTGTTGGGCACCCAGCAGGCGGGCTTGCCCTCCACCACGCACTTCTCCCTCCAGGGCTCGAAGTTCTTGACCTCGCTGATGGTCCTGGGGTTCTGCATCCACTGGATCACCTGGGTCATGGTCACGAAGTAAACGTCATTGTGGTTGGCCAGGATCTCGTCGATCCAGTAGAGGAAAGCGTCCAGGAACTCGGGGTTGTTCTTCAGCCAGGCGGCGTGGAAGTACAGACCCAGGGGAGCGCGATTCTGGTCGTAGTGGCGGTCGAAGTTGTGGTTCAGGAAGTTGTAGAACTGATCGCCGGTCAGGATGTTCGAGCAAGAGTCCACCATGGCGCAGCCGGGCAGGTACTCATCGTTGGCCGGATCCTCGCGACGGTCCAGCTCGTTCATCACCATCTCCCAGACGGCGTGGGAGCGGGTGGGGCAGCTCTGCAGGTTGCCATGGCACCTGTGGGGCATCCTGAAGTACATGGTGTAGGGCCAGAGCGGGGGATTCGACAGGGGAGCCGTGATCGTGGAGTCATAGAGGAAGGCCTGCTCCTCCATCATGGTGAACTGGTTGTTGCCACCCACCCGCAGGTAGGGAGCACGCACTCCCACCACCGAGTTATCCGTAATGTTCGCATACTTCTCCGTGATGATCCTCATGCCGGCCATCTCCTTGGCCCAGTCGTCCACGGTGGCGTTCGACCAGAAGCGCTCCTCGTCGTTGTGCGTGATCGAGTGCACGGCGATCTCGTGACCCTTGCGGGCCGTCTCCTGCACAGCCGAGTAGTTGGTGTACTTGTGGGACACGAAGTAGGTGGCCTTGATGTCGCACCCGTTGGGGTTCTTGCGCCCCTTGAACATCTCCTTGTACAGCTCGATGTTGTTGTTGTTGATCGCGTCGTCAAAGGTGATGGTGATCATCATGGGCACATCCTTGGCGGGCAGGTCACCGGGAATCGAGGTGCCGTCCTCCGAGCAGAAGCAATCGGGCAGGACGCACACGGCGGGATCGCAGGGAGGTGCGCGGTTGGGATCGTTGTCGATATCTGTGTTGTTGAGGGAGAAAAGATGTACAAAATAAGAGATTAAAACTAAGGAATTTATGGGACTCTTGACTTATCATCTTTATCTACAGATATTTTAAATCGAACCCATAAGAAAGTTCTTTAACAAATTGACTAGAATTTGTAAAAAAAATCAATTAAATTTAAATAATTTTAGATTTAGTTTGTCAAACTAAGGATCTGTTTCCAAAATTCGTAGATATTTGTTGGAAGCAGGATAATGAAGACAGAATGCTTTAGCTGAGTTACTTGACTATAAAGGTATCTCTTAATTAAAATTATTTAAAATATTTAATATGAAAATCTTGACTAATTGTTGCATGGGTGTAACATTAAAGGTTGTGTTTAAATTTCCTACAAATGTTTCATGAAGGTAGTTAAACATATTTGGTTTTTAAATCTTTAAATTTATTTGGAATACTCAAATCTAGCGAATTCAGTCAAAACTTGGTAACTCCGAATCATTGAATTATTCTGTTTAAATTCTCAGAACCTTAAAATAATCCTACGATCAGTCTTTATGTTCATGATTTTCTCCCCACATCAAATAAACATAACCGATCACCCGGCAGGAGCTTTCTTTGCCTCCATTTGTTATTGACAATTGTGTATTTTGTATTCTGCCTGCGTTCACTTAGCCGGCATAAAAGTTCACTCAACTTTTCATATAAATATTTGAGCAATTAGCTAACTGTACAGCGGGAAGGCGAAGGGGTTAGTTCAATGAACCGACGCGGTCTGGAAAAGCAATCAAGAGAGGTGGGAAAACCGAAACGCAAAGTGAATGGAAAATGTCTACACAATCCTCAAGTCAGTTATTTTTTTTTTTTTTATTTATTTTCCTTCATTATTATTGGATTTTTCTTGGTTTTGTTTTGAGCAATTTTTCAAGTGTTTTTAATCAAGTAAAGAGACTATTTTAAAATGCAGGGAGCGTTCACTTAAGAGCCACTCCCACTCCCTACAAAAAAAAAAACTAACACCACCCACATGTTGGTTATTCGTTTATCGGCCAAATGCAAATGATGATGGCTATCTGCTTTGGGCCAAGTCAATTGGTAAGCCTTGCACTTGCCTGATCCTCAATTTGGAATCAATTGCGAAAGTTTATTTGCTGTAATTATTTTTTTTTTGCCGCTGTCTCATTTGGCATTTGGTTTTCGGGCTTTGGCCAAAGTGAAATGGCAAACACATCGTGTGGCATGCAAAGGCCAAAGTATTTTGTCCATCACAAGTTTTTTTTTTGCCGGCTTTGTCTTTTTGTTGACCTTTTTGTGTGTCCGCTTTCTTTCCCCTTTTCCCCTTTTCAACATTTGCCAATAATCTGACGCTAAAGTCGAGTGTTATGTCATCCCGGACCGGTTCAGCATTTGGTGTTCATTCGGTATTACCAGATTCCCTGCCATTATTGACTCTTTTTTAGGGCTGTGCCTTTATTTCTTTTATTTATTTTCTTTACTTTTTTGTATCTTTTTTTATGTTTTTTTTGGACGGGGAATATACGTATGTAAGCTGGCTAATTATTGCTGAAGAGGATGTGGCCAAGATGGAGATGGATTATGTTGGTAAGATGAATTCAGACCAACTGTATGTGATCGGTAATTAATTGTGGGGAACTTTATTTTGGCAGTGGACTTTGTTGGCTTTCCAAGAATCAATATAAAATGTTTAAAATATGTTTAAATACATTCTCTAATCAAAAATAAGTCTTCTAATTTCTGTTGAACTTTAACAAATATTTTACTGCAGAAAGTGCACTTTTTAAATGTTTACTTTTGCATAAATTTATAAGTTTTTGTTAATAGTCAGTAAAATTAAAAATACCTATAGTTGTAACCAACCAGTGATATTTCAGTATTCTTGTAATTCACTTTCGTTGAACTAATGAACATTTTATTTATAAAGATTGCCCAAAACCTTTCTACCTGCAGCACTATTTACCAATTTTATTGGTACACTATTTACCAACCTTTTCGGTACCTTTTCCTCATTACTTTGTCGCTCTGCCATCGAAAACTACGATGTATGACCAGTTAATCGGTGTTTTAATCGCTTGCCATTTATTTTGGCTCCCGGAGACGTGAGCTTCCTCATTGTGGAGGAGACCCGGAGGAGGCACAAGTGGGCTAAACTTGGGCTGCTATTATTCAATTGTTTACGATGCCTTTATGCTCGGCTGAGCACTTCCAAAGTAGCCGGCAGAAGTGCAAATTTTCGCATTTTAAAAAGATATATAAACATATATCCCCGATGGCGATTGGCAATCTAACAGTAGCGAGGTTATAGAAGAAGTCTGATTTGTTTGCTATTTAATTAGCTCGTTAAGGCAGTGTTTATATGCCATTTTAGCCTCTTGGGAAATTATTGTTGTACTATTGGTATTATTATAAATTTGTTGCGGTTTTTACGCGGGCTGCTGTTTCGATCTTTTGTTAGGTACTATAGCATTATTATTATTATTATTGTGTTTATTTTTCCATTGCCTTTGGCTCACTTTTTTTGCGGCTTTCTGCAATTGCTAAAAATACCCGAAGAGCAAATACAACAATCTGTTTTTTTTAAGCCGCTTATGTAAGGCTAATTTACACATGAATCGAACCACCTATGGAGAGGCATTTTGTTTTGCTTCGATTTGATTTCTATTAAGTCCAAGGTTACCGCTGTTACGATGTTGTTAATTAATGGTTTAAATATATTTTTTTTTCATACATGCTTTATTTTTTTTTCTTTGGCGCCTGTGAGGTGGCAGCGAGCGGTGTCTGACATTTCGTTTCCATTTCACACTTGACATTTCCACCCATAAGTCGATTTTTATTAGAGATTGGAGTTGAAGTCGAGTTGAGACTGTGCTAAGGGCTTTACGAAACCAGTTTCTAAGATCTGTGCAATGGATTTGGAACCATGTTGCATGTGGGCGTCACTGGAATCCCCAAAAACTCCCACTCCAACAACCTCTTCAGTTGTCAGAGTTTTCGAGAGTGGAGTTTAAAGTTTCCCTCCTCCACTGAGGTAATGTTTGAAATGCCGTCAACCGGTTTTAAGGTGCGACTGGAATAACTGAAAGAAATTTGATTTGGCGCCTGGCCAAAGATAAACAGTGTCACAGAAGAAAAAACATCGGATTTGGATATACCCAAGGAGGGAAAACAATGATATTTTTGGATCCGACTTTGCAAAGTCAATATTTAAATTTTTTTTTTTTGAAACTGTTTAAAGAGCAAATTTAAGCTGCACACATGTTATAGACCACTTGTGGTTTTTGAGTCTATGAAGTAATAACACTCAGCCTCGGGCCTTTGGGTAAAGCCAATCCTCTATGCAATTCCCCTAAATTTGTGCTGAATCACTGTGAATTGTGGTTGTCAAATGTCAAATTTAAATGAAAAAGTGCTCTACAAAATTTGAAAGAATGGTCTTTGTGTTTATTTGTTGAAACCCGTATTATCCGCTGTTTTCATCAATTATTTGTGGTAATTCCATTGGATTGATCAATATAA
Organism: Drosophila oshimai; assembly: GCA_018150695.1. Classification (NCBI taxonomy): domain Eukaryota; kingdom Metazoa; phylum Arthropoda; class Insecta; order Diptera; family Drosophilidae; genus Drosophila; species Drosophila oshimai. The sequence continues at coordinate 276,978 of JAECWM010000305.1, read as the reverse complement.
TTTAGTTAAAATTAGGTTGCGCAGTGTTCAAGTATGAATTGGCCAATATTTGCCACATTCATCACACCCATGATTTATGTAATTACTATATTTAAATATATTTAAATTGAATTTGATAATGATATATAGTTAAGCTGTCGATTTTACTACTTCATTTACGTTGCTTGTGTTTTGCAGTTAAAATGTGTTGTTAGTAAAGTATAAAGTATAAGGTATTTATGTTCTTGATCAGCATCAACAGAATGTAGCTTTTATTCTTTTTTTACCCTAAATAATTACGGATTTTTAATCAGTACTCACCACAGGTGTTCTCATCAGATCCATCTGAACAGTCCTTCTCGCCGTTGCAGAAGAGACCGCGCTCAATGCAGTTGCCATCACCGCAAGCGAGGAATCCATCCTGGCACAAGGGCTCATCTGTGTGGAGCAGAGGCTTCACACGACGCTCCTTGTTCTTGGACTTGCAGTTCTTCACCGACTCCTTCCAGTCGCAAGTCTGCTTCTCAATATCGAAGTACAGACCAGCAGGGCAACGAATGGCTTGCAGGCCCTATAATTAAAATTAAGAAAATATTGTTTTTTATGATTGTTAAGTAATTCTAAATTAAAAGCAAGCAGCAAATTTTTTAAAAAAATTTGAATTTGAATTTAAGTTTACTGTTTTAGATAATTTGCTGTTGGTAAGATATTTATCAGCATGAAAGTGCATAGATAAAAACAATAACTTATAATAGTTTTAGGGAAATATAAAAAAAAAGATAGTTCTTGAATATTATTATTATTTAAAAGTAGTTGGGGCTAACTTACCGATGAGGTACACTGGATGACGTCGCGACAGTTGTCGCCCTCGCCGGCCACCAGGCGGAACCACTCGCCGGCGTCCTTGTCCTTGCAGAGCTCCTTCTCGAAGGACTCCTCCTTCTTGGCCTCCTCGGTGGTGGCCTGTCGCCTGAATCTCAGCAGCGGATCGCTGGCACTGGCTGCAAGTAAGGAAAAAAATAGAGGGAAATAGTTGTAGTCGTAGTTGCTAGTTTTAAAACCGGAAGAATTTCCACGGCGAATGTGGGTTGGGTTTGGATTGGATTGGATTGAGTCCATGTCGCCATGGCCTGTGGCACTTCCTGTTACAAAAACACAGATACGAATTCGGCCGCGGTACATAGACATATAGACATATACAGTAGACATGGCATGCGGTCGGGCTGGTTGGTTCGTTGGTTGGTTGGTTGGTGTGTTCACCCAAAAATAAAACACGTTTGCCATTATGAAATACGATGTCACCAGAGAACCGAGTGCAGAAACAGAAATAATACAAAAATACAAAAATACAGAAAGCATTCCAAAAACTCGTTGCGCCTGCGCTATAACTTTGACATTTTGCATCCACTGCTTGGGGCTACTTGGCAACAGCATCGATATCCATGTCCACGTCGGCTTTCCGAATCCGATGAATCCGAATCGAGGGAGTTGCCGTATTTGCATAACTGTTAATTGACAGTGTTTATGCTGCGACTTTAATCATGATCGATGGCCTGTCAAAGTCGATTCGATTCGCTTCGTGGATCGAGTGGAGAGCTGAGCAGACAGAAAACTGCATTCGCTCAAATGTCAACGGCTCAAGGTACCCGTACACCTCTGCGTATGCGTAATTCTCCCTTTTAAACAAGACCCACAGCTGAAAATGAAAGTTGTTTACCGAACTACATAAAGTAGTTGCAGCTGGCTGGCTCGTCCTTTTTGCATAATCAAGGTTACCACATTCACATCTCGAAGACGGCTTTTCAATTCCGTTTCGATTTTCCTCTTTGTTTTTTTTTTTTCTTTTTACTTTTCTGAAGGCCGAACCAGTCGAGCAGTTTTAATTGATGTCTTGACAACTTCCGCCAGCCAAGCAGCCAAATGCAAATTGCAGTTCAATAATTAAAACTTATGACTATGCTGAGGCATTAAATACATATATTTCATGGGGGACCTTACCTTCGTTAAAGGCCGCCAAAGCCAGAACGGCAAAAACCACAAACAGTTTTGCCATCTTGAGTTCGATTTGGGAATCGATCAGTTTATATATCTCCGTTGCTGCACAGTTTTATATAGTTTGGTTTTTTTTTTTGGTTAACACAAAACACTTGTTTGGAGTTTGGACGGCGGAGAGCAAGTTTTGTCCTTCCGATCGCTATCAAAGCTCCATTTACACTGTTTGCTTCGATGCCGCGCACAATTTCTCGAACCCCTCTCTGACACCAAAGCCCCAGACGAAGTCAAATTTGCTTCTTTTATTACACGGTGGTGGCGGCGGCGACGACGACGACGTCGTCTCTTTCGTGCATCTGTGGTGAGTTTTCGGAAAGCTTTCCTGCACCTCAGGGGTAAGGTATCGAACCCCAAACACGTTCCACACGGCTTAAAGCTCTCCTGATCTCACTACTGATCACTTTAATGATCAACTGACAAGCCCGGCTTTTTGTGTCTGTGTGTTGCACAAGTTTCTTGTGGAAGTCTGGGCTCGATCGTGACCGGATCGTGGCCAAAAAGACGAGAGAAGTGCGGCACGTATGCGAGCACTCTTTTATATGCAAAATGGTGGCGACTTCTTCGGCTTTCGACTCGCACTGCGAGGTGAGATGTGATGATCAGTTGTGGATTGCATGTGCGAGTCGGCGCTGTTTTTGGCCTACCATTATGCAAATGGCGTTCTTGGCCATAATTATGGTGAGGCCATCTTGGGGGAGGGACAGTAGATTCCAGAACGTCTGTTTGTCTATTTTGTTCGCAGAGTGTTGGATGTGTGTCAGTCAAATCACTTCGTTAGCCCACACATTCACAAATAGTGCATAATTAATAATAATCCTACACATACAGGGAGGTATTTATGGTTTTTGATATAGCTTCTTATTTGGGAATCTTACAAACTTCAGGTACTTAAATTGTTTGATGGACTTTGTTACTGGTTAGCCACAGTGCGTATGATTGATGCTACAATACTTTATGTGGTAAATTAACATCGCAATAAAAGTTTATTGTACCTAGAAGAGTAAAGGGAGCTAGGAAAGTATATTGTATGTAGTTGGAAAATAACAAATAAAAAAAATAACAAAAAAAAATGTTTTCTGCAAGGGTCAACAGGGCGTATGATTGATTTACTATGAGGTTTGTTCCGAAATTCAAATTAGGGGTTTCAATTTCAAGTGGTTTTTATACAGTTATCTTTAAATTATTCTTTTTATTACTTCTAGCTATACTATAGCTATCTTTAAAGTTATGATAACGTAAGCTTACATCCATTGAAACCTTTCCTTAGCATTATAAAAAAAACTTAACTACATTTTCAAACAAATTAACTAAGAGTGTTTCAACTTCGTTCTGCTAAAAAAAAATAATAAAAGAAAGATACATCTTTAAAATTGTATTTTAATTTGACGGCTAAGTAGTTCCTCTCCGACGTCGTCTGGTCGTTCCAATTTAAAAGCTGTTATTTTTGTACCCGCAGGTGACCTTGATCATTTTAAAGCCAAATTAAAGCCATTTATGGCCCACAGAGTGATACGTCGTGGCGCGACGGCTGCTAACTGACAGAGAGGCGTCTTAAGGCGTGACGAACTGCCTCCGACTTGAGCGTTTTTCTGCTTTTTTGTCCGCTGCCTGGTGGCTGGTGGCTCCAACTTTAAAGTGTGCCAAAGTGTTTTGCCGAGACGTTCGACGAGAGACCTTTCTGAATTGTCATTGTCTATTTCAGCCACTCTTGACATTTGCATAGAGGAGTAAGGCTGACTGGGCTGCCTCTGCCTCTGCCTCTCGGCTTGAATTTCCAATTAAGATTAAGTAAAATAAGTCTTTTTTGGCTTGGACGGTTTCCGCTTCAACGCGTGCGCATAACATCTGCCTGAATTTACGTCAATTGGAGAACCAGTTTCCCACTTTGTTAAAATGTTATCATCTCGTTTCAGCGAATTCTTACGAAACACTCAATGAAATTCATGCTTAAAACCGCAAAAGTAAATAAATTAATAAATTTGCAATTGCTTTGCAATCGCTGGTTATTTTTTCCCTTTACTAGTATTTCTTCGACTTTCCTATATTATTGGTTACAAACACAATGGTATCCCAAGATTAAGTAGGATCATGTATTTCTTAACTTGTGGATTTTCTCTGTGGTTGATATAATGTTTAACTCCATAATGATTTTCGAAATGCTATTAACCTGTTAAATATAAATAAATGATTATATTTATACAGCAATGTAAGGCTTAGTATGAAAATCAGAGAACACAAAAAAACCTTTCAATCAATATATATTAAATTCTGATTCTGTCAGTCGAACTTGGTTTCGAAAGTTCTCATACGCAGTCTAAACTAACAGAAGCTATCAGATTTTCAATAAATAAATTTAAACAATTTTCATAAACTTAATATTATTTAGACTGAGTGTTATTCCCATAAACCAATTGAAGTTAAATAAAACGCGGTGTCTATACTTGCCATGTCGAACGCGACAAAATTTTTTATGGAGAACGAAACCAACCGAAACTTCCACCAAATAAAAATACGTTTTTGGACAAGCATAAATCACTATTTCCAAATGAATTTGTGTACCAATTTAACTTACATCCAAGCACAAGATTAAATTTTCTGTTAATTTAACAAATTCAATTTCTTTATAAGCCTCAACAAATTTAAGACTCAAATTTGATTTCTGTAAACAGTTTATTAGTTTGGTGATTTTTGGTTATACATAGATACAAAGTTTTCCTTGTACACATAAAATAAATTTACCTAATGTATTCTTAACTAAGACTTTTGTATTTACAACACAGGTCGACAAAACACCAACTTTTTTTTTGCCACAAGAAAAAACGCAACAAATTCTGTTTGTCGACCAGTGTCATTATACACAATTAATTGATGTGACTTTTAGATTTGTACGTAAACTCGTTTTGGATGCATTCGTTCTCATGGAAGATCTTGATCAAACCCATGTCGATATCCCTGGCAAAAATAGTTCCCATATTATAATTTCTATTGTTTTCTAATTCTGCTTTCGCCTTATATCACACACACACTTAATGTCTTTAGTTACAAATGCAATTTGTGGTTTTGTGATTTCACAAAACACAGCATTGCTTGGTGGCGCTTTTTCAGTTACGTATTTGGTTTTCACTTTCACAGAAATTGCCAACAAAATGATTTAAATTAAGAGTTTTTTTTGTCAATGTTGCAAAGTTTAAGAAATGCGTTGAAGAAAATAGGTTTTAAGTCAATTCTGCGAAAGTGAAAATCAGAACATCCCTGAAGTGGTGATCTGAGCAGCTGCTTTTGGAATTTCTCATAGGTACGTACGTTATGGTTTCTCTTATCTCGGTTCAAGTGCTTTGGCAAACTAACAAATTAATACAAAAAGCTAACAACAAGTACGACTACACACATAAAGCTGACACAACAAAACAAAATGAAGACCCGCGTCTGAGTATGGCGCACCCAGTTACTTCATAATACTCGAAAGGCTGGTGTAGCCGCTGTTGGCCTGCACGGGCTCCTGGTCACGTCGGCAGGGTCCACAACAGCAAATGCTCCTCACAACATCCACGAAGCTCGTCTGATCGAAGTCATCCAGATCGGTCATAAAGACACCTGAACTAATATCCTCAGCAGTGCGGGTACCAACAAATGCCTTGAGATCGGTGGTGGGAAAGCCTTCCTTGTAATATGCCTTGATCGTGTCGTAGGCATCCATGATGACGGCAATGAAGAGCGACAGCACCACATAAATATACAGAGATATGAACGAGTACAAGTAGATCTGGCAGAACCACCACAGCCAGGTGGCCTTGCTCGAAAGCGTGGCAAAGGTGGCAAACATATCATCGCCGTTGATCAGCGCAAACAAACACTCTGACGTGGTGGCCAGCGAGCGGAACTTCATGTGGTAGGGTCCTAGAATCAGCCAGCCGCAGAACACGAACCCAGCATAGATCAACAGAGCGGCGATAAGAAATCGCAGAATCTTTGGTGCCGCTTTCTTCAGCGTCAGTATCACAACGTTGTAGGTTTTGAAGAAGCCCAAATATCGCAGCACTCCAAACCAAACGAGCAGGTTACCGATGCCAAGGAAGAGTGAGCAGGTATCCCATTGGTCCACCACCATATATCTTCCCTCAATTTGCTCTTTCAGAGCGGATCCAATGATCAGAAGAACGTCATTAAAGATAATCATGATGTACCTGTACATAATATATTTATGTTACTGATAAGCTTTTTAGTTGTTTTAGTTATCTTACCAAAAATTAACAAACTCCAGCCGCCCATCGAAGCTCAGCTCCTTGCCGAAATGCGACCGGAAAAAGTTGACAGTTGTACATCTGAGGAGGTAAGCTCTCCACAATGCCCTCGTGCAAAGGGCAAACGATAATGCGCAGGTTAGTAGGACGAATATATTAAGTACGCTCCGTAGCATGGAATCGAAGTTGGCCTCCGATATAAAGTCCGTCGCTCCGTGGCACTTTAGTCGCGTGGCCTCCGCATCCAGTGAAAGCAGCATCTGCCCGTCATGGTCTCGATTGTTGAACATAATTGATATGTCGAACCGAAAACAATCGGGTGCAGACAGAGGTCCACCATTTGCCTTGAAATTAACCGTCTTAATCTTGAACGTCAGCTGTGCGGAGACGAGTGAGGCGAAATTGACCTCCACACCGCGCTGCTGGAGATAGTTCTCCACCCCAATGGCGGTCACGTTCGGCGGCAGCGACTCGCACACCTCATCGATGTGAGGATCGAAAATGTAGGACTCATTAAAGCCGAATATGGTGCCCTCTCGGTAATTCTGCAGGCATAGCTTAAGCGGCGGCATTGTGTTGTTGGGCGTGGGGTAATCGTAAGGTCCAATCGATCGGCTCACATTTGCATAACCATCTACGGCGTACTGCACAGTGTCGAAGAATTCCGATTTTAGGTATAGGGCAAAGGGACCCACAGCTGGCGGATAGCTCTCCACCTCCCGGGAAGAGTCCCAGCCCCTCAGGAAGAGGTGCGAGAAGGCAAATCGGTTATCACCCGTGTAGTTTATGTGGTTGTACCGCGAGTGGGCAAAAAGGCACAGTTGCATCGTCACCAGAAAGATCTTGACAATCTGAAAGGGTTGAAAGGTGCAAGTTATTAGCTGTTATAGGTGGGAAAATGTTATTTTTATGTCCCCATCAACTTAATTACTAAAAATTGCAATTATAGGTTCATACTTAAGGTAAATCTTATCTGATTTCAGTTTTGTCTCAAGCGTCATTCCCTCATAAAGTAGGCCGTTTAGTGATCTAGAAAGCTTATCTATAAATAAATGACACCTTATGCTAGGGCATGCGTCAGTTTATATTTATTGGGTATCTGCTGCGAAATCTGCTTTCATTTTAGACCAATCATGGCCAGTAGTGAGAATTGTTCTATCAATTTCGGTTCCCAACCCATTTTCGTATTAATCACTTCAAAAATCCCCCTAGAAGCAAGTGTTTATCGTACTGTTAAGTAACTTTTGAAATTTGTACGAGTGCTTCTACACGCATTGTCTGGCCATAAAATAAGTGAATTTCCCGGCGGTTTATTACGTATTATTCTAACTTTAGTTGGAACCTTAAAGATAAGGCATCGATAAGAACGGTGAGGCTTAACAATGCAAGCAAAATAATCAAAAGTTTGTTGACTAAACCTCGTTTTACATGCTAAAAAAAAAACCGAGCAAACAAAAAATACTCGAAGAACACACTGATTAAAAGCGTCTGTAAATTGAGCTAGCTGCCTAAACAAGTGGGCAGATGTGTCACCCGAGAGGTCCGCCCCCAATCCCCGCATCACGCGACTTCAATTAAATGTGAATCTCCAGATGTGAACCGGAAGCGACAATCGGATGTAAACCCACCTGGACAACGAACTTGTACGGAAACTTGCGCTTGGCCTGCCACTTCTCGATGGGATTCATGAAGAAGAACTGCAGTTTCCGTCGCATTCTTTCCTCCTGGTAGGATGCGGCCGATGGTCCCGGGAACTCCGGCTGCTCCACATATCCCTCCACGGAGGCGGGTGCGCTGCTGCCCGACACAGGCATGGGCACCACTGGAGCCACTGGAGTGGACTGCAGCTGCACCTGTCGCCTCAGTATCCTGGTGTTCACATAATCCTCATCGCTCTCCGGTGACTGCTGGTGTTGCTGGGCAGCTTCGTAGCTATCCGTACGGCGTTTAACGGCCGGAGCTGCTGCTGCTGCCGCTGCCGCCGCCCCGGGGCCGTATTTCTGCATCTCAATGTACTCCTCCTTCGTCGCGAGGTCGAATCACCTGCGTTGTTGTTTTCCGTGCAAACTTTCTTTTGCCCGCCCACTCGACATGCAAAAGAAAGAGTCCGCACAGGCGCAACAAGCAATCGGGGAGGGGGGTTAGAAAGTAAATATTTAGCAATTAGGGCGACTCGTGCCAGCGAAATTAATTTAAACACTGGCCAAAAATAAACTCAGAAAATTGCTTTGTTTTCAACCTGCGGACAGTGTGACCGCGGCACGACCTTTGAGGTATACTTAAGTTCTGTAAAAATACCGCAAATATTTATTTAGCGTATTTCAGCATGTGGTCTAGTACTTGGCTAGAAAGATAGAGCGGACTCAAACCGAAGCAATTAAGGGGGCAGATCAATTTAGAAGGCCGAAACATTACCAGTTTTCCAGAATTTTTTTTAGAGGATAATATTTACTGATCGTCACTACATTTTTTGTTCCAAATAAATTTTTTTTAATTATTTTGTTTTTAAGGGAGATCAACATTTTAAAAACACCAAAATGCCGGGGTTAACAATTGGCGGGAAAAATACAATTCAAAATAATTTCTTTTTATAAATAAATTTGAATTGGATTTCAATAACACTGATTTGCTATTTTGCTGATTTTGCCTAACAAACAAAAAGTGATTAATTTAAAAAACTTTTTGAGTTTGAACAAAAAAATTTGATTTTTTTAACGAAAATTTGTTGTTTAGTAATTTTTAAATCAAAATAATTGTTGAAGTAAAAATTAAATATAAATTACATTTTTATAAAAAATTTATAATTCCTAATCAAAAGAATTATCTCTTAAAAATCTTAAAAAAATTTGTAGCGCCTAAAGGACCCCACTAAGTTCGCCTCCGTACTCATACTCATTAAAACAAACTTTTTATAGTTTCGGTTTTGTATTTATATATGGCAAATTTAACAAATTTTCATTTAAAAATATACATACATACATTCAGCTAAAAAACACCACTGATTGGGCGCCTTTCTTGCACTTCTCTGCTCACAATTCTCGTTCATAATCAATTAATTAAAATTATTGTTTTAGTTGTAGGGACTTAAACATTACGTACAATCACACGCACTTAATTACGTACTAGCAAAACACATTGATACATTACATTTTTCCACTCGTTTTTTTTTTGTTTTCAAAATATATAAATTAACTAGTTTCTGTTTTAAGCATAATTTGTTTGCTGCAGCGCATCTTGTATAGAAAGCAAAAATTTTTGATTACATTTACATAAAATATTTGTTTTTGATTCTTCATCGTCATATAAATATGTGTGTGGTTGTGTGTGTGTGTGTGTTACATTTACAAACGTACATTTAAATGTGTGGGGGTGTGTGTGTGTGTGTATATTTTATATAAAACAATAACTAGTCTGAAGACCTTGTGACTAGACGGTTTTTTCGGCTTCTCTAATATGTATACATGTAGAGTTATCAAATATATGCTATGTATGATTTTCGCTTCAGCTCCTGCTCGCTGTTCTGTTTCGGGAACGCAGGACTCTCTGCTTGGAATCGAATCAAAAATAATTTTAAATTCCAGAAGACGTTTAAAAAGTCCTGCATGACCGAGCGAACATACAGTTTAGAACAGGCTGTTAAATGTTTATAAGTGGAGCACTTCCAACACAGACACACAAATCGATCGATCAATACCAACTACAATACATAAAACAAAGAAATAAGCCAAAAGACGATCGTTTCCTGCTCGACACGGTTCCTGAGTAACTTTCCACCTCTCTCATCTAACTCATCCAGCTTTCCCTTAGTTTCTACTCTGCCTCTGCCTACACTATACTCTCACGATCCCGGGCAGCCGCTGCCGCCGCCATGTCCGTGAATCCGGTCCGTGCCCCCTGCACGCCGCTGGGCAGGATTCCCACTCGCCTAGCCTCACCGCTGCGCACGCCGTTGCCCTTGAAGATGTTGGTCATCCAGTTGGTCAGCTTGCTGCCTCCAGCCGCCTTGGCTCTGTGCTGATTGGAGGAGCCTCCTCCGCTGAGAAAGTCTAGGCCACCTGGCTGGCGGTTATCGATGTCGGCGGCATAGCTCACGCTGTTCCCGCCGTGACCGCCGGGTCCATCCATGTGCTCCAGCGAGTGCCAGCGCTTGTTGTGCGCCAGCATTTCCTCGGGAGGAACAGACAGCGATGCCTGCCGTTGCAGCAGCGGCGACTCCAGATCATCCTCGATACTCACTCCCCCGTTGCAGTTGTTGTTCAGATGCTTGGCACAGTTGCTGCCACCTCCACCTCCTCCTGCAGGCACAATGCTGATCTGGGCGTTGGGAAAACTGCCTGAATAGCGGAGCGCGGGTAGCTGACCATTGTCGTGGCGCATCAGCAAGCCCAGCTCATCGTCGTAGCCATCGGTGGCATCTACGGGATTGGCAGACATCTCGTCATCCAGATCCAGCTGACTCGACTCCACTTCCCCATTGGGATTTCCACTGATTAGCGATACACCAAAGTCCAGCGACCGCGAGTTGTTCTTGGACAGCTTGGAGGGCGGCAGCTTGACCCTGTCGTGCCGCTTGCGCAGCTGCTGCATGGGCATGGGGTCCAGGGAGCGGGACTCCCGCAACAGCATCTCCGCGGACTCATCTTCGCGATCTCCCAGCTGAGGCAACTGGGCAGCACTGATAATCCTGTGCGGTCGCACCATGGCCAGCGGCTTGTGCAGAGCATTGGGCTGACGCACTAGTCCAGATCCCGATCCCGATCCTGAGACGCCTCCCGATCCCCCATCCATATCACAGTTCGTTTCGTTTGTTTCGGAATGATTCAGCGTGCTGAGCGAGGCCTGCGCGGACTCGAGGAGTGCTCCGCCCACAAAGTGCCCTGCGCCCAGTCCATTGATGGAGGGTCGCTCCCGATCCCTGTCCCGCTTGCTGACCAAGCGCGGCGAGTCTCTCACAGATCCCTGGAGACTGTAGGTGGACTCCCCGTCCATTGCTCTGGGAACAATGCTCTGGCGCCTGGATCCAGTGCCACAGAAGTGCATGGCCTGAATGCTCGGCTGCCGGGAGTCGGGATTCAGCTTGGGACTCTTTCGCGGACGACTAAACAGCGGCGGCGGCATGTCCATCATGTCCACCAGCTTCTTTTGTATCGCATTCTCGTTGGCCCCGGTGAGCCACCAGGTGACCACATCGCCCTTGCCCTTCATGTTGACCAAGCCGCGCTTCTCGGTGATGTAACCGCCACCCAGCTTGTCCAGCGCCAGCTTGCACTTGTTGGAAATGTGAATCTTCAGCGCCTCCCCGTTGCTCTCCATCCGCGACGCTGTGTTGACGGTGTCGCCAAAGAGGCAGTACCTCGGCATTGTGAGTCCCACCACGCCCGCCACCACCGGACCCGTGTGCATCCCGATCCGCAGCTTCAGTGTTTCGTTGGGACGATGTGCTATCCGGTGCTGCTTTACCGCATGCAACAGCTCCAGGGCCATCGAAGCTATCTCGCCCGCATGACTATCCCCATTTTTAATGGGCAGGCCCGAGACCTAAAAAGTGAAATAATGTTTTAAAATTAATACACTTTAAGAATAGATATGCCTTTACATTTGCCCACAATATTTGTTAGTACTTACCACCATGTAGGCATCTCCAATTGTCTCAACCTTGTACACATCGTAGCCGCGTATGATGCGATCGAACACTGTGTAGAGATCATTCAAAAAGTTCACCACCTGCAGCGGTGTGCTCTCCGCTGACATTGCAGTAAAACCAACAATGTCGCTAAAATAGATGGTGACCTGGGGAGGATAGGCGAATAAAGTGCGTTAGCTAACTAACTTAAAATTGTCTTATTGTTTAATGGTCTACATAAAGTTCGTCATTCCCCTGGGCTTACCAAATCATAGGATACCGGCTCGACGCCTTGGCCCATGGTCAATTTCTCGGCCACCGACTGCGGCAGCATGCGATGCAGCAGATCCTCCGTCTTCATCTTTTCCTCACACAGAAGACGCGTGCGCTCGGTGACGATGTCCTCCAAGTTGTTGGCATACTTCTCCATCATTTCCATCATTTGATCCATGATGTTTTTGGTCTTACCGCCGCGCATCTTTTTTAAGCGATTGCTAAACGGAAATTTTAAATATTAAATATGTGATTTGTCTTAAAGTTTCCACCACTTAAAGTCTTTACCGTATGACACTGAATTCGGGCCGCTCTTCGGGCTCCTCGGCCCAACAGTCCCTGATGCAGGCCAGCACATAATCCGGACAGGATTCGGCCTCTATGATGGACTCCACTTCCGGCCGAAACGGATCCTGGCCCTTGAGCGGTAGCTTCTTAACATAGTCCACGATTTCCTTTGGTTCAAAGTTGATTTGTCCGAACGGACCCTTACGACTAAATATCTCGTACATGATGATGGCAAAGGCGTAGACGTCGCCCTTCTGGCTGCCGTGGACGTGATTCCGCAGCAACTCCGGAGCACGCCAAAGTTGATCTTGAAATAATAAATCGTTGGTTAAAGTTGAAAGCAAATAAAAACTATTTCCAATATCTCACTTCTATAATGCTGATGCTCTCCGATGGACTCGTTCTCAGCGCACTGACGTAACTCGTGCAGACCGAAATCGGTAACTTGGAGCATCCATCGCGAGGTGACCACACAATTCGAAGACTTAAGGTTGCCATGATAAATCAGCTGCGAATTGTGTATGTAGATCATGCCCTGCAGGGAAAAATATCATTGGGAAGTCAAATAAAAGCACGTAGAAAATAAGAGTATAATAAATCTACCCACCTTGATGAGGTCGTGAATGAGCGAGGCAATGAAAAGGTCATCCAGCTTGATGTCCTCGTTCTCAATGATGTCGTACAGACTGCCTTTGGCACAATAATCGGTGACTAGAAGGATGCGCGTCGGCTCCACACTGGCGCCAATGAAGCTGTTGATGTTGTCGTGCCGCAGTTCTCGCAGCAATCGCATCTCCTTCATGATTTCCCTGGAAATGTCGCGCTTTCGAGGAAACTTCAACTCCTTGATGCGGACTACAGCGCCGCGCAGACGACCCGTGGAGGTTACAAACTGATTGGTCCAGCGAGAGCCATAGCTCTGAGCACTCATCAAACTGACCTGAGTGGAAAAGAATGATAAAGTTGTTTTAACCACATAACAAAAAAAAAACTTTTTTTCTATAAGCTTTAATAAATTAAGTTCCACAAATTTAAAACCTTAACTCACTTTGCTGGGTGAGGAGACAATTTCGTTGCCAGAGTATCCCTTGATTTCGTTGGGGTCGATCTTCCAGAGCAAACCCTCGATCTCCAGCTCTATCTTCCACTTCCGATAGATGCTCATTGTGATCACGCCAGAGCAGAAGAGCAGCACGCCCAAAACCACGGCGGCTACAGTAGATGTGTAGTGAGTGTCATCCTTCTTACACAGTTCGTTAGCAAACCCGCACATCGGTTCGTCCGTGGGTTTCTCACCGCCCGATGGCCAATCAATTGAGCCATTAATCAGCTTATACTCCTGCCGTGCACAAAAAAATTGAAAAAACTCGATAAGTAAAGCTGGAAGTTTTAGGGCCAGCAATACAAGCAGGAACCAATTGAAAGAAAGGCAAACTAAAAAAGAGAAGACGACTCACTCACTGGAAGTTCTTCGCCTTGGTGAAAATACGCTACAGGAACCATGTGATAGTTGCAGGGCATCCCGTTGGAATTGTTCCACTTGTGGGGCTTGTAGGCCAAAACAGAAAAGTTGCCCTCCGAGTCGCCATACTGATCGATTTTGATTTTGGATCCAGTGATGCCTAAGGTAAGAAAATACTTAATAATTAAAAAACTCTTTTTAGTTTATATAGTGCACAGAAAACTCACTCATATAAGTACGATTTTTGATTATGGTATCGATGACTCGAGTTCCGTTGCTGGCCACTTCAAAGATTACTTCATCAGTCAGCACTCGCGTCTCCTGTCGCAGCATTTTGTCCACAGCCCAGGCGTAAAGCTTAACTGAGTCGTACAAGTAGGCGGCATAGATCGATATGAACTGAAAGTCAAAATAAGGAAGGTATAAAAAGGATGCTTTCAGCTTGTTGATGAATGTTCATACCTTGCTAAAATTACTATCCACAAATAATCTGGGAATTGCTAAATTGAACGGAGGCTTCGAGCTATACTTTTGCACTTGTTCTGTAAACTGTACGTAGTCCTTTGTGGGTGGGGTGGAAGCCACTACCAGCAGACTGCGGGCCAGTTGGTTAAAGTTCTCTGTACTATGGCAATTCGACATAAGAGCGATTTGGTCCACTCGGCGCAAGTATTTTTCTGCCTCCCTGAAAAGCCAATTCAAAATAAAGTTTTATGTTTTTGTCATAAAAAAATCTTCCTTGAATAAATTACCTCTCAGAGTATACCATCATGTCAACAAAGATCACCATGTACTCGCCACGAGCAAACAGGCCAGCGGTCTCCATTGAGCTCATAAAGTCCACCAGACTATTGGCCGCCCCCAAAAATACGTATATCCGAGTACGGTTCATTGTGTTCTGAACGAGCTGTTAGGGAAAGAGATTAAAATTAATAATTAGTATACAAAATCTTGTTTCAGTTTACAAATTGTTGTTAGATCTTAATTGCAGACAGTGTATTTTAGAGAAATTTGTTTAAAGAACTAACAGCAACTCACCTGATACCAATACCCAGATCGACAACAGTCCAGCATCAGCTCACAACACTTGGCCCGATTATCAATAAAAGACTGCTTGTGGTTAATAGTCATATTTCGCTTGGTGGCCTGATCCTTGAGCAGATCTGCCACCGGGCCCCATACATCCTCGTACAGAATGGAGAACTTGTTCCACGCATAATAACGCAAAAGGGCAAGCAGCGACTTAACGACCTGAAAAGTATGAAATGTTAAGTACAGCTTGTGCGGCTTGGGGCAAAACAATAGAAGTGGGCACTTAAAGAAGTACTAAAATAAAAAGAAATCAACTACAACTTATTTAAAGCTTCTCCACTACAAAAATATAAGCAAAACAATCAGATGGATTATTCTTGAGGATAATTCGGAAGACACATACAATTTTACAAAGTAGGAAATTTAGAAACAAAATGAAATATAAATATTTAACATTTATATTTATTTTTAATATATACTCAAAAGCATTCTCGACATGTATATTACTGCACTACAAAGGAACATATTTTAAGAATTGTTAAAAGGTCAATTTATTTTTCTGAATTTATTATTTTACTAATTTAAATTTAAGCCCCATTTGTAGACTACTAAGCTTTTCTTGGCCTTTCTGTGTTTAATGCTTTCTTTTGCCTTTGTAATTTTTCCCGTTTGTTGTTCCCGGTTTGAAAATAATCCGAGGCTAAGAAGCTGCTCCCGTCGAGCCACAAAGCCACCGCAAGGATAGCAATGCAAAGCATTCTTAGTTACACCCACCCCAGATCTCGACCCCATAATCCACCTGTTGCCCACTGTTTACTCACCTGCGTATCTGGGGGTTCAGTGCGGGCGAATGTCGGTATGGCAGATGCACGGTACTCTGCACATTTCTATCGGTAGAGCAAAAAAAAAAAAAAAGTAAAGAAATAAGAAATTTAGTTGCATGAAAAATGCGATGCGTGAAATTGTTGTTTGCTGCTGTGGTAGGGCGTCATAAGTTACTCGATAGAAATACGTACATAGGAAATCATTGGAATGTTTCGACTCTGTGAGACGATGGCCTCCACATAGCATGGTCCTTCCGGTCCGAAAATGGTGGCAATGCCATCGCATATCATCTCGGTGATGGCTTTGGTGGCCAGTACCGTGTCCCCCTTGGTGTCATTCCAGCGCAGGTCCAACGTCACATTTGGCAGCAGATAGGGATCTTTGTTGACCTTTGACCAGAAAAAAGGATACAACAAAAATTCAATTACGAGATATCTTGGCCGAGCAAATGTGGAATCTAAGTGTCATTTATTCTTTTAGAGGTTTTAAATATCATCGATCTTAAAAGACTTTTACGAAGCCCTGTAAACACCCCTTAACAACACCTAAACGTTATTATTTGCCATCGTATGGTATCGTTACACTTTCTTATCTCTGTGACACGCCTTCTTGTGATTGATTTGTAGTTATAGCTTAGCTAAATTAAAGCCACCACTTACCTCATCCAGGGCCATAGTCAGGGCACCGGATATGGCCAGTCCCTGGCGCGTCTTGAGGTCGCCAGTGAGCGCCGTTAGGTAGCCGACTGTGAGGACGGTGCGATGATTGCTACAGTCGCGTACTGCCACCGACAGCAAGAGTAGTAGATTAAAGGGCCAACGCGTCATGGCCCCTTAGGCCGGGGCCGTTCAGCGCGACGCCTATGGGTCCCAACAGATTCTCACACTGCAATGAACAGAAAAAAAGTTAAAGATCAGACCGGGAGCAAAACTAAGTGAGGATGCAATTGAAACGACCAAGGACATCCTTTGCATAATAAAAATGCATGTTTGACAAAGGCAAACACAAAAAGAGTAAAGCATTCTGAACCCATTCCAGACAAGTGTCTTGATTCAGATGAAAAAAAAGACTGGCAGAAAGCAGAAAAGCTGTCCAAATGCCCAGTACACCAAGAATAAATAATACCATAAAAGCTAAATTATTTTTCGCTGTTATTTGTTACTTACATAAAGTTAATTTGAAATTCTTATAAGATATAGATTAGATAAGTTAGATATGATTATATACAAGACATTTTTCTAAAATTTATAAACCCTAATTGATGATATAAAAATTTTGTCTTACTTCAAACACTGTTTAAATTAAAAATGATATGCTCATCTAGAATAAATAAAAAAAAAAATATATAAATAAAAATTCATAAGAAGGCATAGCGATTTTTTTCCTGTTAAGCAATATGCTACAAGAATGCGAACGGAAGTGCTAGATGGGGTTCCAGGATACAGGATGCCCACGCAAGTAAATGTCAAATGTTGCAATGGCCCACTCAAATACCATTGACCACCAGGCAACCGAAGCATGGGAATTTTTTAATTAGATTTTTAAGTTCTTTGCCACCAGCAGTGGCGATTCACTGATAAGTAGCTTACTGGAGAAGCTCTTTCAGCCAGGGATATCAAATAAGCCTCCCACATTGACCCCCTTCCCCCACCTTAATGTTGTGCGTGCACAGCTTGTTATTGTTAATTATGCATGCGTTGATTTTCGCATTATGCAATTTCGTTTGAGGTATTAATATGGCTGGGCTATTTCAGGCATTTATTTGTTATTATCCCCGCTCGTGTAAACACAACGTCCTCCCCCCACTGAGATCCTGGCATTGTCCTGATTGTTTGTGCTGCAGTGGAAGCGTATTCCATGGGATTGGATTACGGACCTGGCCAGTTGAATGGCGGCATCCTTTATCCTCGTTTGCCTTTGCTCAACTGGCTCACGTGTAAGTTTAATTAAGTGAATAAAAGGAATGTCAGCGCCAGTTTAAAACGGATTATAAAGAAAAAATATGATTTTACATTTTTAATTAGTTTTAAATAACTTTGTCACTTAGTTTCGTGTAAAACAGTTTAAGCGCATCAACAAACAAGAACAGTTTGTTGAAAATGAAAAAATTACAATAAATTGATTAATGTAAATTAAAACAGTGAGTGGTTGTCAAATTGTGTTTTAATTACAATTAAAGATCATTGGTAAACCGAAATTGATAAATGTAAAAAAATATTTTCAAATGAATAATTCATAAGTCAGTCTTCACAAATAGTAATAATTTAATTAAAATAAAATACAGTTTAAATTAGACAACTTTTCACGTACAAGAAAACTTTCTTGTTTTTCTAGCTTGCTTTTTCGAAAGGGAATTTGCATAAAGTCTAAGATTTGCCTCCATCTATTTATCACACCCAGAAATTCCAGGAATTCCGCGATAACCTTAAACAAGATATTTTTAAAGATTTCGGTTTTTTTTTTTGCCATGCAGCAGCATGGGTCGGCAATCTTTCGAGCACCCTAATCTCAATCAAGAATCGAAAAAATGCTCACGCCACCATAAATTAGCATTTCCGACACACTTCACATATTTGCTTCTTGAATTTATTTTTGTTTCTTTTGGCAAGTTGTTTATATTTTGCCAATGTTGCAATTTAAAATTAGAACTACTTGGCCTGGCTGGCTTAATTTGGGCGCCACTGTTAAATATTTGCGCAGCATTTTGACACAATGCGAAACGCGTTTCCGAGAACTAGAAAATAATGGAACTTAAATTTAGTTTAAGTACAGAATCTTCTTTCCCCAGAATTTAGATAAGCAACTTAGCGAGTGTGACAGCAAGATATGGAGGTGGCACTTGTTTGTCATTCCTTAATAAATCATGGGATATCCAATTAAACAGTTCAAATCATGTAATAATTATCACTATTGCAATTAATGAATGAGATTACATAGGATCACCTTTTCATCTTGTGTCAGATGATATATAAAATCGTAGGACTTCCTGTCGGTCTCACATCCCACATCATGTTCGTTATTTGTCAGTTGTTGGTCTAGAAATTTGTGTGTGTTTCCGATTCCAAAGTTTTCTCCTTCACCCGTTTAACACTCCTCCGGCAAAAGACCCTCAAAATTCAATGTTTGCTTGAAATCGAGAGCCCGTCCCAAGAGTGTACTGGAGAGGAAGGAGTCGCGGGTGCTGCGACGCAAATCTGAATCGAATTCCAAGTGACAGGTGGAATTCCTAGTTTGAGCTCCATATCCACACGTTCGTCTTGAGAAGTCGAGGGGCCATTGCACTATGTGACAGTGGCTCTTTGTGGACAGGGCTTTAGGAGCAGCTGGAGGAGCAGGAGGAGCCGAATCGGGAGACGATAACGACACCGCAGGACACAAAATCCCCAGGTAAAAACGCACCCGTGGCAATGGCCATTCATGAGCAGATCGACAACCTCAACATCTGGTGGTTTCCACGCGACTTCTGTCAGTCGCGCTTCGGCGAGTTCCAGCAGAGTGGCACCAACTCCTGCACGCTCATATCCCTGATTCTGGCCGACAAAGTGGCCAAGGCGGAGCGATTCTACCACAGGGTCTCCGATCTGCCCATGCGGGGATGGGAGCTCTTTGGCAATGCCATGAATGACGGAAATAACGTTTACCACAATGTGATCACGGCCAACTCGCCCCCGGGCAGGAATCTCAACCTAAACATTCCGGATGCGATCGCGGCCATTCGGTCGCAGCAGAAAATGAACTTTCGGCTGGAGGAGTGGTTCTACACGCACATGGAGGCCGATCCTAGCAGCCCCATGTACAACAGGAACGTGGCCATCCAGCTGTCCCGGATAATTCAGATCACGCTGCAGGTGTTCCAGCAGGCCCATGGACGGGACAACATGCCCTCGCACCTCTTTGCCGCCATCATTGCGGACAGTCGAACGGTGATGATGACCTTTGACTTTCGGGCCTCGATAGTCGCCCTCTTCGACTCACACCAGCATGGGCGGGATGCGGGCGCCGTCTTCGCCCAGTGCACGCTTCAGAACATGGACGATCTGCTCTTCTGGTTCGTCAGCATGCTGCACAACGTCTACTCCAGCCGGCCCTCGCTCTTCGAGATCTCCTTCCTCAGCTCACAGCCGGGGGTGGCCAAGCGCATACCGCCGGCCATCAAAAGGACTGCCGTGGAGCTGAAGAAGCCGGCTAAGATGAGTTCTCCGAGGCCTTCGCACTAATCACTTATCCTTCCACCTTCAAGTCAAGGATCGGGTCAACCTTTCAAGCTAAAACAACATACTAACGGACCGTTTAAGATCAAAATCTCAAGTTTAAATAGCCAAATTCTTTGTGTTTAGGACATTTAGGAATGCAGCTCAAAATAATCCACAGACCATCAACCAATAAATAACGAACACCATTTCTTATTGTTTTACCAAAGGAGAAGGGGGATTGTATATCGTCGATACTAAATATCAGAACATTTTTAAAAGATTTGTTTTGTAAAACATACTTAAAAGTTGAAAACTACTCGGCTTTTATGTTAAAAATATTTATTTATTTCCGAAACCAATTTTTTCACAAATCAATACGAACTGAATTGCGTTCCTCTTTAAAAAATGTGGATATTGTAATGTACTCAATTAAGTTTTATAACTGAGTTATAAATTTTTCTATGCAAAAGCACGTACTAAGTGCTCTGTTTATTTGCGTTCTGAAGATATCGTATAAACTTCCACTATATAATAATGAAAAATGTTGTAAATAGTGACGATTTAAAAAAAAATGTTTCAAACGAGTTTAAAATCATAAACTTTATTGCAGATGGCAAGAAGGATTTCTTAAAAAATAAAGAAAATATGTTCTTATTTGTCCTTTTTGACAGTTTTAAGGATTACTTTTTTTTGTCAGCCATTTTAACAGAAATTAATTTTATTTTATTCTTTGTTTAAAATATGTTAAGCTACTTTCTTTAACAACCCTGCCATAAATTCAGTTTATATCTGCCTAATTAGCAAGGTTCTTTGAGCGTCAAACAAATATGGTTCTGCAAGTCAGTTAATCAACTTTCAATTTAGCACAATGCTCGTTTTCATTCTGAACTAATTTTCTGAAATTCCAATACGCAGTTTGTACTTTTTTTTATCTGTCACTTTTGCACAGCTGGTGGAGGTAAATTAGAGTTAAAAAATTATTTAGTTGTGAGCTCGTATTTGCCTTCCTTGTGTTCGTATGGGCGTTTCTGTTTATATTTGTTTATTTATTATTTCTGTTACCTAATTACACTTGAGTAAACAATTAATTTAAAAGAGTCGAACATCTGCGCAGGGGATTTTTGCTTTGTCGTTGTTTTTGGTTATTTGTTTTTGGGGCTCCCCGCTAACCCAAAATCGAATGGCTTTAAAAAACAAGAGTAAAAGTTGAACTTTGTAACGGGAAGCATGTGTATATGTAGGTATCTATATAATGCGCGTGTGGCTCTGCCGTATTTTTCTCGACTTCTAATCAAAATGAGTTAAATAAACACATAACGTAACCTATTAAGAACTTAGTACGTGACAACAATTTAAATATTTATAAAGTAAACAGAGAAGTCGAGAGAGAGAGAGTCTAAAAATAGAATCACATATCAAAGAAAATATGAGAAAACAAATCGAAAACAGAAGCGCAAGACGTGATAAAACGTTTAACGTTAAATGTGAAAAGTAGCCAAAACAGAGAAAGAGCAAAATTGAGAATCACATTATGAGAGAGCGGAAAAGAGAGCAAAAGAGCAATGCATCTGAGTTGTAATCAACAAACAAACAGCTTCAAGTTGTGTAATAAAAAACAAATATCGCGTAGCCGCAACGTGGGCTCTCTCTATATACTGCTCTCTCTCTCTCTCTCTTCTCTCTTTAACACAACGCAACAAGTTGCAGTGGGTTTTTTTTTTTTTTTTGGGGCGGGGATCCGCCTTTAATGCAGTTTCAGTCGAAGTTGTTTGCTGCACGTGTGTATATACATAAGTATAAATTGTTGTCTGGTTGTCTAAAAATAAAACCCGCACACTAAAAATAGAAACCAGACGCAAACACGACAATCCATTGGCCAGCGGATAAACCAACACGACATTACATTTTTTTTACAAACAAACATCACATCACCAAGGGGGTTCCCCGGGGAGGGAGCAGCGATTTTCGAGAAATACGAAATCTGGGGGTTTTGATGATGAGGGGGGGGGGTGGGGAATAAATAAAAACAAATACCACACACACACACCGTCACAATGTGCGTGCCTCCGTCGTCAGCAATTGTCATCACATCGACATCTACATCATTGACTCACTGCCGGGTTTTATAGAATTACATACACATGTATGTGTACCTCTGCATATGTTTATCACACACTACTATATACCAGAGACCCATTCTCAGTTTCAGTTCCAATTCAATCTCCACGTCTGGCTGAGCCGATTGTGTCGATGTGCTTTTTTTCTGTTTTTGTGCGTTTGTTGGACATTTAATTCGTTAAAAAGCGATTTGTATGGAATTGATGTTCGCATTTCATTGGGGTAGGTTGGAAGTTTCAGTTAAAGGTGACTACAGAAAGGTACAACAAATTATAAACACTAATAAATAATTTATATTTGATTTATTTACATCCTATCCTAACAGCTCCCAGATATTTTTCGCCATCAATATTTTTCGTGTTATGATGTTACCAAGAAAAAAATGTTACTGCGAAAATGCCAAGTTAAGTGGAAACCGTAATTTAATAAACCTCATATACGATTATATGAGTTTAAGACGTAAACCAATCAAACGTCTTTTGTAAGATATTTTTTAAAGGTTAGGGATTAGTTACTTGCTCAGGAAATCTTAAAACTATTTAAATACTCTTCAATGGAAGCTGGTTTTAGTTTAAAATAAATGTTTTAAGCCTTGTTAGCATTCGTATTTAACGTAAACTTTTATTGCCGTATTGTTTCGGCACCTAAAACAACAAATTTAAAACGTACAACATAAAAGCTTATAGGTTTAAAATGCTTTTTAACGCCTGAGCGATTTAATTTAAATCGCAAAAGAAAAATACTCACTAAAGGAGCTTATAAAACATCTGTTTAATATTTAAGTCTAAGCCATTCAGCACTTATCCTTTACGTGATTCAATTTATTTTCAATTTGCGGGAACTGTTTATTTGCCTCGGTGGCAATCAGTTCAAGGACATTTTACCCCCCTCCCACACAGTGATAGCCCCATTTAAATCCTCTTGCTGCTATCAATCATCAACAAGTTAACCCCACAAAAGGGCCAACAAAACCCTCCGTACAAAACTGTCACACCCAATGAAACATTATCTCACCACACAACACCCACACGTGAAGAGCCTTGGAAAAAGGGTTCAAAGGCCCCAACAAATGGGGCCGAGTGAAAGACGTTGGCCTTTTGCTGGCCCCACCATAACTTAGATTATTGGGCCCAAATGTGCAATTTGATTTCAACGTCCTTTGAGATGCTTTCAGTGAAAAAGAGACTGTGTGAGCATAATTTCTAATTAGAAATAAGGCAAAAAGGACTTCAGGAATGAGAAATGACGAAGAAGAAGCCTTTAAAGTTTACGCTTCACTGAACGAGTGAAAAGTGTCAGTAGGGGAGCAACGGATATGACAAATGACTGGACGTCTTGCCTTGGTCATAGGTGCTCTGTAGCCACAAGGACACTCCATGAAACAGAATATAGGAGTGGCATTTGAGGGGAGTACAAGAAAATCCGACAGCTCATGTCATACGAGCTGATTGCATTGCCTATGGCCCAGAGTAAAGAGAGCAGGAGTCAAGTCAAGTATCCTACGTAACACCAGATATGGGTATTAATTTCACATAACAATAGCCCCAATATGTGGCACCAACCTAGAAACTATAAAGGTAAGGGGAACGGGTATACTTAAACAGAGTTTATTAATGCTTCTTACGATTATAGACACAGAATTAAACTATAACTTTAAGTTGACAATAATTTACGAAAATTAGTTTGAAATACTTGAGAACTAACAATACGATTAAAGTCGAAGTTTCTAATGAGTTCTTTAAAATGTATATTAAAAATGCAAGAATCATAAACCTTGAAAGGCAGATTAACAAATTTAACGGAATGTCAATGCCTTTCTATAACCCCCTGTAATCGAATTACAAAACAAACGAACTGTTCAACTGTCGCAATCATCTCCCCTATTTTTTAAAAAACAATTTCCACCTTTTTCCGCGGAACCGTGAAATCCCTGATTCAAATTGAAATCAGGTATCCATAGCCAAAAACAAACAGAATATAATTTGTTGAACGAAAGTAAAACGAATCTGCCAACAATAACAATTTCGAAGGGAGCATGACCCTAGAAAAAAAATATGGAGCTCAAAAACTTACAACAAAAATTAAACTTTAACTTTGACATCCTTGCAGACTGTAGAACAAAAGAAATGGTAAACCTAAAATATTTACTAAGTCAAAATCAATGAAATGTAGTCCTTTCAGGCCTACTCAAAACCCGCTTCATAATTCTGTTCATTAATATCATGTTAACTAGTTTACATCGCAAACATTAAAGTAATTTCCTTGGTGGGAAAGTTTTTCCAAGACGCAGAAATTGTTAAGGCTCAGATGAGTGGGATAAGGACCAGAATATGGTGGAAGCATTGTCAGCACATGTGTTACAAACTGAAATTTCACTTTCACAGAGGCCAACGGCGATGCTGATGATGGGTATTGTGCAGGGGAAGCTTTAGGATGCACCACTGCATGCCAGGCCTTAGCTGCTGCTGCTGCTGCAGCTTCAACTGCAACTCCAGCCCCTCCGGAATCCCCCTAACTCCTCCCATTATGAGGCGCCGTTTTGCTGGCCGTAAAAGGAGACAACCCATGACGGCAGCTTTGGCATTTAACAAGCAAGGCACAGCCCAAACAAAGCCAGAAAGAGAAAGATACAAGTGCACTCGAAAAAAATGATAAAACAAAAATGTAAAACTATTTCGTAACACAAAAAACTTTGTGAATTTTGTCCTCACGACTTAAGAAATCCAAAAAAGGCTTAAAATAAATTTTTAATCAAACTATTTGATTACACCTAAATTTTAAACTTACATTTTTTAAACTCTGAAATTTTTTTTAAGTTTAAAAGTTACTTGAGTGCTTTTTGGTTACACATTACGTGTAAAATATGATAATTTATTCTTTTCTTAGAAAGTTCTATCAGTTGGGAAATAAGTATACAAAACAATTATTAAAAATCGGAAGAAAAAAGAAACAATTTTGTCGAGCTGTGTAATTTTCTTAGGGGTATTAACCAACATTTTTCGAGTGTAGAAAGAAACCCAGTGTGCAACAAGAGGGATGGGAGGGGACGGGAGGGGAGAATGACTCGTCCTAACCATTTTTGGGGAGCGGGTCCAGATACACAACATTGGCTCGTGTGAAAGTGAAGGGCTTGCAATGACTTTTGAGGTCGTTGCCAAAAAAAAAAAACTTTAGTTGAACTCAGCTGACAACAGCAGGCCGCAAAACATTTATGAGCGGTGGAGTTATGAGTGGAGGTGAAGCCTGCCTGCCTGCAATCTCTGTTGCAGTCCGGTATCGCCATCTCTATCTCCGCGCCGATCCTCTCGCTTCCTCTCGGGTTGTCATGCAAAGCAGACTTGGGAGCTGAAGTGGTAGTGCAGTGTTGGTGCTGCCAAAAAACTGGATTTTCTAAAAATAGACCGTGGGGAAATACTTGAATACGCGCCACATGTGCAACGGCCGCCAAAAGGCACAAAATACAACAGCAACAAAAAAGCTAAGAAAAAAAAATAAAAAACTTAAATCAAGCCCGAGTTGCAAAAACGAGAGGCAAAGTCAAACGGCAGCTCAAAGCGCTGTACATCTCTTGTTAGAAGCAATCCCCATGGTCCTCATCCTTCTTCTTGGAAAAAAAAAAAGGTTGAGTGGCAACAGGAAGTAGAATTTCCGTTCTGCCAAAAATAGTGGAGGAGGAAAATTCACTTAGTTGTTCAGTCGGCAAATAAAGTGCCACAATGCCTTTCGGTAATGAATACTTGGAATGCTACAGAGTCTGCAAATCAAAGAGAAGAAAACTTTAAATTGCTTAAATGGAAATCAAAACTATATGGACTTTCTTGTATTGAATTTGGAAACCAAATATTCTAATACATACTTATTCAAGTTTGAAATGTAATGTTTAATTTCCCCAGCCACTCTACACTTGAGCAGAAAAACGTTGCCTTATATTTAAACTTGTGATTTATTTATTTTGATTTATTTTGATTGAGAAAAAAGTAAGCAATGATTTATTACCATTGATTTATAATCTGATTTTTAACTGATGTTATGTCAACTTTAATTTAGGCTGTTGTTTTTAACAAGATAGAACCTAATTGCCTTACGTTTCCTGTCCAGTCTTTTCATCCTCCGTTTATACAAGAAGAAAATTTAAAATAAAACAGTAAATAACAAAATAAATTGTCTAATTGTTTTGTTTTAGTGCATCAACCTAATTTGTTGACCGCAACTGCTCAGAGTCCCCAACTAATAATCAATGCTAGCAGAGAGTTCGCCTATCAAGATTATCCAGTTTCAACACTTCTCGTCCTCTTCTGTTTGAAATGTTTTCTATTTCATTGATGATGCCTTTGCCTCTGCAGGCTCTCCAGAGTATTTGCCAGCCAATGCGTCGCGACTCTGCCTCGTCGTCTCAGCCTCAAAATCTGGATGGCTGCACTCAAAGAAAATTAGATTACATTTTCTACTTCAGAAAATAACTGTGCTTTATATCAAAAATTAGTTTATATAACCTTAATGAAATTTTAATGATCTAAGAGTGCAAATGTTGTTCTAAATTGTGTTCATAGAGAACAAGTTATTACATTTTGACTAAGATACATATTTGTATTTTAGAAATGGAAATACAAACTTGTATTTTTGTTAAGTACTTTGTTTGATTTTAGAAGTGTGGTTATCACTTGCTCCTCAACTGTCCTTGCCTTCTTGGCCAGTTTGTTTGGGTGACAGGGTGGCTGGATAGCTCCCTGGCTGGCTGGATGGACTGGCTCCGACTACTTGGGGCTGGGTTGTCTTGATGGGTTTAACAATTTAACAAGTTCCATGCAAGTTGCTGCTGCTGCTGCTGCCTCTGTGTCTGCCATTGCACGCAAAGTGGTTTAACTGGTATTATTATTATTATTTTTATTATTAGTAACGCAAACTATAGGGGCCAGTTATATGGCTCATTCCAGCCCAGTTTATTCTCTGCTCTCTGCCCGAGAGTCAGCATTCCAAGCCAAACTCACCAAAACTTATTTCAAATCTTTTTTCCCCACAAGCCAAGTGCAATGCTGCGTATACGTAATAATTGTTTGAGTACTTCTAAAGAAAACGCTGTTCGTCAATATTATTTTTTCCCTTTAGGGCATTAAATCATAATGTAAAGCGACAGTTCTTGGTAAAGAATGAATTATGTGGGAATTATGTGGGAAGAAAGAAATAAGAGTCAAGGGTAAAGTATGAATTGAGTAGTAAATTCCTCAAGTTGCAGCTGTCAAGATAGTTGAATGAATGCTAAGCCCAGCCCTGCAGAGGGGGAAACTTTTTAAAGGTTTATGCGGGAAAAACGACAAGGATTGCATTAGTTTGAAATTGAAGAAAAATGACAGCTTGTAAATTGGAAAAGCACTAAATGAAAGCAGTAAAGAAATAAATCAAACGGAAGCAGTTATAATTATTATAAAATCACAACGATAAGTATGCTAGAAATTATGGTTGTTCTTTTTAGTTAATACTTTACTATTCAATGTTAAAATATTCCCGACTTTTAGATTCCCGTATCCCCTTAAGAGAATCCTGCCTGCTTACTAAACAAACTTGATCATTGAAGTTTAAAGTCAAAGTGGTGGTTCTAGCTCTTATAGTTCCTGACATCTCAATAAACATTTGCAACGTACACAGCATTCCCTTTCACTTTACGAGTAACTGAAATTAAAACATGGAAGATCAACGCACATCTGCAATCTCAGACTATATTGTTCTCCATATTATTTTTTACTTTTACTCTCTTCTTATGTCTCCTTCTGGGGCCCTGAGCTGAACGCCAAGGCCATTTATAAATACTCCGAGCTAAAAATAACATTTGTTGTTGCATGCCTTGCTAAATATTTGTTGTTTTTTAAGCAAACACCAACAACAGCCGCGATTAATGGCCAAGCAGCGATATGCAAATAACAAATGGCAACGACGACTTGTTCTCAACCGAACTCGAGCGATATCGATGATATCCAATGCTCAAAAGCTCAAGATCCCCAAAACGAGCTGAAGATTGGAAACCCAAAAGTCACAACTGATACGGCTCGATGTTTTATTAATAAGTTTAGTGTCTACACATGCCGAAAACTTTTGGCTTTGCGAGTGACTAAAAAAAGATTCGTAGCCCACATTTGATGGACTATACTATGGCTACACTATATATATAACACTCGCCCAGGCACTCCAGCGTCGGCGTTATCTCGACTCAGGTTTTATTCGTTTTATTTTGGGGTGTTGGCTGATAAGCCATCAGCCGCCTCCTCCTGCCCTCCACTTGATTGGAATATTTTTGCACATCAAATTATATTAATAGTATTCACAACACACAGCATAACATACAAGCAACAAAAATGCTGGACGATAAAATCGTCTTTCGAACGTCTTCAATTCCAATAAAAATAATCGTTATAATGCTCAGGCAAGCAAGGTTTCTTCTTGCCACTTTGATTATATTTTTGTTTTGCTTTTTTGGGCGCCACCAATATCGATTCAATACTAACACCTTTATTCCACCCAGTCATTCACTCTCACACACGTGTGCACTCTAATAAATTCAAAATTTATGGTTTTATGGTTGCCCGAATAAATTCATCAAGCAACAGTTGACTTGACTACGTAGGAAAATCTTGTTTCAACTTCAAATGAATATATTTTGATTGACGAAAAGCCAATTTGTTTGTAAGGAAAATGCAATATAAAATAACGCAGAGTCAGTATGACATTTTATATTTATAGAAAGAATAATAATAATACGTTATTTGTTCTGGTTATCCTACTATTTAAAAAGAGAAAACTCTTACGTGTGTTCTGCGAAAATCGGAATAATAATTATCACCATTTGGCAGTCGGTAAAATCGCAATTAACGAATAAAATCCATAAGCTGCTCTGTAAAGTCCTTTTCAAGTCCTTGAGTGTGGTTATGAAATTTGGCTTGGCAGAGAGTTTGGCACAGATTATAATCACCACTTGACAGTCAGCAAAATCGCAATTAAAACCCGTAAGCTGCCTTGTGCAAATCCTTCTTCAGTTGAAAATCTAAACTTGAAAAGGGAAATCGATGTATGGCGAAACAAACTGAATATTAAAGAAAATCTAGAAGAAAAAGACTTTAAGAAGCCAACGCAAAAGGAAGGATTGTCTTGGTTTAAGCCTTACAATTCCTTGATTCCTAATTGATTGGAATTAAAATAATTGGACGAATACCGTCGCCGGCAAAGTGCTAAATACACACCCCCAAAATCCACCTCCTGCTCGGGCACTCTATCAACTCGTTGTCGGCCGTTGTCTATTTATTTTGTTATTAAATAATAAGACACAAATTAATGCAATTTGTTTGCTCAACCTAACTCAACCGAACTCAAGGCAGGCGGTCTCTCTCAATTAACCCCCCAAGAAGAATTGCTGGGCAAAAAAAAAGAAACAGAAGACTACGTAAAATAATACAATAAGCTGGAGAGGCGGCTGAACATAAAAAAAATAAAACCTATTTCTATTTTGTGATTAGTCATTGTCTGGCCACGCGACAACCAAAAAAAAGTAGAAAGCGAAAACGCATTAATTAAGCAGCAGTTTAGGTCTCAAAGATTGCAATCGAAATATACAAAAAAAATACCCGAATAAGAAGCACATCTCAAAACGTGGCCAGCCCATCTGGCGGCTCCCCTTGTGGCCAGGTCCACAAAGCCCCTAAATCCACCAATAACCACTGACTTCCAGGTCACAAGACAACGATACCAAAACATCAAGTTCAAAGAAAAAAAACAAAACCTCAAATTTGACACTAGATGATAAATGGTTTTCTGTTTTTTTCTTTTTGTTTATTTTGCTAGTTTTTATTGATGACTCCGGGCTACCTGACCAAACTGGAAGTGGGCTTTCTTTTCTTTTCATTCAGCCAGATTCAATCAATTGGCATTAACTTAAACTATCCGATGATGACGGCCAATCAAATACTCTTCAAATATAATTGGATTTGATGTGAGATTTTTTTTAATGTAAATTTTGAATATTTTATTGTTTGTTTATTATTTTTTGTAAGCATCAAGTCAGGCCTAAAGAACGATCAATTGACTTTTCTTGGTCTAATTGAATTGTGGCTCGACTCTAGTAACCCATTGACTGATAGCCCCCATTGAACTCCCAACACCCCACCACCCCTTCCGCCAATCAAAGTCAGTTAAGTTAAATCTTTTAACATTTTGCCAGAGCAGCCGATTCGTCGCCGCTTTTATTCGTCTCTTCGTTCGTCTTCCCCGCAAGTGGAATTACACACATTTTTAAGCTAATTACCCGGCGCCTTCGACTCCCAATCAAAATGCTTCCCACATATCATCATTACCGCCGAGCACTCACGTAAATTATTGGAAGGCAAAGAAGAATCATTTTGTTGTATATGTATGTACATACGTCAGAAAGTACAAAACGAAACACTTGATAAGAGCTCAAGATAACCAAATGGTTTCATGTCGACAAACAGAAACAAATAATTGACTGAGGGCGAAACGAAATCGAGTTGAACAATATAATCACTTGAAAATGTCAGTTATAAGACCACTTCGCGCCGCTCTATAGAGCCGAAAAAAAAGCCGATCCATCGTCTTTGAAAAGCATTTCAAGTGTTGCCATTGACGTTTAATTGCCGCTTAATAAATTTATTCTCCTTAAGCTTTTGTTTTGTTTTCGGCTTTGGCTCTGTGAATAATGACAGTTAAAGCTTGTATACATTTCAAGAGATTTGTTTTTTTTTTTTTGTATTATTTAAGTAATCGGCCGAGAAGAATTTGAGAACGGTAGACGAAATAAAGAATGATGATTTGTTGTTTTTTGGTGTTTTTTTGTTGTATTTGTTTCAACGTTTTTTTGTTAAAGTTCAACGGTTGTATGGAAATTGGGTGCCGGTGCCCTTGGCTGACTTCCGCATTACGATGAAAGTGAATAGATAAACCGAAGCAGAACAAAAGATATTATACTTTTTTGAGTTCAGCTTCCTAATCGTGTTTTGCATTCAGAATTCTTTTAAGATTATTAAGGGAAATTTATTCAGGGAGTTTAAAATGCATTTAAGAATTAAATTTACGTTTCTTTGCTAAAATAAAACAAAAAGAACTTTGATTACACAACATCGAAATAAAATAAAATAGTCTACAAACAATACTTCATTGACCAGATGTCAAAACAAGTGAAAATTAATTAAATAGTGTGCAAAGCTCCTGGCTATTTTTAGGTCACACAGATTTAAACTGTTTGCATAGAGTAATCCCAGAGTTGAATGTCTGCCAACACCTTTGGCTTAATAAGCTAACAATTTGTATTTCAAGCTTTATCCCCCGCACATGCCGCCGCTAAGCCTAATGAATAAACAACGAATTTTTTTTTTTCCTGTTTTTTATAATACTGATTCAATAAATATAGAGCCGTATGTGTGCAGGGTACAGCTATATCAATGGAGAGTCGAGTCGACCGACCGGCCAACGTTTCATATTACTAATCGCCGTTCTTTGTAACTGCTCGGGTTCTATTTTTAGACCGCGCAAATGTAGAGAGAACGAAATTTATTGTTTATGTAAAAGTTATCTTTAAATTATCATTAATTTATCGTGCATAATAAAATGTGTGGTTCTCCGTGTCAGCATATTGCCCTGTCTCCATGTGCGAATGGCTTCGTGGTTGAGTGTCGCTAAATGGCGCGAGCTTACAATTATTATGTGATATCTCATACGAGTATGTTTCGAGGAAAATACATGAAAACGAACTGAGAATAAAATGTGTAAATTACTGAAACAGTTGCTAATAAACAAAGGACAGACAAATAAGGTTAAAGGCTTTTTAGATCGGGTTCAGGTACATAAGATTGAAGATTTCCTCATTGTCTTAGAAACTAAAATATATTATAAAACATTTACTTTCCGTTATCAAAATGTCCTGTCAAGCTTCCCTTAGAAGCAATTAGTTGCAATTTGCTTTTAATTGAGTTTGTTAAAAGTTTGTTCATCTGACTTTCTTGGCTCTCACTCTTTTTTCCTTTCTAGTGAACAGTGAAAAAGGTAGAAATATCGCTGTTTTAGTGCTGGCTATTTCATGGTAACAACGATGTTTCTCCCTTTTTCACTGTTCACTAGAAAGATTCTTTTTTCCTTTCACTGTTCACTAGAAATATTCTTTTTTCACTGTTCACTAGAAAGGAAAAAAGAATCTTTCTAGTGAACAGCGAAGAAGGTAGAAACATCGCTGTTTTAGTGCTGGCTATTTCATGGTAACAACGATATTTCTCCCTTGTTTTACTGTTCACTAGAAAAATTTGCATGTCGAACCTTGTTTTTTTTACTAAATCGCCAATAGGCTTTTGGCTTTACTAAGCTGAGTGGAAAGCAACAGAAATTCGAGCGAGTTTGTCCAGCCACTGAATCAGCCTTTGACGTTAAAAACCGAGAAATAAACGTCTAAATGTATTTACACACATATCTGCGATATATACTCTCGAGTGAGGTATTGTATAAGCAAGTCGAGTTTTGCACAATGCACAAATTTTGCTCATGTTCATTTGTGATTAATAAAACAATTAGCACATTTGGAGTGAGTACGTGTATTGCAAGTTGCGAATATACAAAGCGTTGAATCTTGAAAAGACGGATTTGATGGACTAATAAGGGTTTGACCCAATGAAAGCATCAATCTAACAGAAAATATTCTATCTAAGAAAAGAAGCTTACTTCTTGAAGTTCTAAGAAAAGGTAAAAACCCATCTTATGAGTTATGATGGGTAAGGAGAAATGATTCAGGATGCTGATCAAGAATCTAAATTGTCTACAGGTCAGAGAGGCATTCTCACTGCGTTGCAACTTCTGAACTAAATTATAATATAACCTGCAAGAGTACACACATTTTCGGTAAATACGACATCTAATTAAATGGTAAGTAACATGAAACTTCATTAAGAAATAAAGTTACTAGAATGGAAGTAGGTAATTTAATATTATATCTGATTGTTGAATATATCCTTTTTACAACACCAATAACAACTAAATAAAAAAAACGAAATATTAAGAAAAATGTATACTCACGCGATGTTTTTGTTGTATTGTTTGTAATGTTGTGCTGCAATTGTTGGTGTAGCTACAAAAACAGCTTCAACAATTTTGAAGTTATTTTCTGTCGAATAACGGTGACAAGTCTTCTTGTGGAAGTCAATTTTGATTGAGAAAATGTCCGTATTACGTATCAGGGTAATTACAAAGTCCTTTAAATTGATTTCAATTGTTGATGTTGATAGTGTTATTATTATTCACATTGAACTGGAGCTGCAAAAATAATAAATACATTTTTTAATATTTGTTGATGGATGATACATTAAGAAGAAAATGCGCTAAAGGGCATTTGCATTTTCAATCTGATGGCTGAAAAAACCAGCAATTAGCGAACATCCAAAGTTATTGAACCAAATTAAAAGACCAATTTGCACATTGATTTTTGCACGAATACATTTTTTACCTGCAGATACAGTTAAAACTTATACAAACAGTTTGCAGACATTTTATTGAAAATAATGAATGCAAACATAATGCAAAATTAAATTGATATAATTATGTACAAAAAATTGCAACCTTTTTTAAAGTATTACTTACATAACGTTTCAGTAAATTTTGGTAATTTTATTTATATTAGTTCATAGTCCCTCCTTTGATTAAGATTAGATGCAATTGATACCTGTTCTCTGAGTACTATGATCTAATCTACATATCTACTATTTTCAAGCTTAATTAAACATACGTATCGCACACGTGAATGCACAAAAATCAAAAATCAAATATACAAATTATTTAAAAAAAAATGTGTAGAAATAAATTTGCATATATGCAAACATGATTCTCTTTCAATGTTTGCTCAATTGAAGAAAACAAAATAAAATGAAACTAATCATTTTCCCAATAAAATCCGATTTAAAAGCTGAAAGGTAAGCATTTAAACAGATGTTGAATATGTTTTTGCTTTTAAGCTGCATGTCTCTTTGCTTCGCTCACTCAATTTAATTTTTCCGGAGGACATTCTGTTGTTTCATTCCTGTCCGACATTTCTGAGCCATAACCATTGAATAACGCTGCCATGTAGCATTTGTAGCAGAACTTAAAAAGCCTCTACTTTACAATGATTTTTTAGAGATATAAAGTTAACCATGGAGTTGTTGAGTTTATACATTAAAACTTAAAAAAAACCGATTTATGTTTAACCTTTGCCTTATTTTAAACTATGCTCTTCAACATCCCTAACGATGGATGGTAATTTAGTTAATGTTTGCTAAGGCAACAAATTAGCCTTCATTAAAATGGTAAACAGCTAAAAATATTTAAAAACGCCAACGCTGGGTCCCAGCAGAGTGGCACCCCACGGATATCCTCAAGGATTATTACGAGCAACAGAGAGCTAAATTGCAAATGTTAAGTAAATGTGTACAAATTTATCTTTGAAATTAGGTTGTAGAAAGAAAAGTGTGCAAGCGAGTCGAAAATCTGCGAGTGAAAAACAACAGACTCCGCAAAAGGTCAAGTACATACTTTAAAAAAGTTGGGTTTCACAATTCTTCCAGCTAAGTTAAAAAATTACTTTTCAGTTTATCGTATTTCAAGCTTTTTCCAAGTCAATTATTATAAAAAACGTTTTCAAGAAAAGTAAAAGTAAAATTAATTAAATAATTTTACGTTTTATTAAATCTTTTCAATGTGGTTAACACATTAAAAAACCAACCAAAAAAAGTTCTTAGCTGTGACCACTTTTTTTAACGAATGGAAAAAATGTGAAAAATGCTTTTAACTGTTGCTCTTCCTCTGGCCCAATAAAAGCCTGACTCGTGGTGGCCATTGTGCGATGAGCCTCTTTGACATTGACAATCAATTCACGGAAGCCAAACACCCACACTCACCACCCAGCCCCTAACAACCCATATAGCTATGGTGACAAATTGAGTTTAAGCTCGTCCTACTCTTTTTTTTTGTATTTTCGGTGGCAGCTCATGTGCAGCTAAGTGGACCAAAAGTGTAGTTGAAAATAGAGGTAAATTAGTTCGTTGAGTGGTACAGACTTAATTGCTACTGTACAGCGCCTACGCGGAAAAGTATGCTAAGCGAAGTAAAAAGCTGAGATAGCAACTACTCTAGTCAAGATATTAAAAAACTTTTGTGTTAGTATCCATGGATATTATTTCCAAGTATTTCACCCACTCTTTCAACACTTAAATTGGTGGCGAGCGCAAATTCACAGAGCCCATAAAAATAATAATAAATTTTCCTTCACTCTCGTTTGTGCAAAATTGCAGGACAAACAGTTGTTAAAAGCTCCAAGGGTCGTAAATTTATTGGGAGATGTTTTGGGTTGGAAAGAGAAGTAAATATATGAGGGCAGTGTATCCAGTGTCCAGAAGGTATGCATATTGACTCGCACATCGCAGTTCCCTCTCACTTTCCCCAATGACGATTAAGGCTAATAGAAAAGCCCCGCCCAAAAATTAAGGCAAACAAGAGCAGCAGCAGCAATAACAAGAACAACAACTATAGGAAAGAAAACCCTTTGTGGACTTTCCATCGACTGGCTGGCGTCGTTTTCTTCGATCTACTTTGCTTACTTATTTGTTTATTTAACAAAAACACTTAAATTGCGACCACAGGCAAGCCCACATATTGCCAGTGACGAAGGCCCACGAGAAGAAAAGCGGGAAAATCGGTCGCTAAGGAAAACTGCCACTCAGGTAGGCGGACACTGATAAGGGCGAGTTCCTCGCATATTTTGCATGGAAAATTCTTTCACTTGCTGGCAGCCAAGGCCCAAAGGCAAATTGACGAGCGACATATTTGGCAAATTGTTAATTTTTACACAGAAATAAGATAAAAGCGAACGAGGGTCGCCTTTGCAATAAGAAATCATGGATAAAAAATCATTTTAATCTATAACAAACTTACTTTAACACAAGTTTCCTTGGTTTTTGGATATTTCCTACTGCCTATTTTTGCACTTAATAAAAAAAATTTTGTTATCTTTTTATATTCATTTTTTACTTATTGTAAATAAATTTCTTACAAACACCAATCGAAAATAAAGTCATATTACAGTTTAGAGCTGTTGAAGCATAAACAAATTACCACAAATTCGCTTATTTGTTGCTTTTGGCATATAGCGGAACTTAATTTATGCATACGAGAAGGTTGGGAGTGTGATCCAAAGGAAGTGGCAGAGGGCACGGGCATTTTCGACACTTTCCGGCTAAGGAGGAGTTGAAGGAAACAAGGAAAAGCGCACCGCCTCCGGTCATATCGACACCGTCTTGTGGCAGCGCCAAGAAACTCCGTCTCGAAAAGGGCCATTAATGGGCCAAGTTAAAACAACATAATTTAGTGCCCAGGCCTTTGGGCCCAAACATAAACAATTCCGTGGCACAACGACAAAAGCGTCGAAAGGCCCCTTAAATTGTTTCCTTCCGAGGGCAACAATGTTGCCCAAATCGGCGAATAGATTAGCAACCTTGTTGTGGGTAGATTACAATTATGTAAATTAAGTTTCGGGCAAGTCAAGTTGTGTGTTTATTATTTGCGGATTTCCAGGAACCTCTTAAGGCATTTGGACGTTTAAGCTATGTGATTTAGGATAAACACTGCATAATTAGAAGAAAACAATCGTTCAGGGAATGTGTCAACAAAAATGTTGAGCCACAAATATTTACGACAGTACCTACATTTTAAAATAACAATTGAAATTATTGAGGTAATTTATAGAGTGCAAATAGACCATGCGTTTCATTTATTTAATTAATACAGCAATTGGAATGTTATCTTTATTAAGCTTGTGTTAAAAAGGAATTTACAAATTCACTGTCAGAATAAACTGTAACTTACATATATTTTCAATTTAAAAGCCGAAATTGGCACAACTGTGTAACTCGAAAAATTACAAAAATGTCGACCAAACAAATGCATAATTCTGAACTTGGGTAATGAACTGCACTGACCTTGATTTGGCTTTTACATTGACTTTGGTTTTCGCTTTTTTGTCTGCTTTGAATTCCAGTAAGTTTTTATACGTGGTCAAGTTGAACAAACTTTGCTCAAGGGCCAGAAGTAAGCTTAATTAAAGTTGAATTATGCTTTAATTAATTTCAAATTTTTTAATTTGAAGTTAAAATGTGGTTGTCTTGGCCTCTTTTACTTAAAGTGTTTTCATTTTAATAATTTAATTTGGTGAAAAATATTAACGATAAAGGAAGATGTCAAGCAATTACCATGCTTGACTAAATGTTTAGTCAAACAAACGAACAATTAGATAGAATCCCATCATACAACATTCTGGCACTAAATCTACTGATTGTGTTGCCTTGAAACTTTTGTCCTTTTGTCTGCTTGCTCTTCCGTCACTTGTCACATGTCATGTCCCATAGGATAATGCTATGAAACAAGGAACAACTGGAAAAAAAAAAAAGTTACCATTGGCCAAATTAAATTACTTCAAACTTTTTGGAGCCCACAGAAAACTAATTTACTGTTGTTTCCACTACAGCAACTCTATTTTGTAAAATGTTACCACATGGGGGCTTAAATTGTGTTTGCCCTTAGGCTGTTTAAAACTGAGTTTTTCAATCAAATTGATAAATATGTTAAAATTGTACCACATATCCCTTCTCCCTTCTTCAAAGCGGCTACAAAAAAACTTTTAAATGAGCCTTTGGGCTACTAAAAAATACAATTTTCAATCAAAGTGACTAAATTTTTCACAATTTGTCAACGTTTAAAAAGCCCAAAATATAAAAAAAATATATATATTTGTTTGCAACCATATTGCTTCAAAAAAAAAAAAAAATTTTTTTTTTTTTTTTTTTTTTTTTTATTTTTTTTTTTTTTTTTTTTTTTAAAAAAAAACTAAAAAACCTTTTTTTTTTTTTGTTTTTAAAAAAAAGGGGGGGTTTAAAAAAAAAATATTTTAATACGGCTTATAAAAGAAAATGAAAAGAGGAGTAAAAGAAGTCAACATTACACATACTAAAATAATTAGATTGTTCAATTACTTTCAATTAGACCCTTTAATTGAGCAGCATCCAATAGACTAGTTTTATGGCTTCAAAATTGACGTGGAAAATACCATTTTGTTTGAGCTAAAAATCAATGTGTGAAAATGGCAGGAAAATGTCAAACGCTCTTTCATGTAGTGGTTATATGCATGCATGCATTAAAATCTCTTCATTGATAGCGTTTGGTTTTCCTCGTGTTCGTGTGGGGGTACAAGCTGAATATTAAATTAAAGGTAGGTATACAAAGTGTTTTCCAGTTGGTATTCTGCTAATTGGCGGAAAAACAAAAAGGCTCAGGTACAGTAGAAACTCGAAGAACTCGAACTACAAGAGTAAAATTAAGTTAAGGATGCTCTTTCGATCTTGATCACCAACAATGACCATGACCTCCTTGATAAAAAATTTTTACCAAAAACTTTAAAACTGATCATTTTCTTTTATAGCATGTTTCTTTATACGAAAGTTGCAGTGTACTTTTAAAGCTGGTCTAATAAAATGCGTTCAATTTCAGCACTTAAATAGCTGAGTACTCTGAATAGGAATTTCTATGGTTTTCGGCCGCTCCCCACAACTGGGGTTCCATCGATTTAGGCTCTCATCTGTGGGAGGTTTTTTGGTGAGGGATACATTAGCATGGTCGTATGAATGAGTGTTTTCCACAGTGGAAGCTATACTCGCATGGCAGAGCAGAGCAGGGGAAGGGATGATTCAGGAGGCAACTTGGGAAAATGGTCGTCATGGCAGCGTGAATCGCTGCGTTTCGGGGTTCCCCTCACTTCACGCTCCGCCATTGCAGGAGGAGGAGGAGGAGGAGCAGGCCTATGCACTTGTCGGTCTTATTGACGTAATTCTCGATGTGGTTGATGCTACGTCTGTTGTTGCACAGGCTGGTAGCATAATGCATTCAAGCCGACTTAAGCTAGTCAAAGTGAAGAAGCTGGCTTTAATTGAAGTTAAATTTGCACCGCTTGAAAGAATTTATACAGCCTAATATATCTAATAAGTATCGCAGTATTATTCAAATTGCACCCGTTGCAAATACATTATTATGCAGCCGCAAAAACTCTAAACAACTTGCTAAATTTAATTGAAGGAAGACTTACATCCTTGGTCGCCAATTAATAAAAGGAGTCGAGGGGATGACAAACTATCTGGTGAATTTGCATATATGCAAATCTAATTACTGGCACGAGGATGTCGAAACCTCTCAGGAAACTAACAGACATTTGCCGTCTTCCTTTGTTTCTTGAGTTGATGAGGGGGAACTAAGCCATGTCGTTGGCATTGATATTGCCAAGGTTCCCCGGGTGTCTGCCATGTTCTGTCTAATTTATGCAGTGCCAACGACTTTCAAGTGTCAAATTATTTATAGTGGAATTTTTGCTACACATCTTGTAGTAAAATGTATAAACTTTTAACATGCAAGCACAATTTGTTGTTTGACAATTGGCCAACAGAGTTATTAAAAATCCACAATCCCCTGTTAAATGCTTGGCCAAATAATGTTTCATTCTTTTAAAAATTGAAAAGGGGCCAGCAACTTTTTCTTCTTGTGGAATTTTTTATGCCCGGCAACAAACATTATTACGAGCGTGGAAATTTTTAAGCAACAGCTTTTTATAAATGACATATTTTTTCTGACACTGTTCTTATTATTTTATGATTTCTGTTTATTATCTCAAAAACGCGCGAAAAACTGTTCAGGCTTGACAGCAGAGAATATTAAGATGGAAATTACTTGAGCTATTCCTTTTGACTGCCTTGTTTGTCATAATTGGATGGACAAACAAAATGTCAGTAATATTAGGGAGCTGACAACGAAGCTGTTGTGCTTTGGCCAATATAAATGTTTTAAGTACTAAAAATAACAAAAATATCTTAAAGTGTATAAAAGTTTATTAAATTAATAAAATGTTTGTTAAATTAAATTAGTTCGAAATATGCAAAGAGTTATTTCTTAATTTCTCCACCGAATTGAAGAAAAGCTCTATGCAGTTGACTTTATTTATGATTTTAAAAATAAAAGCGTGCTTTTATGGCCCAGAGACACTCTCGATGGCCTGATTCCCCCAGTTTTATAGAACACAATAATATGGCCACATTTTATTAGTTTCATTTAGTATATTACTTCTAATTTAATTATAGGCGTGAAATATCTTGTTGACAGTTGACAGTTTATTTTTATATTTTTTTGGGAGGAACATTTATTATGAAATTTTTCAGCAATGGTGCCTATTATAGATGGGATTATATTATAGTATATAATTTTCTGAATATTTCTAAACAAAAAAATTTAAAATTAAAATTCATCAGTTGTCTTATAAAATACCATACCATGATAATTGTAAAACATACAATATCTAGCTCTGTTAAAAAATAAAGTAATTGCATTTTGGCAAAACAAAACCTTATCTCAAAAAACTCAAAAACACACACCGGGTACATTTTTATAAAAGAGACACCCAAACCAAAAACAGAGGATTCAAATTGAATTAGCAGAACGCTAAATGATCACACGGTTCCTCTAAAGAAAACGAGAAAAAAACGAAAAAATCACAGCCAAGAAGAAGAAAATTAATTTTTTTGCTGTTAGCGAAATTCGCAAAAAGATACAATGCCGCTGTATAGATCAGCAGATACTATACAGATACCGATACTCAGATAGAGATACACCTATGCCACATAATATTTTAACACACACGGATAAAGATACAGCTAGAGATAGAGATAGAGATACACAGATAGAGAGATAGAGCTGAAAAAAGGTTGGGCGACAATTTTCGCTCCACGTTCCAGAGGCCCGCTCAGGGACGGCACTGACGATGGGGCCACGTCCATTCTGTTGTTGTTGTTTCTTCTATTTTTAGAACATTAGATGATAAGATTGCGTCGTAGCCGAACCGCAAAACTTTTTGCGGTTTTAGCAAAATATAAACATAAAAAAAAGGAAAACGGAACAAGAAATACAAATTTAAACTGAACAGCTTGTTCTTACAATATCAATACTTATTTTAATTTATTTAGAGTATACTAGATTCGTCAAGTGTTTTATTGAACTGCCCGTCCCTCTAAAATGAAATCCGGGTTTCAATTTCAACTTCCCAGACTTTGCTTTTACTTAACGTGCGGAACTTTTAAGTTTGTTTAACGGAATCAAAAACACCTGTTCAATCGGCCGGCTTCGCATACTTTGAAGCCCGAATACAGGGGTCGAACATATTTGTTACTTAGTATTTTTCAAGCAAACATCGTGAAAATGGGGAAAACGTTTGTACTTTTGCGCAAATGTTGACATAGAACAGATACCCAGAACGTTCAAAGTTATGAACATTTTGCGTTGCTGCAAGTTGCCAAAAATAATATTCTGTAAGGTCTCGAGGAAGCTGTCAGTTACACCCACCATAATCTTACACACTCATGTGCAAGCAGTGAGCGGTTCACTATAAATACACAAAATTTATAAATAGTACGTTTTTAAACATATCGAACATTTCAATTTCGTTAGCAAACCAAGAAAAATGTAAACAAGAAAATTAGGAAAAATAAATGCAATAGAAAATTTTACTTTTTCTTAATTTTCTCACACAAAAACAATATACAGATGAAAATGCTAGAAGCCACATCGGCATTTTGAGCCACCCTCGAACCTCAAC
Organism: Drosophila oshimai; assembly: GCA_018150695.1. Lineage (NCBI taxonomy): Eukaryota > Metazoa > Arthropoda > Insecta > Diptera > Drosophilidae > Drosophila > Drosophila oshimai. Next base: position 235,199 of record JAECWM010000305.1, on the reverse strand, counting down.
ACCTCCCACCAAATTGCTGGGAAAAGCCAACTTGTTGCGGTTCATTGCCGGTATTTCAGTGGTCAACTTTTATCGAAATTTCCAACTTTTTCAGGGGGTGGAGAATTCTGCGGATATGGCCGGAGGAGTAAGGGTCCAAGCAGTGGCACCACATACCCCCACATGAAGTTATTTGAATCGGAAATTGCTCGATTTTCAGATTACAAAAATTTAATGGTTTTCGCAAACATGGGATGATCACAAGAACAGTGTTCACCTTTAAATTTAAGATAGCCAAAGCCTATATAGTTCCTGCACACACATATGGAATCGAAGCTTTTGATACCTATGGCTAACTATCAAAAACTTTGTTTTGATTCAAAGGGATATGAATTTATTCTTCACCCAACGAACAAAACTTTAAATTCCAAGAAAAATTGTTTGTTAATGAGTTTTACTAGAGTTTTTAATTATAATAATAAGCTTTTTGATTGTAATGCTGGCCAACCTGATACTTTAGTGTTCTAAAAATATATTTTTTCCTGAAATAACTTTTTATATTTTAAGTTGGGTCGGCTAAAACATATGTTCTAATGTATGTATGAGGTTTGTGATAAAGATTTGGTTTACTTACAGTGGGCTGACCTTGTTCGTTTCGTCATCAGCTTTTGCCAGAGATCGCTTTACTTTTCTCTCTCTGACTTTTTATCCGCTTCTCTCGCTGCGGATGCCTCCCACGTTGGCGCTCGGATTTACAGTTAAATAAACTTTTTGTTTTTCCACGATCTCGGCGTTTTCTTTCCGTTTTTTTCTGTTTTTTTATTAGATTTTTGCACTGTGTTTATTTTTCTAATTGGCTTGCTTTTTGGTTGTTTAACGATTGTTCACTTTGTGCTTTTTTGTTTTTGTTGATGCTATTTACTTATAGGTTATATTGCGGTTAATATATATATTTGAATTTGGTGTTGTTGTTGCACACAAAAAGAGAGCGATTGGGAGAGAGTGAAAAACTAACTAACGCAGCGGTAAATTTCAGGAAAAGAAAATTGCATGCAAGAAGAGAGCAAAGAAGAGAAAAGAGAAATGAAGTGCATTGTGCTTTAAGTCAAAAAGAGAGAGAGAGAGATTACAGCGAAGAATCTGGAAGAACAATGGAATAGATGGGATCCGAACAAATACGTTCAAATTGTAAAAAATTTATTATGCCTTTTTGCACAATATTCTTGTAATAAACAATCGAGTAAACTAATGTAACACATTAGTGCATACATCCATAAAAAATTAGCTCTCCAACATTACACTTTTTCTGCAGTATCAGCGAATTCGATGCGCGCTGGAGTCGCTTATCAGGGACACGAAACAAATCTGTTATCTTTGCACTGCTGTCCCTCTCGCTCAATCGCCCGAAAAACAATTATCACAAATTCCAGTTTTCGTTATTCTTTTTTTTCATTTTTGTCCCGTATTATTGTAAACTTTATGGCGCTGCGACTGCGAACACTCTTGTTAACACATTCGGCGGAATTTGTTTTTCATTCAACAATAATTATAAACACAAACGCACAGAATATTATTCGAAATGCTATTCGGCTTTAAACTTTTTTTTCACCTTTTTCGCACTCTTTGGGTTTTGTTTTTGCCCCAATCCAATCAGAGAAATATATATTAAACACACATATGCACAATATCGTTTTCTATGTGTGTGCGTGTGTGTGTGAGAGCGACAGTGTGTGGGCGCACGCGGCTTTGGCAATCCGAAAAAGCAACTTGAAGCGCAGGCGAATAAAATAATACTGAGGCCCCAAATAGAATAATACTGGCAGCCCCAAGCCCCAAACGAACGAATCCGCATGCTCTTCAGAGATGGCGGGTAAGCTCTTTCCCGCTAGATCTAGCTTTTTTTGTACATACGTCAGGTAAATATCATAAATACAAAAACATGTTAATACAAATATGTAATACTTTAACATTATTATATTGCGTATCAATACTATCAACATTCTTTTTTAGAAAACCATTGCTTTTCGGGACGTATTAGTTTAAAAACCCTGAAAAACTTTTGCGTTTTGGATCTACCCAAGTTTTACTCTTCGCTCGTGCCATCACTGCCTCAGCTCTCAGAGCTGAGAGTTTTTCTCTCTCTCGTGCGTTATTTTATCTCTCTCCCGCTAATTGACGCTGCCGCGGATCAACATGTGTGTGCCGAAAGAGAGAGAGAGCAGCTCTCTCTTAGAAAGAGGGATCTCGCTCGCACACATTCATGCAATGGGCATCTGCAGCAAATTCTATTTTTAAACTTAAATTAATATTGTTCTTTATTTTATCAGCAGCGGCGCGAAATAAAGCAGGCAGCGTCGACGTTCGTAGGCGGCTGCTGCTGCGAAGAAGAGGAAGAAGGAGATGAAGCAGCAGAAAGCTGAAAACAAATAAATAACACGAGAAAAACTAGACTGCTAATCAGGCAGAGAAAAGATATCACTGCTCTCTGTCTCTGTCTCTCCCTCTCCCGCTCTATCGGTGTGTGCGAAAAGCGAAGCTCAAATGCTGCTGCTCTTCTCTGTCTCTCTCTCCATCTTCTTTGCTTGCTATCACCGCTTGATAAGAAATGCGTTAATCTTTATTAAGCGCTGCCCCTGTGTGCGATGGTGTGTGTGTGTGTATTCCACGCTTGCGTGTGTGTGTGCGTTTCTGGAGTATCAACATGGGAGTTTTTCAATTTCTGTTGACAATTTCCGTTGGAAACTTTTCGCTAAAAAGGTGCTAAACAAAATCTGCCAAAGTCCAAGAGGAAAATGTAATTTATGCATTAGGCAACAGAAACAGGAAAACAAAGAACACGAGAACGGGTAAAAAGAAGCAATAGAAAAATCGGCCCAAGACTGCAGCAACAACTTGTTGGATGACTCAGTATAACAGTGGGACAAAAGTGCACTGTGCCGGTAAAATGTCCTGCAAGCAAATTTAAACTTTGTGTTTTTCCTCCGTACATTTATTTGTGATGTATTACCACAACAAGTTTCCAACCAGATTTTAATTCTTGAAATCACCAAACAGGAAGGGTAGAATAACTTCTGTCTTAATTTAACTTAATCTTATTCAACTATTGAAAACAAATTTCTAAATCTACTCTAATTTTGTAACTTTTATTTAAAGTTCTAAGTTTTAGAAACACATCAGCATGCTACATTAAAAAGAGAGTTCTCAAAATAAAATGCTTAAAAACCACATATTTCAGGCACAACAGTCTAAACTTACTGTTTACAGTTTTACCTTCAGGAAGAAAAAAAAATGTTTCAGTTGCTTTCAAATTCCTTTCTTTCCTTAGGAGTCGGAGAACCCGACCAAAAGTTTTTTCCTGTTTTAATTAAAATGTTAAAACCCTCAACCCTAGGCTTCACTAATTAAATTCCACCCAAGGTTTTTTTGTAGACTAATAATACAAACTTTAACAGACTTCTGCGAAAATAATACAATATACTGTTAGGGGAATGGGTCTGATTAATTCCCATGAAATTTAAAGGTTTCAAACACAAATTGCTCCAACAAGTTTAGCATTTTTCACTGTTATTAAAATATTTTGTTATAACTGAAGTAAATGTATATACCATCATTTTTATTACCTCCCTCGAATTGGTGGGAGAAATCGGCCCACATGCACACACCTATGGACATAAATAAGGACGTTGGATGATAGTGGGAGTGTTCTCTTTTTCAATCCGGCCATGCTTGTTCAAGACATTTTATTTTGACATTTCAATATAAAAATAGTTCCCAAAAATGTGCCAAAATAAAAACGTTTAAAGATAATTCCCTCGGCTATTTCTATGGTAACATCCAACGAAAGAGATCAATTGTTGTGATAACGCAAAAGGAGGCAAAATCAAATGCAAAGAGTGCGTGAGCGTGAGAGACAGTCCAAACAAAATCTAAAAGCAGAGAGTAAAATCGTTTTTTCTTTCTGTTTTTCTAGCGACGTGACAAGTGCAAAGAGCGCAAAATTGGACATTTTTATGCATGGTCCGCAATTGCATTGTGAAACTTTTCCGACTTTGCTTTTATTGTTGTGCATTTGTTTTATCACTGTTGCACTTTTGCCACTGCGATCGTGTCCGTGCTGCTGTGTGTGTGTGTGTCTGTGTTTTCGAAAAGCAAAGCAGAACGCAATAAACATTTGCGGCGCTTTTACTCGTTATCACTTCACAGTCACTCGAGATTCACTGTACTTGCTTTTGAGGCTCCGATTCAATTTTTTTCAGTTTCCACTTTACTTTCAAAACACAATTTCGAATTTACCGCTTCTTTAGCTGCGAATTTCGTCCGCGTCTTTCGTCTCGACGGTGTGCTGATTTTTTGCAATTTGTTTACAGCGGAATGGATTGTAACGGTAACAGTTAGCAGAGGGTGGAATACTTTTAGCAGCTAAGAGAGGAATCTGTAAAAGCGTAAGAGAAATTTGCTTTACCAGGCCAAAGCACAGTGGGGTAATAGAGGGCTTGTACCTTTAAAAACATAGTTCAGAAATCTCAAAATAGGGATACAAAAAAAGTTATTTGTTTAAAATAAACCTTGTTATTTAATAATAAGCTGTCAAAATAAATTGTTAAGTAAACTTTAACTGTAAAACTAAAAAAAATAACAGCGTGGTGTATAGTTATAACCTGACCATATTTTTTATGAACAACTCCCGAAAGCAACAATTTACTTAATATAAATAAGTCACATTTTTAATTAAATTTTTAAAATCACAACAAAAAATTATTTTTCTCTGTGCAGCCTTTGGAACTGTGTGTGAGCAATGTTAAGTGCCAATGTTCGCTAACAGACTAAGAGCGCAAGAGCATCCACTAAACATAGGCTTGGACACTCATTGTTTTTTTTTAATTATTTAAACGTTGATATTTTTGTTAGTTTGTTTTGATAGTGAATACTTTTTCTTGAAAGTAAGGCACTTAGGTTTTCTTTTGAACGCTTTCACAGGGCGTCGCACATTTCACCCCAATAAAATTTGAGCAATAACGACTTTCAGCCGATTCAAATTAACAGCAGGTATGGATTGTAACGGTAAAATAATAACAGCAGCTTTTAAATAGCACCAAAAATGCTGCAAAAACATACTTGCATTGCCTTAAGGGAGGTTCTAGTCACAAGCGACCAAAAAAATAATTTTTTTATTGCTTTATTTTCATCTTTATGGTCCTTAAAATGTGTAGGCAAAAGGATATTTCCCTATCTAATTGATTTTACGAGTTGTAGCCTATAGACGAGAGAGCGCGTCGGCCGAAAAACAGGTCTTTGTCAAACTTTAAACGCGTTTTTCTCGAAACACCTTTTTTTTGCGCGCGGGGCGTGATTCCGCTTCAACGGCTAAACCGATTTTAACGTTTGGCGGCTCTTATTAAAGCTTATTCAATTTAGGGGCCTTCTCGAAGCGTTTTTATTTTTTTAAATTTTTTCGTATTTTTTTTAGCGTGAAAACAAAAAAACGAGGCAAAAAAGGTTGTTTTTTCTATAAAAAATCACCATTTTTTTAAAGGGTTTTTTAAAAATCGGAAACCGAGAAGGCCCCCAAATTTCATCTACTTTAAGATTTTTTTTGTTTTTTTCGTTTCCGATCACTAGGCAGGGCTGTAGAGCGCCCCGCGCACACTGTCCACCACCGCACACGACCACCGTCATTGAGGGCTGGAGCCGCCATTTTGTTTTTTTTTTACTATAAAAAATTGTTTATAATCTTTTTAAAGTATAGACAAAAAAATGTCACAAAAGTTTTTTTTTAAAAAATACGTGTGTACTATCTAAAAAAATCATGAAATTACGCACATTTTCGGGCCTCTGGACTAGAACCAGGCTTCGTAAATAACACACACTGTTAAAAACATGTCAAATTTTTATTTACAGTGTGAAAAACAGTAATTTACATGTGTGTAAAAAATGGAAGTGTGCATGTGTTCAAAACGTTTTTGACGTGAATAGCTTACATGTGTTTTTAACACAAGTGTTAAAAACGATTTTTCGTTTTTTACACACACCCAGGAATCGTTTTTAACACAAAACATTTTTGACACTCAGGTGTCAAAAACAATTGTGGAAAAGTGAAATATTTTAATACTTGTAACCCCAAATACAAGTGCATTATTTCTAAGACAATCAGAGTGCCATGTGATGGTTATGGGTTGTCTTAAACCATTGTGGTCTGAAGATTTCGCGGATTGATTTTGATAATTTTTTCTGCATTAGTTAAGAGTTCATGCTTAACATACAAAACTACTCGAGGGTTGTTCTTAAAAACTCGCGGTCCGTCGAGGAAAATTAGTTGTTAACGGTTTGTTGGGTTATTGAACGCTGTACCAGCCAATTACCAAAAATTGCCCACCGAGGATAACTTTTTCGCGGTTTTTAGTTGTACTCATAATGGACTTAAAGAGTCACCCTCTACGCTACAGACAAACTAAAATATAATATAAATTAAATTTCTAGCCGTTTAACGTTTATTTGTCTAATACAAAATATAATAGGAAATAGTTATATTTCACACTTCCACAACAGTTATTGACACATGAGTGTCAAAAATAAATTGTGTTTAAAACGATTCCTGGGTGTGTGTAAAAAACGAAAAATCGTTTTTAACACTTGTGTTAAAAACACGTGTAAGCTATTCACGTCAAAAACCTTTTAATCACATGTACACTACCATTTTTGGCACACAAGTAAATAATTCGTTTTTCACACTTTTTTTTGTCGTTTGACAAGTAAAAAACAAATGTTTGTTACATTTTGTGTTATTTTCCGAACCCTGACTAGAACCTCCCCTTAACTCTAGTTTAAATATAACTATGCGAATATGGTCAGAAAACACAAGTACTTAATTAAATAAATAGGTTTAAAAAAAACTCAGTTCTAAAAACTAGAAACCATGGAAGACTTTTAAGAATAAAATCTTAAATTTTCGTTAAAATACGAAGTGAACACAAAATATAAAACATTAAATCGTGGTAATAAGCGCCTTTAACTTTGTTTATTACGAGTACATCAAAAGATTTTGCTTTCCCTCACAAAAGGATGTTGCGGATGCCGACACCCGTTATCATAGGTCGCTCCTTGGGACCTCGGATAAAGTTGCCCGACACCTGGAGGAATTCGCTCTGCTTCCGGGAGTACATCGATGCCTGCTGGCAGAGGTTGACATTCACGGTGTTCTCCGTCAAGTAGACGCGTCCGTTGATATGGATGTGACTGTTTTTGATAATGATGTTCTGGCTGGGCTGTGGACTGCGCGATCTCGGGAACCCTATCGTTCTGGATCCGTTTGATGCAATGGAATCCGTTCGCTTCCACATCACCATGGATTCCTCGGAGGGTGGCAGAAGCTCGTTTCCGGATAGTGCACTGACCTGGCTGCTGGAACTGCTGCTGATCCGCAGCTCGTGCAGAAGCTCTCGCATCTCGAGGCAGTGGGATCGCAGGACGTTCAGCTGCTCCTTCAGATCGTCATTTTCGTCAAGATTCGGTTGATTCTGCTGCTCGTCGGTGAGGGATGGAGATCCCGGATGCAGTGTCTTGCGGCACTTGAGATAGTTCTTGGCTCCCACCTCCGCCAGTTGAAGGAGCTTAGAAATGCCGAAGGTCAGGGCGAAGATCACCCCGAAGCTCACCGCGAACTCGTAGGATCCACTGGAAGGGCCTCGCTCCGGAAGCTTGTGTATTCGACGCGGCTCAAACGTTATTGCGGGTAACTCTGCAACGAGTTTATAAATTAATAAAGATGTTGAATAATATCAAACAATTTATTTGTGTAAACGGTAAAATGCTCACCTGTATAGAGTTCCACTCGGTAATCAGAGGAATCAGGCTTCTGGACGTGCTGGAAACAGAGCAGAGCCCAAGCAACGAAGGCCAGGGCGGACAGGAACAAAAAACTTATGTTTTCGAACATAATTTCCCGAAATGGTTGTTGTGTTTAAATACATGTGTGCTTAAAAAACAACATCCGAGTAAGTCGGGTTTCGTGTGGAAAATGAGTTAGTGTATAAAATGAAAGAAAGATTTGTTGACAGTTAAAACAATAAGATCAATCCTACTCTGATTATTCAATTATGAAGCTATTTTTAATCAACCAAGTTTAATACTGTTTTTAAAAAAAGTTATTTTCCAAATCGTTTTAGATAAAATGGTGGTGGATTTAATTTGCTAAATATGACAATCTAAAACAACAACATTTTTTGTTCTTACAAACATTTTAATTTATTTAATTTTTTTGTACGAGTGAATATTTGAATTAAGTATTAAGAAGTCTTTTAGTATTTAAAGACAACGTTTGCCGTACAATTTGTACCTGCAAGAGGCTGGTCACACTGCCAACTAAATAAAGGAAACGTGCTATTTTAAAGTTAAATTTACCTATTTAAGCAAACTAAAATGGAAATGATGGTATGTTGTAAGGAAAATGCAATGAATCTGCTTAAACTAATATGCATTCCAGCAAGGAGCATCGCTGCTGTCGCGGCCGGCAGATGAATTTGGCAACGATTCGCTGGTGGAGGAACTGTGGGCTTCAAAAGCTCTGGAACATGCCGAGGTTCACTTTAACGTAAGTCTACCTTGTTTACTCGAGACAAAGCAAATAACAACTACTAATGTGATATTCAATCCGCTGCAGCTGCTCACCAGCGTCCATCCCTCCCAGCTGAGACTTACGCCCTACGACGACCAGATTTATGCCACCTTCCGGCAAGATTTCCCCGATCTCCAGGTTGGCCGGCTCTCCGATGAAACCCTCAAATCCGCCGTGGAGAAGCTCAAGTGGCGGCAGTTCGCCGAGAAGTTCAACAAGATGGATGACTATTCGTATGGCACACTGATGCGCGCTGATGCCAGCAAGGAATTCTCGCCGGACAACTCCATCTTCGTGTTTCGGGTCCAGTTTCTGGCCATTGAGATCGCCCGGAATCGAGAGGGACTAAACGATGAGGTTCACAAGAAGCACAAGCCAGCTAGGAAAATCCCGGAGGAGGAACAGTAATCCGTCACCTTAGTTTAGATTAAGCTGTAAGGATTAAATGCATTTTTAGACGGTGTTCGTCTAGCTACTATTGTAAACAATCAAATTATTTTTCTAAAAATTACAAAAATTTAAAATATGAATTAAAAAATACAAGCTACACAACATATCGACGATTATTTAAACACTGTTTAAAAACAGATTGATTTTATTGGTAAATTGATTTCATTTAATCTGAGAACAACAATTAACCCAGGGTTTTAAAGTTATAATATTGTCATATAAAGTACATAATGTATATATTAAATATATATTTTAAGGGGATTCGCCTTATTGCTATGTGTGTTGCCCGCACTTGGTCCATCTTCAGTCTTGCAATTTAAGCGGGTCTGCTTTATTGCCCGCCTTTACTCCTCCTCACTTCCGTCTACAGTCCACTGGTATTGCTGGTCATCAGGATAAACGGAATCAGGGCATCCATCTGCATCTGCCCCACCAGATTTGCGAAGAACAGCTCCTCCATAGCCTCCGCATCCAGGCTGCTCAGTGGAAGAAGTCGAGCCACCAGCACATTGAAACGCTCCTCTCCCCCACCGATTCCTCCTTGCCGCCTCAAACTGGATAAGGCGTGGAGTTGAACCCTTCGCACGTATCCTCGCAACTGTCGCTCCTTGCGCTGCTGCAGCAGCGAGGGATTGAATAGCAGTATTAGACGCAGTAAGCCAAACTCCAGATCCGTGACCTCCAACGGCTGGAGCTCCTGGACAAAATCGTGCAAGGTTCTGATGAGGCTGGCCATCTTGGAGATCTTCAGCGGTTCGATCTTGTCTATATCCGCCAACTGGCGAGTGCTCTGTATAAATTGCCCGATAATTGTGGGCACCGATAGCTGTCCCTGACATTGGGCCAAAGCTATGGCCATCAGCGCAGGCCAGGCTCCTCTCAGAAGCTTCACTTGGCTGTGAGCGTCCAATTGTTCGAAAACGGGAACCTTTCGGAGGGTGTGGATGGTTAAAAAGATGATTCTCGAGCCCGTTTCACACACATAATGGATATTCAAATACGAGTGAACCAAAGTGGGGGGCTGAACATGAAAGGCACACTGGACATCGGTGAGTAGATCCTGTTCAAAGACCGCTTCATTAACTACAAAATCGCCGCCTCCGCTTCGATTTCCGCCGCACTCAAAGTCCAAATCCATATGCTCCAGTTCTGTATCGGCGGCATCTTCGGTGCCGCTGTCCTCCGCCTCTGAATCGCATTCAGGCTTCACACTCAGATTGCCACTCCTCTCCAGCTGGTTTTGTATGGGTTGCAGGATCTGCAGGCCCTTATGGATCACCCGCAGGTCCAGCGAGCTCTGGACCAGGCCCATTGTCGAGGTGGTGGGCAGTGTGGTGGGTGCTTCTCCGGCATTGAAGTTAAGATGCTGTGAGTTGTTATTGCTGGCGCTGTTGGCCAGCAGCTGCAGGCACAGCGTGCTGCTGTTGTCCATGGAGTCATCCTCATCCTCATCGGGATCTGGCTTTGGAAGATCTGGAGAATAGCTGCCGCCTTGCTGCTGTTGCTGTTGTTGCTGCTGCTGTTGTTGGGTGGCAAACACTGGAAAATAAATTTAAGTTAGTTAATAACACAAATAAAAAGCAGGACTACAGTTTAAAGTTACATTTCAGGTTGAACTTACTCAATGTCTGCGTGAGTTCCGCAAAATTCAGTCCCATTGGGAATAGATTCTCATTCAAATTAAAGGGCGTTGCTGGTGTGCTATGCACGGGGGGCGTGGCCGCGGCCTCAGCCCTCACATTGTGTCCCTTGCCACGTCCCTGCCCCTGGTAGCCGGACTTGCCGGAGAGGTAGGTGGAGGAACCGCCTCCACCGCCGGAAGTGGAGGAGCCACCGGCCGCTGCAATGGTCCCCTCCTTTCTGTCCACAATCGGTTTCCTCTCGTGCTGCACAGCTGCGAAACAAAGTTGCAGAGAACGGAAAGCAATTAAATAGAGCAAGAAGTGGGATTAAGATGCGGCTTGATGATTTTCAAGGCGGGGTGATTAAGTGGGTGAGTGGGTTAGTTTGTGTGTGCTGGTTGGGAATCTTTTGTGCTCCCGCAGCTGCAGTTTGAATATGATGAACAAGTAATTACAGTGGATGTTCAGGTATGACAAGTTAACGTTGGAATTGCATGATGCTTTCAAGTGAAGCGTGTACAAAAATTCTGTTTCTTAATTTTTTTCACTGCTAACAATCTAAAATTCCATTTTGTGGTAAAAAAAAGTAAATGTTCTACTTAAAGGTAAAAAAAAATTTATATTTTAAAATAAAAAGTAAAAAAAACATTTTATAATCGATTTCCTATTCACAAAAAACTGATAATCAGTATTTTTCCTATTACAAATTTTATTTAAAGATTGATAGATTTTGACCAACTGAAAAAATTTTCAACTAGAAACTTTAGAAAAGAAACAGTAACTTCAAATCAATTTATTTAAATTGGAGTCAAGATCTGCCTAAAATTTCTATAAGCTTTTCTGAAAAGCACCTATGATAGAGCCTGCTGGAGCACGTAGACTCTGGCTGCGCCAAAGATTCGGTAATAGCTTGAGACGACGACTTAAACGAAAATTACAATCACTTCGCATGCCGCTGGCCAGGCACTTCTGCAGCCGGCAGAACTGGCACCGATTCCTGTGATGCTTGGTGACCTCGCAGTTCATCGCACCGCGGCACTGGTAGCCCAGCTGTTTGCGGATCGAGCGCTTGAAGAATCCCTTGCAGCCCTCACAGCTTATGGCCCCGTAGTGTCGTCCGGAGGCTCGATCTCCGCACACCAGGCACAGCTCAACGCTCAACGTGGCGGACGCTCCAGCTCCCAGTCCCACGCCACCTCCTCCTCCTCCGCCGATGGGGGTGCCGCCAGACGAGCTGCCACTTCCAATCAAAGGCATCGCTCGGTTTTCTGCAAGGTCAGAGGGCAATGGCAATGTCAGAATGAGTTCCAAGGTGCAATGACTCGTGCGACTGGACTCACCTTCGCTTTTGATGAACGCCTCAACCTTAACTGCGTCCATTGTCGCTTACAGCAGAGGGCAGAAAAATAGTCGTAGGTTGTACAAAAAATTAAAAACTGAAAAAGAAGAATAGAATTTGTTCTTTATTAACTGTATCAATATTATGAAATTTTAAAATTAATTTGCTAAAAATTCTTATTTTAAAAATTATGAAAACAGAGAAGCAGCATGGTTTAATTGAGTTGTTTTAAAGCATACTTACTTAAAACTCAAATAAAATAATTGTTTAAATTTTAGTTTACCTAATGATAACTTTTATTGTCCCTACATTTAAATGTAGGCTCTTAACTGCTAATACTTTGAACGCAACTGTGGGTGCTGCTGCTACGTTAGCTATTTTAATAGAACCCGTTTGCGCTGCGAGTGTATTGGTGCTTTTGGTGTGAATGAAGTGGTCTGCTTACTTGGCTCTTTGCAAATTCTTATTGGGCGTCGGTTATCAGCATCATCATCACGTTTGCACTTTTAAAGTAACACTTGTTAAAGGCACTTCAATGTTATTGCGTTGATTTATTATTAGTTACACTATTTTGGCCCTTGTTGGAAGATTTTCTTTTAACAGAAAAGAAAATCTCCTTGTTCCAATTGGCTTGTAAACAGTGTGACCGCGGCCTGGCTTTTACAGTACACCATTTGGCTGACGGAAATATACCAGAAAAATAAATATACTAAACCACTTGTGGAGCTAACAAAATTTAAAAAAAAATGTATGATCATATTTATCTTATAAGAATTATAGCTTTTTTAATTAACATTTTTAATAATATACATCATTTCTAGAAAAAAATAAATGTAGAAAATTTGATTATTGGGACCCTTATTGTCGGATCACTTAACTATAGAGTTCTTGATTTTATTTTTGAACTACATAATCAACAAAATCTTAATTTTCACACAAAATCAGCGACCTTTTTAAACCAAGACAGTTTTAATTCAAACGAAAATAATATATTATTTATGTTTTCTTGAAACTTCCTGAACAAATATTTTATGAATTACATAGCTCCACCGCCTGACACCCCAAAAACCACGTTGTACCGTACATATATCCGTTGTAAAATACATTTTTAAAAAAACCAACAAATATTTGTTTACAAAAATACAATTTAATATACAGGTGAAATTGTTACAAAAAAGGTATAACAAAAAGGCCCTAAAGAATGGAACTAGATTATTTTATTGTTTTCTCTTTTTTCGCTTAGTTCTTGGTCTTACAAACGATTAAGCCACAAATTGCTCACACAAATATTTAAAAGGCAGGCAGGGCGGAGGATGAGAGAGTGGAGGATCGGATTCGGGTAATGGGTCAGCCGAAATGGAAAACAACAAGCTCACAAACACACAGCTCACTGCCACTACACAGCAACTACAGTCTACTATTGGTATTATTTATTCTTTAAGCCCATTGCACGTTTGGTGGCCCGTCCCAGGAAGATGCCGGTAAGGAAGACCATGCCCGTGGCGCTCATCAGTATCACAAGGAAGAATTTGCGCGCCGGCGAGGCGACAACCTGCTGCACCAGCTGCTGCATATCCCCAGGCGGCAGCGCCAACGTGTCGTCCGCGTTTTGGAACATCTCAATGCGCCGCTGCAGCATTTCGCGGCAATCCGCTTCAAGCGAGTTTGGCGTGTCCTTCAGCAGCGTTCTCAGGCAGCTTAGCTCTGCGGGTTAAAAAGAATAACATATTACAATCAATAAAATATTTATTTAATATGTTTTGTAATTTAAATTGTCCATAAAAATAAGGTTACTATACTATTCAAAAAATTTAATATCGTGTCAACTCACTGCGTCCATTACCGGCCGCTACCTTGGAGCAGTATCGCAGCAGATCCACGGTACAGGCCGTCTCCAGAATTGGATCCACGTGAATGTCGGCTTTGGCTTCGGCGATTAGAGTGGCCACTTCCATCTGGCACTGCCGGTTGATGATCTGCTTCTGCAGGAAGGCCGTCTTTAGGCACTCAGCCACTTGGCCGTGCTCGTCGGCATTGATATTGGCCTTGCACAGTTCCTGGATCTCCGACTTGCAGAACACCTGAAGCAGGGGGTTCAGCTTGTAGTTGAGGGCCTGCTCTTGCAGGATCTTGATCATCTCTTGGGCGCAAGGCTCGTCCAGAGCCGACTGCCGGAACTTGTCTTTCAAACAGTGAATCACCTACGGAGAAATAAAATTAAGCCTTTATTAAATTGTTTCTTTATTTATCTAGGTTTTCTAGTGCAACAACATAACATGTAGATACATACAATTATATTATTTTGACATATGTTATAAGTAACACAGTTTTTTACTTATTTATTTAGGCCCCTAATAAAATCACTTGTTTATGTAACTTCACAAACCAGTTTTAATTTATTTTCTGAACGTTATGGGTAAAAGCTGGGTTGAATTTGTGGAAAAAACAATCAAAAACAAACAGTCTTAACTTTTGACTAACGTAACCCACGCTTCTTTACCCTAACTAATAAAGAGAATTAGCGAAATGCAGATACAACTATCAAACAAATGTTAAAGCTTAGATAACAGACAAATAAAAACCTACGGAAACACTTCAAGGGGCATTCAATTAAAATGTTTTGACCCTTAAATTAATACTCAATCAAAAGGTTCTTCAATTGGCAGGGATTAGGCGTTACGCAGATAAGGAAGTCATTTTGATTAGAGATAATTTCGAAAGTAAATAAAACTGTAGGAAAACCATTGCTCGTCACCGCACATTGGTGCCCCTAATCGTGGCCAGCAGTTTGTTAGACATCACAGCGATTCCATTCGCGATTCAGTTGTCGTTCAAAGTCGAAATCAGTTCGGTCCGATGCGAAGACGCAGTGTATTCGTGATGTTGACGCTGTGCGGTGTGGTCACCGCTGCTCTAACCGCTTTTCTTCTGATCTCCTTCACCGGTGGCCAGGGAGCAGATGCATCCGATCAACCAACGGTGGCGGTACAATTATCCAATGGTCAGGGTGAAGTGCTCGGAAATTATGGATTTACAGCCTGGACGGATCAAACGTTTATGCAATTTCGTGGCATTCCTTTTGCCGAACCACCCACAAAGGAGTTGCGATTTCGGGTGAGTCACTCAACGGCCTGGATATATCATTTCTGGGATCTTGGTATTCATACGGACATGGTTTTTTTAACCCAATTAGAATTAGATTTTAAATTATGTTCCTAGTTCTCAAATAAAACGTTTAAGACACATATAGAATCTAATCCTTACATGAACTACACATAAACGTCATGCCTATTTTATTTTTATTAAAAGAATTCCAAGCTTTTATTAAATCCAAGCTACAAAGCCACCCTTTTCTCCTGTTTTTTTGTGCTGTCGAGTCATACTGACATTTAAGATTTTTGTCGACTTAGCTGATAAGCGGACCTATGACGTAGTTTAAATTTATTTTATTCTATGTTTTGGCGTCTAGCCACCTGTGGCGCGATCACCGTGGACGGGCACCCTCAGTGCGCTGAACTTTGGACAACGCTGCCCTGTGATAACTAATCTAGATGGCCAGCTGTCTGATGATGAACTCGAAGATTGTCTTAATCTGTCGATCTACACTAAAAATGTGAGTGGTTATAAGTCCTATCCATAATTATGATATGCAGTTAAGATAAAAAGTACGAATCATAAAGTGCAAATGCAGATTTGTAAAATATAGATAATTTTAGCTTACTGCTAGCCAGCCTGTGATGTTCTACATTTACGGCGGAGGCTACTACAATGGCTCCGCTCAGGATCACCCTCCCAACTATATCCTTGAGAAAGATGTGGTGCTCGTTGTGCCCCATTATCGAGTGGGAGCACTCGGCTGGTTGTCGACATACTCGGAAGAGCTACCCGGAAATGCTCCCATTGCGGATATTCTACTGGCTCTCGATTGGGTTCAACTACATATTCAAAGCTTTGGTGGTGATCCCCAGAAGGTTACTATTTTTGGCCAGAGTGCCGGATCCGCAGTAGCCAGTTCGTTGCTGCTGAGTCCCAAGACAAAGGATAATATGTTTAAGCGAGCGATTGTGCAGTCAGGTTCAATTTTCGCCCAGTGGGCTATCAACAAGGATCCACGGGCGCAATCGCGACGAATCTGTATAAACTTGGGATGCTCTAGCTGCGAACAGCATGATCTGTTCGTGAAGTGCTTGCGGAAAGCAAAAGTTCTTGATATTCTAAAGGCCACGACATCCGAGAGATTTTCGCCCATACAGGGCGACTTGCAGGGCATCCTGCCGAAATCATCCCAGTGAGCTGGTAAAAAGCTATCGAAGGCAAATTCCCCTGCTAACAGGATTCACTGAACACGACGGTTCCTTTGTGCTGGCAAGTACGTGACAGCATATATATATTTTACCCTTGACAGCTCAAGTTTAACATGGTTCCAATTTCTATTCTAGGCTATTATGATGCTCTGGCTGCCAAGGTGTCTAATTTGAGTTTGTTCAGTGTCCGTCAGTTTTCCCAGGGTATGATTTATGATATGGTCAACGATACATCGGGACTCTCGGACAACGTTTTGAGTCGGCTGCTCTTCAAGCCACAGATTCTCAACAGTCATGATCACAATGCAGCACTACCCGCATATTTTGATGTAAGCTTAAAACGTTAACAATTATTTTTGAATTGTTTTTCAAACAAGATTTCATTTAGCTTACTTCTGCGGTGTATATGAAGTCCCCTGTGATAACCCTAGCCCGAAAAATCCACACTCTACAACCCTCTACGCCAGTCTATGTCTACAGTTTCGAGTACGAGGGAAAATACACTAGATTTGGATACGAGTTTGGAAATTCTCACTATCCATTCAACGGTGGAGTCCATCATTCCAACGACAATATCTACTTGTTTGCTACTCATCCTTTGCAGGGTCAGGACACACAGATGGCCCAGAAAATGGTCGAATTGTGGACCTCGTTTGCGATCGATGGCGTTCCCAGCGGACTCAGTCCTTTGACCAGTGCAAGTGGACCTTACAATCGACTAAATTTGGAAATATCTAAAAGCGAAGATTTATTGGAATCTCTAACGGCTGCAATTGATGATCCCGAAAATGGGAGACTCAAGCGAAAAAGTGTGGAATTTTAATGGACTGCCAATTGACAGTCATTAAGAAAGTGTTAATAGCTTTTATTTAAGTGAATAAGTTAAGTTTAAGTTGTTATTTTTATTTGCGATACTCGAAGAGTAAGCAAACACTGTAAACGATCAAATGTCTGTCTGTCCGTCCGTCCGTCCGTCTGTCCGTACAAACATCGAGATCTCGGGAACTATAAGAGCTAGAGCCACCAAATTTTGCACACAGACTTCTATAAGCAAAGCGCAGATCAAGTTTGTTCAAAACCGACCACACCCCTTTTACGCCCACAAACCGGAAAAACCTGTGGTGTCCACATTTTTAGTGCTAGAAAAAGTGGCCCTTACAAATGTTGTTCGTATTAAAAATATCACCCAAATATCTAAAAATTTTTAAAATCTGATTATTTTCAAGAAATTGTGTATACAAATGCGTTGAAATTTTTTATTGCGCTCAAAAGTATGCAAACCTTTTTTTTAAGAGAGGGCCTAAAACTGATTGCGCATGAAAGTAGGCTACACACTATTGAAGAGGGCTAGCTAGCTGTTTTCAAAGAGGGCAATGAGTATAGCAAATCTTATAGTCGGGAAACCCGACTATAGCGTTCTTTCTTGTTTTTCATAAAATATAAAAAGAAAATAAATATTTTACTTGAAGAAACTTATTGCTAAAACTTTATAAGTTCTTCCACTCACCTTTCCATTTAGCTCCTCGTTAGGCAAAGCGCTGGCCACAATGTTGGAGCAGTACCGATCGATGTTCTTTCCACAGGCACTTTGCAGCGAGGGATTGAACCGGAAATCCGTATTCTGCTCGATCATGCGATTGACCACCACCAAGTGACACCGCTGGTCAAACTGATTGTCATCCTTGTACGTCTTAAGGCAGTCCAGCAGCTTTGCCGAATCAGTGCTGGGGCAAAACTTGTAGATCATTTCCTTGCACGTGTTGAGGAGCGTATAGTCAGTGCCGCTGTCGCCCAGCTCAGATTTTTTCACCATGAAGATAGCATGGTGACAGGGTTTGCCCAAACTGTTTGTCTTTCTTATAAGGCACTCCAGAGCCTATAATTTAAAGTATATAAAGAGGTTATTGCGTGATATTTCGGTAAAGTTATTCTAGTTTGGGTGTGAAATGGGTTAAGCAGGCACCATAGTGATTATAGTTTGTATTGCAGATCCTCCTTTCGATAAGGATTTTAATTTGTTCACTAAACAAAAATAATCAATATTTGCCTTTCCTTATGTTAAAGCGTGTTTAGTGGTTAAGGATGAGTTAGATAACTTGCTTTTTCATTCACCTGACCGGGCCCCTTCTCTTCCTCGCAGAACTGCTCCAGCTCGTGTTTGCAGGCGTTGGCCAGCTTGGGATCTAGTTGGATGCTCTCATGCTGCTGGTAGAGCTGCGCCTTCACCTGGTGGCGGCACTCTTTGGGGATCTGGTGACGCTGTGCTTTGATCGTGTCATTCCGAATCACCTCACTGAGGCAGGAGACCACCTCGTTCTTTGTGCCGCTCGAAGAGCAGAAGCGCTGCACATACGGACGACAGGCCTCCTTGAACTTGGTGGTGAAATGGAAGCTCTTAAGCGAGATGATCTGGAAGTGCTCGATGGCGGCCCGACAGCGAAGATCCTTGCGCAAATCGGCGTCGTTTTTGTGCGCTATAAGGCAGTCCATCATGTCGCCTGGAAAGGATTCACATTTTCATTTTATACAATTTTATATTTTTATGTTTAATTACCATTATCCTTGCCGCTCTTAAGGATCGCTGAGCAATGCTGTTGCATGGCCTCGCCGCAGACGCTCATGATGACGGGATTGAGTTCCACGTGGGCGGCCTCCTCCTCCGTGTACTTGATCACCACAGTTTTGCACTCAGACTGCAGCTGGTCCATGTTTTTTTGCAAGCACTCCATTTCACTGGGCAAGAAAATCATTTTATTAGTCATTCAACGGCTACATATTTAAAAAATGTAGTTTTACCTGCCCTTTTCCGTGCAGTCAGCGCAGTAGAGCGAAAGATCGTTGAGGCAGTAATCCTCCACCTCGGGGATCAGGTCCATGGATATGGCGCGCTGTCTCATTACCCTCTTGACCTCTTTAAAGCAGTCCTTCCTCAGGGTCTGGTGCTCGTCCTCACTGTAGGCCATCCGATGCAGACAGGGCAAAATCATCGGTCCACGTTCCGGATCCATTTGTACGTCTTGTGCATCGTCCCACTGCCTCTTGGCACGGCAGAACTTAACTGCGTCATCGCGACAGTGTTTGTACAGCTGGGGATCCAACTTGAAGTCCCTGGCAACGAAGTATTCAATGATGAGAAGCGCTTGCTCGCATTCGGGTAGCATCACGGGAGTGCCAATGCGCTCCACCAGACAGCTCATGACACGGGCCTCGCCTCCATCGACATCCTTGCAGGCCACATCCACCACCGGCTTGCAGGCACGCCTCAGCACCGGATCCACGCGCCAATCCTCGCCGGCGTCGCTGACTTTAATCAACGTCTCCAGTCCCCGCTGGCACTGGGCCGTCACCCGCCGCTGCTGACGCCTGGCCTTCACGTGCACCAGCAGGCAATGGATGATCTCGCCGCCCGTACTTGTCAGGCCATTCACCAGCTGCGCCTTGTGCTCATCCGGACAGAACTTGGGTATATCATCAGCGCAGTCGTTGAGTAGCTCCGGCGACAGCTGGTAGTCCGTCATCAGCATGCGTCGGTGATCGGTCAGCTCGGTAAGGCAAGCCGGCGCAAGCTTGGTTCCGTTCTTGGACACCGACTCCAGGCAGAGTAGGATCTGGGCCAATCGCACATGCTTGTCCTCGGAGACGCCGCGCCGACAGTGGAATTGCTTGATATCGTCCTTGCAGGCTTTGGCCAAGCCATGTGACACACGGTAGTCGCGGCCCATCTGCTGGTCCCTCAGAGTGATCTGCGAGGCGCACTGGGGCGACATCGAGGGGTGGTTCTTGTGCCGCACCAGGCACTTAAAGCCTCCAGCAGTGCCGGGCTTTTCCTGAAAATATATTTAAGTTTAGGTATTTATAGATTCTTTAAAAAAAAAAAAGATATAAGGTTTTAAATTTAAAAAGTTTTACAAGAATCTTTAAAAAAAGTTTGTTAGGTTTATTAAGTTTTTCAAACTGCTTTAATCTTGTTTCTTTTCAATAAGAGGCCATTGATCTTTAGGTTTTTTCGTTACTAAAATGCGATAAGGCAATAACTTTATGAAGGCCTATTTTGAATAAACTTTAATTAAGTCATTCTAATCTTATCTGTAATATATGCACCATGTGTTGAATATATAATTAAAAAATCTTTTTTATGGCAAAAAATCACTCACCTGCGAGCACAAGGAAGATAGATCCTCCTGGCACACCCGAAAGAGCTCCAGCATGCCACGCTGCAGCTCGATGGAGTTGATGGCGCTCAGGCAGATTGGCTCGATGCCCGACTTTGCGGCGCTCGTCTGGAGGCAAGCCACAGTGCCCAGCTGAGAAAGCACTGAGGGAAGGTGGTCGACGTTTAGCCGGCCGCACTTGTGGTCCTCCACGAGCAAACCGCAGGCGGTATAGAACTCATCCACCGCGCTGTAGTCCTGGCCCAAAGCCTCGTATCCCCTTCTTAGGTGCTGATGGCAGGCACTGTTCTGTGGTAACTTCAACCGCTGCTGGTCCAGACAGTTCCACAAGTGCACCGAGTTCAGGCAGCTCTCCAGCTTTGACCGCTCCGCTGGACAATAGGCGGGCAGGAAGCTGTTCTCCATCCAGGCGGGCAGCTGTAACTGCCTCTGTTGCAGCCACAACGCATGCTGGCAGCCGTCCGGGAGATCCTCCAACTGACTGGAGCTGAAGGTAAGGGCGCACTCCAGCATGGCCAGGTTGTCCGTGGACTTCTGGTGGGTGCAGAGCTTCTTGAGGTCCTGGCAGTCAGCCAGGTCAATAATGCTGTGCATGGCTTTGGCTGCATCCTTGGAGCTGTCCACGTCGACGGCGGCTCGCCGGATGCGTTGGAGGGAATGGCTGGCAGAGGTGGACGTGGCCGTGGCCATTAGGAAAACCAACAGGAGGTTAAGCATATTTGCCGGGTGGGTGACTCTCTTATCTGGACGAGCGATCTTCTGGAATCCGGTCTCGCTCTCAGTGGCCGGTCATCGAAAACACCTCCAGCGGGGAGTTGCTTGCGTAAGCTAATGGATGGGCTAATGAGGCAATTCGATGCGCTGCTTGCGGCCGAAATACATCAGCAAATATTATTCGGAGTGCAGTGCCCAGCAACAACAACAAGTTTGTATGTGGAAGATGGACGGCCGGTTTGCGAATCCGCGGCTCTCATCGCTTGGTTAGCTGCCCAAGATCAGGTGTGAGTAGTGACACAGCTTGTGGAGCGTAGCTGCTATTGTTGCATTTATAATACTAATATTAATATCAATTCTTTTCAGCAAGAAATTCACTTTCGACGACCAACAGGCGATGACCCTATCGATATCGATAGTCAGAATATAACATTGTCAGGGGCGTGGAAAAGGGGATCAAGTATTGGTATTTTATTTGGTATAAAAAAACGGTTCAATAATTCCAATTGGAAATCTTATAATTACGGTGATCTAAATAGATTTTGAAAATAATGTAACAAATGTTTCAAGGAAAAAAGTTTTCTTGTTGATGATATATGTTTGTATCTTTTTGGTGATATTATTTAACGGTCACACTGGTAGACCAACTCAGTTGCATTAAACTCGTTATTGTGTAGATACAGATACTCTTTGTTTTTGAGCGAATTTAGTTGGTAGCATCGCATTCGCAGGCCTAGGATAATAAATGAGTGCAACTGAAAGCCCTACAAACAATATTTAAATACCCACCTGTGGTTTTCGGTTCTAATCGCAACCTAATCCAACAGACCAAGTGCAACGCAAACAGTTTAAGCGCGAGTTTCCCCCTCCACTTCGAAGCTCACACCTTAAAACTTGTTTTTAGTTTACCAAGTGGAGCGAGGTGTTTGTGCGTTTGTGTATACATACAACCCATATGTAAAGTCTTCAGAAATTCCAGCACAACTTACAAATTGCGCTGCAAAACCAATTGCATTCATAGTTAAAGATAAATAAATGATAAATTAGATTCCGAAAGCTGGTAACAAATTACAGCCATTCAAAATGGGTAAGTTGGTGTTGATTTTGGTTTCACAAACGCTTAAAAGTGTATTGCAATTTTAAAAAATAACAATAAACAACTTTGCAAGCTTTGAGCAAACTATTGATTCAAATAAGATTATTATTCCTAAAAGGGGAAATTAAATTCTGATTGGAATAATATTAAAATTCAACAAAAATTAAATGGTTTGTGTTATTGATAAAAATTTGGCAGAGAAAAGAAAACCTGAGTCTGTAAGATAATTCTGTTGTTAATAGTCTATCGCTAGACTATAAATTTAAACCAATTGTTTTACTTATTTTTTTAATTTGAATGCTTGTATATATGATATGTTCAAATATATGTTTGCATTATAGACTGGAAAATTTATGGTAAAATGCATTCGTAAAAGAAAAATCTGAATGCAGTTTAAACCACAATTTATTGGTCAATAAAAATAATTTTATAACCAGGTCGTTTCTATGACAACCAAATAATAAAGTCCTTCTAAAATCCAATAAAACGATCATGTCTTGGGCGACTAATGTAAAATTTAAATGTACATACATGACTCAAGTCGTATAAAACGGCTATATCTCTAGTAATTTAAATCTCTTAAGCGAGGAATTAATATTATTTAATATTTGTTTTTACAGTATTTGTATGTGTATTTATACTACCTCAATCCAATTTGCTTAGTTTTTTTTATTATGGAAATATCATTTAACAGATTAAAAAAATTAAATTTACATACTTTAATTTATAAATAAATTGTTTAGGGTCTACAACTTGCCAACTTGCCAAATTTCCAAGAGTATTATAGTTTCGGTCGTTGCAGTCGACAGTCTTCGTGAATTATTATATTTACGCTCCAGCAGCCGACTTTATTTCATTCGCCAAGTGTCATTGCACGCTACCGGAATTAATGTTTTGCTCTAATGCCGAGCCTGCGTTTCTGTCTTGGTGTCATTGGCATCCAGCATTTGGCATCTGGCGTAGGCCCAAAGCCCAAAGCCTCAGCCTCGGTGGCAGTTCTCATTCCGCCTGCCTGCCACAGACACCGCGGGAGTTCCGGTGAGAATCTCTCGGATGCGGATGCATTTAAAGGGCTCTTCACTCGCTTCGCTGGCAGGATGTCATCTGGAAGTTTCATTTGCTTATCTAAGGTCGTTGTCCCGTCTTTCTTGGCTAGAATTTAATGTGCCACTTGTTAAATGTTCTTAGCACATAATTAGCTTATTTACTTACGATCTACAAATGATTCAAAATGTAAAGAAAAGGTTTTTGTTGCCCATGTATTTAAACTTGTCGTATTTCCTTTATTGGTGTGACTTTTTGACCTGACCAAAGCAGTGAACTTCTCCCAGCAAGTTCGTTGTAATTGTCTCATTAATTGAAGCAACGGAACACGCCTTCATACACAGAAAAATAAGTTGTTCTATAAGTTTATTTAAAAAAAAAAATTAGTTTTGATTAGAATTTGTATGTTCAGCAGGGTGTTTTTACGTCTAAATAATTTGTTTATTATTTATCCTATAATACCAGGGGTTAGTTCACCCTTAAGCTGTATTTTAGATTAAATTCTCTTGTTAAAAATTGGGTTTTAAAAGCTTAAACTAGCTTACTTCCGAAAGGAAAATCTTTTTTTTTGTAATAAACCTAATCTAAATTCAAACGATGCACTAAGTCTTGACACATTAAACAATTTTCCATCACTACAGGATAAATAAAATCACAATCTGTAGAAAGATATTTTTCTCTGTGTATTCATTACCGTTGAAGAGAATCAGTAAGAGAACCAATCGCTCTACGCTTTGTCAAAGAGCAGTTAAAATACCCAGTTATCGTGCAATCTCTCTTTTGGGGGAACTGAAAACGGAAAGGCAGTCCATTCAGAGTTTTCTGTTTTCGTACTTTTCTACGGGAGCGACAGTCGCTGTTCGTTTTCATTACTATAAAGACTAATTATTGAAGCTCTTGATTGGATGACGTCGGTGCGGCGCGTGTGATTCATTGTGTGCTGATCAGTTTCACCTAGCCCTTTCCCAAAACCGCTTACTAAAAACTTTCTGTAACCCCCGGATCCTCAAAGCATTGTGCAGTATGCCGGGCAAGGGGAACAACCGCGATCGCATCCGGGATCCCCGCGAGGAGATCTTGCTGGAGACGAATTTCGAGGACGATGGCGGAGTCTTGACTCGCGCCTATAATGGAAATCAGTACAATCCGTCTGTCCAGAACCGTCGACGTAACTCCTACCGCTCGGATCACTCCTTGGACAGGTACACAGAGCGCGGAGGCGAAGGTACGACCCGAATTCCACGATATTTTCGGATCACAAAATGCATTCCCAAAGTGCATTGAACAAAATTTCACTCTCACAGAACTGTGTGTACCACCTTGTGCTTAGTCTGCTTTACGTGAATCACTGGACAACCTGTAACCACCAGTCGCTGGCTCACCTGTTATCTTATCACTGTCTTTTTCCATTTATGCTTGCACAAGCCACTCGTATTTATGTATGTAGTACTATGTACGTACATTTTGTGTACTCGTCTAAAATGTACTGTGCACATATGTTTTATAAACGCTACACATTTCTCATATTTAGCTAGAATTGAACTATTTTATTTTAACACACATGAAGCTTAGTTTTTTCACTTCACATTCTTCTATTTAGTAATAGTTACAAACTTCTCTAAACTTAAAATTTGATTAGCAACTCAGTAATAACAAAATCAAATATGATAATTAAAAGATGGTGATCATATTCTATAATAAGTCTTTATTTTGACTTTTTTACATATTGCCAAAAGTTCTTTGAATCATTTTTAAAACGGATTAAGAAAGAGTTTTAAGGAATACACATTTTATATTTTAAGTTCTTTACAAAACTCTTATGAAATTAGCTTTCTGGATACATTAAAATTATAAGAAATCTAAATCTAAATAAACTTTTTGTTAAATTAGGCGTTTAGAAAAAAAAATACTTTCGTGCAAGTTAAGTTGGTCTTACACTATTTTTCACTTATGTATATTTATTTTGGAACAATAAGAAATTGCTGGAAGTCTGATATTCTACTTTGACAAACCAAGCCAAAATCTGTATCACTATCTGCTTCTTAAAAAGTCATGCAAACGCATTGTATTCGCATTCTGTATTTATAGCGCTAACAATTAAATTAAATCTTTTCAGGAGAATGCTGTCAATCATGCATGGCGCGTATTCCCTACGCCACTCTGATAGCCACTCTCATGTGCCTCCTGGGAGTGGGAATCTTTTGCTTCACCATGTACCGAGGGGCCTCACTCACCGTCATAATGGTCGACCAGGTCTTTCACCTTCGACTGATATGGTGAGTAATCATTTAGCACAGTCTTAACATAATTAACTTAAACTCTATATTTCATTTAGGATCGAAGCAGTGCAGATGATATTCGTTATAATTGGAGCAGGCATGGCAGCCCTTGGATTTATGATTCTCTTCGTCGGATTTTTGGCAACTGGAGCCACCAGATATAAGGTTTACAGGGCGTGGCGATCACGAGTGGGCGGCAGGATCTCTTGCGCCGTTCTCATGGGGATCACCTACCTGTTAAACTTTGTGTGGAGCCTGATCCTGTGTTTCCTTGTTGTGGTTACGTTCATTTATACAATGTTCTGGAACATGTGCTCCAGTGTGGAGCACTCTCAAAGCTGCATTGATTTGACTCAATTCCGTAAGAACAAAATCGACACAATTGTTAAAAAATCTTTTATCATTTTACTGATTTTACAGATTTCATGTTTCCGCCAAACACAAAACTCGAGGATATGAAGGTGTGCGAAAAGTACGAGATCAAGGCTTTCTGCAAAGACGGCGTAGAGAACGCTGAGGTAATGTTCATATTGGCCACCCTGTCGACGCTATTGGTACTCCTCAGCCTGGTCCATTATCTGATGTGCCTGTCTGCCAACTATGCCCACATTCGGGATCACGAAAAGTTCCAGGAGCTGCAGGAAATTCAAAACCTCAACGAGCTGGAGTACAGTGCGACGTCGAAGGACCGCTTCTAGGATATATTTCAGAAGATTCAATTTGAGCTTAAAGACAAGCCCAGCGCAATTTGAGACTTTGGGGCGCCGAACAACGAACAGAAAACTAAACTCCATCGAAAACCAACCAGCTATAGTTAAGATTTTGTTTAGACCTAGGTTTAAAGTTGAGTTTGAAGAGTTTGCATGTTCATTTACTAAGTTATTAGCTTCAAATATTGTTTATGTTCTGACATCTTCATATAAACTACACTGCAAACAAGAAAGATTTTACAAAAATTCTGCTTTTATATTCAGCACCCTTTACTAATATTAATTTTCCGTCCATTACATTAAGTTAGCTTATATTCACTTTTATGTTTTTGTTTAGTTTCACCTTGCAAGCAAAAAATAAATACAACCATTAAAAAAACAACTGCTTATGCTCAAATTGATTCTTCTGAATTGCCGAATGCATTTTTATTAAAATACAAATACGTTAGTTAATCGCAACAAACAATTATATAGTGTAATCCATCCGTGCATGATTATCTTTACTATCTGTACAAGAAATTACTTTTTCATGTGTATATTTCACCTACAAATGGAAAGCAATACGAATCCTGCCGTAGTATTTCTGTAAATGCGGTAGTAGCAGTTTTATAAGACAATGTTAATCTAACGACTAAACTAAGTATAAATACATTTTTCTTGTATTTAACATATACACCTTGTAATAATAACTATATATTTTATACTACAATTTTCTAACCTCACAGATATACAAAAAGGTAGGATGACAAAAAAAATTGTTTACACGTAGACTTATAAAAATAAAATAAAAGAACAAAATCAAAATAAAATCTTTTTAAAATTGGTAAAACTCAAATACATATTTTTATTCATGGTCAAAGGTTATGATATTCTGCACCCACTAAAATTTTTTTTTTTACTGAGAAAAATTATTCGCAGGTCGAAAATACCTATACATAATTTCATTTCATTTTGAGCCAAATAACTTTATAAATTAAATAATTACAATCAAGAGAGCTCCTCATTATAATAAACTCCGTTCAACTTCAAAATATATTTACCTTTATTTTACAATATAAAAATATTTTTTAAAACTTACAAGAAACTATATGAGCAGATCATTTTGATTTAGTTATAGAAGCATGCGATTGTAGCAAGGCGTTGTCGTTTTGGGAGTCATTGAATTGCTGTAGTCAATCTTCCTTCCGCTTCCCAGCAATGGAGCGGTCTTTAATTTTAACTGAATGTTCGGCATCTGACTGATTCTATCTCTGACCGCAAATGGCAAGTCGTCGTCTTTGCCGAAGTGGGTAGAAATTCCATTGGGTTGGGTGTAAGTTATTCCCCCACCCTGAATATGCGGTAGAACAGAGATTACGGATCCATCATAAAATTGTACTTGGACAACTCCATGGGAAAGCTAAAATAAGGAAAGGGAAAATCAGCAAATATAAATATATTTAAAGCAGCATTGACCTACTTCAGTTGCGATTCCAATATCAGGAATGTTGATGCGTTTGATGGGAATATTTTGATGGGCGGCAAGCATATTTGACCTGGAGCACTGGGATCCGAAGTCTGTGGTATTTCGAGTCGACGAAATAGTGCTTACGGAAAAGTTAATTGAGCCCTGCAGGATTATAAGGAATTCTATTCACAACCCATCTTATATTATTAAAATGTATATCTACCTGATTTGACTTTGGTGTGGAAAACGCAAAGTTTGTGGTATCTCTCAGTCCATCACATCTCTGAGCTGGCTGTACATCTGTGGTAGGTCTTCGTCCAATTGTGACTGGAAAACACGCATTGTCCTTCGTCTGGGCAGCCTCCAAGGCGTTACTAATGCTGACACAGTGGGTGAAGCACTCGTTTCCATGTTCTATTAACGATCTAGCTTCCGGGCACGCATGATCCGATAGCAACATTCCATTCGCATTGTACACCTTGAGTCCCTCAGAGGGCGACTTTAGAAGCTTAGCCCCCGAATAGAAGCGAATCTCAAAGTCTGTCATCGTCTCCATCAATTGGCATTTGCCCAAAGAACTAAAGTATGTAATTTTCGGTGTTTTGCTTTTCACCAGGCTTACAAATCGAGCACCGTATATATATTTTTTCCAGTGTTTGCTGGGCAAACTTTCATAGTCGTAGACACAATCCCCGCTTGGAATCTGAAGATCAGGTGGCTGCTCTTTTACAGGTAACCCACTAAAATATGAAAAATAGTTAACTTATAACCTTAGATAATAGGTGTTACTCTTGACTTACCGCCCTGGATCTGGCTGGTAAATTATAATTCTCCGTCCATCATCCGATATGCGGCAAATATCGCATATGCGATCTTCGTTCAGCTTTGGCCGGAATTTAAGAAACTCCAGAACTACCTCACCGTTGCGCAAAATACTCATTATAGCATTTTTCGTCTTATAACGCGTCGGTAGCAATCTTTTTGTGCTCAATGCTGGCACCGAAATGCGCTCTTCTTTAAGAGGTGCTGGTCTGGAGTTTGCTATTATGTCCATGTCAACTCGAAAAGGTGGAACATTGCTTGTTCCTGGCCAGTTTTGGTCAGCCAGACCACTTGAGGGTAAGTGAAATAGACCAGGCTGCTCGTATGTCCTTCGATGATGCTCCTGCATGAATTCCTCCTGTATTTGAGGAAGCACCTGTTGTGGTGCCGAATTATCGACAGAGCGAATCCGCTGGGAATTCCTGGAGTCACCTAAAGAAATAAATATTTAATTTAAATCCCGTAAACAGCTTTCTTTAAATACTTACTGCTAGCAAATGTAATTATTCCACTGTCTCCACTTTCTAGGCTCTGGCTGAACACATTCAATGCTCCCGACGTCGATTGTCCACTATTCGTGCTGTTATCCAATCTCTTCTGCATGAAGGGATGACACAGGACCAGTTCCAGGGTAATCCGTTCGTGTGGGAGCTTCTTCAGCAACTTGTTAATCAAGTCCTGCGCCTCATAAGACAGGTGAGCCGGTATCAGACACTCGGACATCACCACCTTATTAAGCGTGGATTGCACGGCATCGGTTTCGAAGGGCGGCCGTCCAACCAGCAGGGTGTACAGCATGCACCCAACGCTCCAGACATCCGCTGGCAGTCCGTGGGACACACGGGAAACCACCTCAGGCGATATATAGTTGGGGGTTCCGCACATCGTCATATGCCGCTCATCCGGTCGCTTTAACTGGGTGGCCAGTCCGAAGTCAGCGATCTTCACGTGCATCTCCTTGCTGAGCAGCAGGTTGGACAGGGAGATGTCGCGGTGCATAATCTTGTGCGAGTGCAGGTACAGGAGACCCGCCACCACCTGCTTCAGTATGGACGCTGCTTCCGCCTCTGTAAAAGGCCTAGCAATGTGGTTCATGTAGCGATGAAGTTCTCCATTTTGGGCCAACTCCAGCACCAAATACACGTAGTTAGCGTCCTGGAAGAAGGTGTACAATTGGAGGACAGAGGGGTGCTTCAGGCGGGAGTGGATTTCCACCTCCTGACGAACGCGGTTTGCGAGTCCAGTGCCCTGGATCAGCTTCTTATCGATCTAGGAACAAATTCCTGGTTAGTTAAAGGCAACCAATATATAAAAACCACTTACCATCTTAATAGCCACATCCTGGTGAGTGTGCAGGCATCGCGCCTTGTAGACGCTCGCAAAACCACCTTTGCCCAGCAAGTGCTGTACTTCGTAATCCTGAAACCCAAACAACGCTTGAAAATTCCACAAGATAAGCAGATTTCGGTGCACCCACCTCAATTGTTTCTCCAAAAGCCCGATTGGACAACATGGTTTGATTTGTTACACAGACACTTGAGGCACTTGCTGTTTATTGTTATTATTGATCAACCGAAGCCATGTAAACAAAACAAGCCAACAAAAAATTTGAAAGGGAACGCCACCGTTCAAAGTATCGTTTACCAACACTAAAGAGGGCTGCATTTTCGATAGAAATTCGGAGAATAAATTTCTGCTTAATAAATGTGATATTCAATTCCTCTTTTTTTTAAACGATAAATTGGATTTCACTAATTTTATTATTTAGGATTCCCAAACTTGTATTTATTATTATTTAAACTATCGATACGCACTAAACAACACCTTAGCTGTGTGCCCAACACTCGCTAAAGCGAAAATACTGGTCGACTAATCGCCGAGAACATTGCCATTGCAAATGCAGACAATCATGGCAAAATAAAATTATTCTAATGGTTTTACCACCGAAACAATGCTAATGAGACATGTACTTGCATTTGAACAAACTTTCTTATATATTAACGAATCCTACAAGCATCTGATGCAATTTTCGCGTAAAGAATCCGTTTCGAAAGCATAAACAACGACGGAGTACGAGCCGTGTTATTTAATAACTTAAGAACTTAAGCGAGTGCGTTCGCCGAAGGCAAAACAAAGAATCGCGAAGCCCGCTTCTTGCGGCGGCATTTACGTTTTCAAAAAGTGTTGTTTGCATAATTTACATCCAAAAACTGGTAAGTCCGCAGAAAAATAAAATGACCCACATCACATGCATACTTACATTTCTACTTATTTGCGGCGGTGTGTGTGTCGTACATATAGTCACGCACACAGCCTTGGACTCGCACACTACGTCACCGACGAGCAACAGTGCTAAAACAGTGCTGGCAAATGTCCTCGGAAATCCTTATCATAATTTAACAAATTAAGTTTTTAAATATTCTTTAAAACAATCATTTTTTCTCTTGGCCTATTCTGTTTTCCTGGAACCCTTCGCTAATTCGTTTTTTTTTTGTGGAAAACAAAATTCGAGTGCTTTGAAAAATGTGAAAAATGAATCAAGAGAACGATTGCAAAAATATAAAGATTTAATTTATTTATAATTTTGAGATGATTTGTGTGACCTGCTATGTTATCGCCTTAAAATAACAGTAGCAAAAAACACGTACTCCGCTATGCACCCCACGAAAGGCTGAATTTGTCGCCATGCGATGTTTGGTCACACTCGACACTTCATTATAACCTTAAAATGACAAGTTATAAATTTTTTTTATGTTAATTTTAGTGGAAGGCGATCTCTAAACTCACATTAAAGAACAGTGCAGTGAAGTGCCGAACCCTCTTGAGTGTCTGCGCGACTGCAGCGCTGTAAATTAGCACATATCCCCCCGATAATCATGTAAAGAAAACGTCACACGAATATGTGCTTGTGCTGAGAGGCAGCGATGTAAATAAATTTGGAGCTGCTCCCGAAAAAAATCTTACCGAAAAGCTATATAAACGTGTATGTTGGAGTTTTAGATGCAGTGCGACTGAGTGCAGAGTGACCCAATAACACCAAAATCCCAGCACGAACGGTAGAAAGCTGAAAGTGGTGTCTGCGGATCTCGCGAGTGCTCCGATCCTATCCGTCGAAGACGCTACGATGCATGCATCCTCCGCCGCGGCGACCGCACTTGTGGAGTACTCGGACGTCAGCTCGGAGGACTTCTCGGATCAGGAGGCCGGCGATCTGGACCCGGACGCAACGACGGTCAGGGGCGGCGACACCGGCAAGGGAGCCACAAGCATTAAAAAACCAAAGCCAGCTACGGATAATCAGTTTACAAAAGGCCGTCTTGGTTCTAAGCCCGATAAGGAGGGCTATGATAATTACAGGTATATAAGTTTCTTTAAAAACATTAGCTGAGTGCGTATTACAAAATATCTCTCTTGTAGAAATAGACGAGCGGAAGATTCAAACGATCCTGCGGCAGCCGGGTCGAGGCAAACTTCGAGTAGCGAGGCCACCAACCCTCGGGAAGACCCCTCGCAGGCATCCAACACATCGAAGGACGAGCTGTGGGGCAGAGAGATCTACATGTCCAGCGACTCCATCGACACCGACGAGCTCGAGGCTGAGATGAAGCGGCAGAAACGTAAGAAGCAGAAGAAGGACAAGCACAAACACAAATCGAAGAAGAAGTCGAAGAAGCGCAAGAAGAAGCGGGCCAAATCGTACTCCAGCATTGATTCGATGTCGGACCAAGACATTAACGCCTTACTGGACCGACGCTACACTCCGCCGACTGCTCCGAACAAGAGTAACGAGCGGACGGTGAGCGCGGCGCCGTCCACCTTTACCCCACACAACCTCAAGGAGAGCAGTTCGCCAGCCACTCCGCCGCCGGCGCGTCGCACCAACGCCAATAACACCTACTACGGAGATTCCTCTGTGGAGACGACCAACACTGCACTGGGCAGCAATTTGCAGGTCACCGTAACGAACAAGCAGCCGAGCAGCAGCCGTCACCGCTCCCCTCCGCCCTCTACCCGCGCCAGTGGCAATGGGCCGAGGTTTGCAAACTCTCCGCGAACTCCTCCGCCTTCGCACTACACCTCATCCAGTGGCGGGGGTGGTGGTGGCGGAGTTGGGTCGGTAACGCGCGATTCACGCAGCTCTCGATATGTAAATAGTCCCCACAAGGAGGACGTGAATGCGCATCACCGCTCCAGCCACGATCATGGCTACCAGGGTCGTTACTCGGGTGCCGGTTCAGGCACTCACGATGCCAGGAAGGTTAAACGTTTGTCGCCGGGTAGGTTTATTTTTTTTAGTAAAATATTGTTTACTAAAAAAGAGCATATGTTGCAGAGCTGGATCGCTATAACCATCAGCCGAGCACGCCGCCCCATAAGCGAAGGAAGTTCAGCGATAGCAGAGACATGGGACTCGGAAACTTCGAACACAGTAGACACCACTCGGGCAAATACGATCGCTACAGTAGAGATCGATATTCCAGGCGGTCGTCGAGGTACAGCTCATTTTTTCTTTTTAAGTGCCCTCAAAACAATAGCTCACTAGCTAAGTTAAGAAGTGTAGTTCACTCTAGGTTAAAAAAAAAGGTAAATTACCTCTCAAAATTAAGTGGACCATGGATTTAATATTTACACTTTGTACACCTCTAGAAGAAAAATAGTAAAGTAAGCTAATATTTTGTCAGAAAAGGTACCTTTTTTGAACAAGGAAACGTACAATAACTTTACCTTTTCCAACTCTTTTAAGGAGTCCCAGTGTGCAGCACTCCAGAGGCCGACAATCTCCTGTAGGAGGCCTAACGTCCAGTGGAGCCACTTCGAATGCGTTCCGACACGGGAGCAGCCACAAACACAAGTACGGAACGACGGCCAGCCCACCGTCTTCCCATGCGACGAGGTCCTCAAAACGCGCTTCCGGAACTGGTAACTCTGCTGATCGGTACTCGAGGTC
Source organism: Drosophila oshimai (assembly GCA_018150695.1). Classification (NCBI taxonomy): domain Eukaryota; kingdom Metazoa; phylum Arthropoda; class Insecta; order Diptera; family Drosophilidae; genus Drosophila; species Drosophila oshimai. Next base: position 201,662 of record JAECWM010000305.1, on the reverse strand, counting down.
GCCGCGACAGAGCTCGCGCTACATGGAGGCATCATCCCCTTCGCCAGTCGGGGCTTCTAGTTCGCACCACCATCACCATCGACGCTCGCCAAAGATGCGCCAGAGGACCAGAGGAGGCAGTCGCCGTCGGTCGCCCAGCTCGGCTAGCAGCGGCAGCTCCGCCTCGCGCAGTCGTTCACCCGCATCGCGGGATCTGAAGAACAAGCGCGAGGAGTACATCAAAAAGATCAACGAGACAAGCTTGTTTGCCGAGCTGGTGAAGGATCGTCACAAAAGGGAGAAGGCGCTGAAGGAGATCATCGAGCGACAGGAGGAGAACAGCAATAGCAACAGCAACGGTGCACTGACCATTAACGACAACAGTTCCTCGGTGGATGGCAATACGCCCATCACGGGCGATTGCCGATCTGGCCCTGGAAGTGGAACACCCGCAGCGGCGACCACGACTTCCAATGGGCTTGATGTCCTGGGTAGCAAACCGGATCTGGACCTCAACAACATTCCCATGCCAAACAAGGAGAACGATGCGCTCGCTCCAAAATCGGGGCTTAGCACCGACGTCCCGGACAGTTCCACGCCGTTAAAGCAACCTTTGTTGGTGGCACCCTTCTCGACAAGTAAGAACAACCTTAAACCGAAGAGCCTAACCTCTTTGCCGCTGCCGCCTGGAATGAATGCCCTCGACCTGGTCAATGTGAGGTCTCCGTCGCCGGCGCAGAAAAAGGAATCGGATGAGAAGAACGTAAATTCCAGCGTTAGCGCCAACAAAAGCTTGCTGAACCTTCCGATGCCGCCGGTAATTCCCGGCAGCGAGGAGCTAAGCGGAGACGACGATGTCATCGACAGCCCCGAAGACTTTGATGCCCCAGCCGGCGGCAGTGTGCTTGGTCAAGCTGGTGGGCAGGGAGCAAATCGTCGACGTCCAGTGATACTCAATCGTCGAGATTCGCGAAACAACGTCAGAGACTGGGGCGAGCGGTGTGTGGATGTTTTCGAGATGATAGCCCAAATAGGAGAGGGAACTTACGGACAGGTAAGGACATTCTGAATGTGCCCATTGTATAGTGTATAATGAGTCCTCACTTATCATTACAGGTCTACAAGGCTCGGGATCATCATACCAACGATATGGTGGCACTAAAAAAGGTCCGACTGGAGCACGAAAAGGAGGGTTTTCCCATTACAGCTGTGCGAGAAATCAAAATACTGAGGCAACTTAACCATCGCAACATAGTCAATCTGCATGAAATTGTGACGGACAAACAGGATGCTGTGGAGTTCCGCAAGGACAAGGGATCCTTTTACTTGGTTTTTGAGTATATGGATCACGACCTTATGGGCCTACTGGAGTCTGGCATGGTCGACTTCAATGAGGAGAACAACGCGAGCATTATGAAGCAACTTCTGGACGGTCTCAACTACTGCCACAAAAAGAATTTCCTCCATCGAGACATCAAGTGCTCAAACATTTTAATGAACAACAGGTGCGGAGATTTAATGGTTGGGTGTTCTTAAATAATTTTATTATGGGGAAGAAAAGTGTATTATTTGCATTTGCATTATTTGTACTAACGTCAACAGTTATTTATTCTCAAAACTAATTATTTTTGCGCTTCTTGCAGAGGTAAAGTAAAACTAGCAGACTTCGGACTGGCACGATTGTACAATGCAGACGATCGAGAACGACCCTACACGAACAAAGTGATTACCCTGTGGTATCGACCGCCCGAACTGTTGCTGGGTGAGGAGCGGTATGGTCCGTCGATAGACGTGTGGTCTTGCGGATGCATCCTTGGAGAACTGTTCGTGAAGCGGCCACTGTTCCAAGCCAATGCGGAGATGGCTCAGCTTGAGACGATATCTAAGATCTGCGGTTCACCGGTTCCCGCCGTGTGGCCGAATGTTATTAAGCTGCCTCTGTTCCACACTCTCAAGCAAAAGAAGACCCATCGCCGTCGCCTGCGGGAAGACTTTGAGTTCATGCCAGCACCTGCGCTAGACCTGCTAGACAAAATGTTAGACTTGGATCCGGACAAGCGCATCACAGCCGAAGATGCACTCCGGTCGCCGTGGCTGAAGAAAATCAACCCCGACGAGTGAGTATATTCGACCAAGATGTAATCTCAAGAAATTTACTGATGCAATCTAATATTTAAAGAATGCCAACGCCACAGTTGCCTACGTGGCAGGACTGCCATGAGCTCTGGAGTAAGAAGCGCCGTCGGCAGTTGCGGGAACAACAAGAGTCGCTGCCTCCCACGGTGATACCCTCGACCAAATACCAACAGCATGGAGCTGCCATGGTGGGAGATGCTTAGCATTTGCTGTACGCCTCGCTTCTCAATATGAGAGAGAGCTATATACAGCGTGATGGGGAGGAGTGTTTCTGGTGGCACGAGTAACTAGCCGTAACTAGCAATAACGTAACCAATTATAGGATTCTGTTATCTATGGACAGGGCCAGAATAGGTTGACTTGGACTTGCTCTAGCCGCTGTCGAGTTTAAAACAGCTTCAATAAACTCTTGGCTACATTTATACATTGCTTTATATGTTGGGCAAATTTAATAGTTCGCTGTATAAACGAAAAGTCTTATATATAATTGCAGATAAATTTTTTTGTATAAATATCATGGTTTTATATATTCAATTTTAATTAACTTGCTATTAGTATTTTTTATTTTTGAATCTGAAAGTGGCAATCGAAGTACATCCTGCATGATCGGGAATGTAAAAGTTCGCGTAACAAAAGTGTAAACTAGTAGCTCAGTTCGTTTATCAAAAACGGACAAAAGCGATCTGCAAGTGACCATGTTTCAAAGCTACGAAATAAGCGTATATTGTGAAGCAGTTAAAGATTAGCATTTTAATTATAAAAAAATTGTTAAATAATAATAGACTACAGATAGTGTATTGAATAGTTTAGTTTACTGTTAAGTATTTAAGAAAAGTGTAAATTATAAATGAATTTATCAAGTAAATATGTACTAATTTACCCATACGCAAGCATTTGATAAGTTTATATTTTAATATGATGCTTGAACGCACACAGCATCAGACTTAGTTGCATGATGTGCGTGAGACTGAAATCGATTCACTCCCAATTATGTAAATAGGTTGAATATTTCTACCTTAAACGCAAATCAAATCGGCTAAATTCATTTTTGGTACATCAAAACCTATATTAATAAAAGTAAAATATAAACAGTGTTTTTTAAATCAATTCGGCTGCTTTGGCGGGGTAAAAAAAATATTTAAAGCAACCGGGCTGGATTTTTGTTCGAATATCAACGAAATTTGGTTTAATAGCTTTTTATATTTATGATTTAAATATATTTTTTTGCAACGTCTCTTTTTATTTTGACTTTTATGTGGTTTTTCTTGAAACGTGGTTTGGAAAGATATTTAATATGGGCAAGCTTTTATAATTCAATAAACAGTGAAAATATACATAAATATTTTTTATTGGAAATAATTTGTCAATCCCCTTTTGTACAAAATCTAAAGAAATTTAATTAGACCACACAGCTTACAAAAACATATTTTTAAGAAAGCACGACTGAAAATTAATCATAAACAAACAACTTTTTTTCTCAAAATATTAAAATAAATTTCGCCATAATTTCGTAACAGCATACCTTTATGTTGCTTTAAATTATATTTTAATAATGCAACTTAAACAAAAAAAAAAACAACTTAACAAAAATAAAAGACCGTTAATAATTAAATTTTAAAATACTAAGTCAAAGAAATTGTTGGAATTTCTGAACCTATATAAAAGTTTATATGTTGAGTCTGGTATTGGTGGTATTTAATTATTGTCATAAGATACTTAAAGCCTAAATTAATCAATGCAAAAGTAATTGATAATTGAAAATATAACTTTTCTTATAAAAATAAATACAGATACGCAACGCATACGGTCACTCAAAAAGAAGGTAAGTATTTTCATCAACATTTTTTTCGGTATTTTCGAACGGTCACATTAAGTGCATAAGTGCGTTTCATCATCAAATTTGTATGTATTTTGTGTCAGTTCGCCTTTGTTTTTTAATTGCAATCCCGTCAATTAAGAAATTGTTTTACGGTGTGTGTCCAACTACTATTATAACTCGGGCTAAGCCTGCTAGATGGTCTATTTTAGAAGCATAAACAATGGGAAATGGTTGCATATGTGTGTTGTATGTTTGTATACCTACACGATTATTACGATGCACTTGGAAGGCCAAAAGAGAAATGCAAGTGGAAAGTGAAGTGTATTAGCGAACCTTGGTCAGCTGAGTGGATGCACAAATTAACAATGCACTTTAAACTGCTTTAAAATCTTTCGAAACAAAAATTTGGTGCAAGCATTTTGAAAAGAAAGTGAGAAAAACAATGTGTGCGTGTATGTAAATAGATGTATTTTCTCATTCCTTTGTACCGAAAACAAAGCAAAGCTGATTAATACGAGCCCACACAGTCGGGGGCGGAAGTATTGGCTATTTTAGATTCTTCAATGTTTCCTGTAATTGCCCAGAACACGATTTTATTAAAAGAACTGCACATATTTGGTGCTATCTTTTAAGACGTAGTAGATTTCTGGTCAAAATATAATTGGGTTATTCACTGTTACTTGGGGATTGCTGATTATAGTGATATTTATGTAGTTATTGAAATTTATAACTACGCTCTAATTAATTTTTCTTAAAACAAGAGAAAACTACACCTCTCGTTTTATTGACAATGAACACCATTGTATGAGATCTATGGCATAGGGGTGCATTTTGTCAATGTAGTTGTGTGGGTGAACCAGTTTTCGTTCAGCGACCATCGAAAATTATAGAGCTAATTGATTTAAACAAAAAACTAAAACCCATAAGTTACACTAGCCAAAAGCGACACGTTAACATTTTTATTATATCTTAATCTTTAGCTAAGGTACGACTAAATACATACGTACTAACTAAGACATGAGTAAACTGAGCAACAAAAAAAAGAATAACAATATAACTTAAAGATAACACAAATCAGAGCTAAACTTTCAAAATGAAGTACCTTTACATTGGTTCCCACTTATGACAAAGGCAATACCAACTTATTTGTCCGCGACTGTGCAGCTAACATCTAGGGATGTACATATGTAAGCAAAATGCATGTACCATGTACATTTGTATGTACACACCTACAAATGTAATGTGTGTGCGAAGTAAAATAGCCGAATGTAAATACCCTTGAATTGTGTATTGATTGATTTTGCCTAGAAGATGGACTATTGATGAAATCTGAGGCGATTATGGAACTTGAGTGGTAGTTGTACTTTTTATTTGGGGACCCATCAATAGATTGATTACACAGTGCACTTTTACAAAGTAGCTGAAATATAATGTGTTATGCCTTCTCCGCAGGTCGTAGATCGAGCAGCTATCAGCGAGTGCTATCAACTGCCAGAAACGGAGCCATAGTCACGCTGATACCCCTTGTAGAATCGTCGACACAGGCCGCCTAGGCCCAGCAGGCAGCGGTCCAGGTTGGAGGCACTCACTCGGGATCGGGGAGAGGGAGAGAGGCTGAGCCTGAGGCAGAGCCCGCTTGTTGCTGCGACGTTCGCAAAGGACTCAAAATTGATAGAAACAACAAAAAGGCTGCTGCCACTGGTGCCTCATCCGAGGACCAGCCGCCGCGCAAAAAGGGGCGTCGCTCAGGAGGCTCTTCATCCTCGTCCGTCGTTTCTGTCACCGCCGCCGCAGGATCAATAGATGCGGCATCCACGTCGCGAGCGGCCCAGCAGTTACAGCAACAATTGAACTCGACTTCAACAGGCTCAGGCTCCAGCACGGAAACATCTACTCATCCAGGCAGAGTCCAGCGTAAATCGACAGACAGCAACAAGAGGCCACGGGATCACAGTAGCAGCAGTACAGCCGGCACCGAGGCACTCAGTTCTGGACCGACCATGCAGAGCACCACTTCCACATCGAGCGGCTCCTGCTCCAGGCCCCTAGAGGGTTCTGCCCTAAACTCCGGCGGCAGTGCCGAAAACGTCGCCCGCGAAGGCGGAGGCAGTGGCGAGGACAGCGTCGGAATTGGGGATGAGAACCCCTCGGGCAGCAGCGCCGCCACTAATGGACACGACACCAAACACAACGGATTCGTCGTCAACAACAACGGCAGCAGCAGTTGCATCGTCGACGGCGAGAACAACCGGGAAAACACCAGCTACAGCGGTGTGCAGCTGGACAAGTCCAACCAAGAGATCATCCGGCTGATCGGACAGTATCTGCACGATGTGGGCCTTGACAAGTCGGTGAAGACGCTCATGGTTGAGTCCGGATGCTACTTGGAACACCCCTCGGCCACCAAGTTTCGAGAGCACGTCCTAATGGGTGACTGGTCCAAAGCAGACTCAGACCTGAAGGTAATTTTTGCTTATATTTTGCACTTGCGAAGTTTCTGTTCGTTTTCTAGTTTATTTTCAACTTTTTTTTTTAAAGATAGACCCCAAAAAATATTTATGATTTTGATAACCAACAACAGGCGTTTTGTTGAGTGGTTGTTTTGAGTTCAGCAACCTAAAATTAGGACAATGTTTCGTATAAAGCCTGCGTTTTGTAACTTAAAACAATGGAAAAAAATTAATACATATGTTTTTACATTGAAGTAGGGTACACTGCTTAAAATGCAGAAGTAGTGAATTGAGTTTGAATTATCTCTTCTTATCGAGACACTCGACAAGTCGACGTTCTTGTTTTTCTTATTTTTTTGACCTATATTATTTGAGATCACTGTAAAACTTAATCAAACTTCAAGTCTTTTATATCGAAAAAATTAATGAAAGTACACAACGCACTCCTTTCCCATGTCACTTTGCCCATTGCAGGATTTAGAGCCTTTAATTGATAACGGAAAATTGGCAACGATCACCGAAATGAAGTTCATACTGCTGGAGCAAAAGTATTTAGAGCATTTGGATGATGGGAATCCCTTAGACGCTCTGCACGTCCTTCGCAGCGAGCTGACGCCCCTGCAGCACAACATATCGCGTGTGCACCAGCTGTCCTCATACATGATGTGTTCCACCAACCAAGACCTTTACCAGCGCGCCAAGTGGGAGGGCAAGGGCATCCTGTCGCGGGCTCTGGTGATGGAGCGTCTGCAGACGTTCATGCCGCCGTCGGTTATGATGTCGCCGCGCCGCTTGCGCACCCTGCTGCAGCAGGCCGTGGAGCTGCAGAGCCAGCACTGCCCCTGCCACGACATGGCATGGGAAACCAACCTGCAGACGGTCTCGCTGCTCACCGACCACTGCTGCACCACGGACGGATTTCCCATGCAGACCATTCAGATCCTCACCGATCACTGCGACGAGGTCTGGTTCTGCAAGTTCTCGCCCGACGGCCTTAAGCTGGCGACGGGCAGCAAGGACTCCACTGTGATTATATGGGATGTTGATCCGTACAAGCTGACCCTCAAGCACCGACGTGTCCTTGACGGCCAGGCCCAGCTCAGCGTCAGCTTCGTTAGCTGGAGCCCCGACTCCAAGTTAATTCTCGTCGGCGGCACCGAGGACTCCCACGAGCTCTACATTTGGAACGTGGACGATGGCAAACTGGTTGTCAAGTTCTCACAGTCGCTGGAGGACAGTCTGGCCTGCGGCGCTTTCAGCCGGGATGGCGCTCGTTTTGTCTGCGGCGGTCAGAAGGGTCAGCTCTACTTGTGCGACCTGAACGGCACCATCGTGGACTCCTGGGAGGGAGTACGCGTCAACAGCATTGCCTTTCGGGCGGACAACAAAACGATTTTAGCAGCCGATAATCACTACCGTATTAGAGGGTAAGCATGGTTGACTTTGTCTAGTCGGATAGGAGATGTTAATTTACGTAAACTTATATTTAATTTCAAGTATTCAAAAATAACACACTTAAACCTATTGACCACATTTTTATATGCAATGAAATCGATGCCTAAATTGTCACTTTATTGTTTACAAGAATGTAATATCAATTAAAAGTTTCAGTTCTTTTTATGATTGCACTTTTAAAAATGCATTTTAAGTTCAAATTTAAATTGGCCTGTTGAACTTATATGTAATTGTTATTTTCATTTAGGTATAACTTTGACAGTCCGCGGTCCGACTTTGATATTCTGAGGGAGCCACATCCCATTATGACCTTCAGCATTAACTCGGCTGACCGCTTGGCTCTGCTGAACGTCTCCAATCAAGGCCTTCATCTCTGGGACATAGAGGACAAGTGTCTGGTGCGTCGTTTCCAGGGAATTAGACAGAGCAACTTCGCCATCCACTCCTGCTTTGGCGGCGTCAACGAGAGCTTCGTAGCCAGTGGCAGCGAGGACAAGGTCGTCTACATTTGGCACATCAAGCGCGAAGAGCCGCTGGCCAAGCTGGCCGGCCACACCAAGACGGTTAACTGCGTGTCCTGGAACCCCGTGTACCCGTCCCTGCTGGCCAGCGCCAGCGATGACGCTACTGTGAGGATCTGGGGTCCCAAGCCCAACGGCAGCAGCGCAACGACTGAGAGCGACGATTGCTCTTCTAGCTCGTCTTCGTCCTCGTGGAATATGACTTAAGATCGCGAGCCGTAGCAAATGGATATGCGTGGGGATAGAAATTGGATGCTGATTTAGTTATAGTGCTCCCTGATTTCGATATAATGCAGAATGCGTCCCGCTCTGAGTGCGCGTCGGTGTCGTCGTCGCTACAAACTGCCATTACAACAATATGTATGAGCAGCATGACTTACGATTAGCATTAATTACTTAAGTACATTCATACGAAAGGAGAGGCATAACATCATATCTATTATGCTATAACAAGAAATCAATTCGTTCTCAGATTTCTTTTTAATGTATGTATATGGCAATGCGAAGTAATATTTTCCGGCCTATATTAGCAACTCTTCTCGACCTTTTTATTTATCAAAAGTGGATCGACATGCTTGGTTTTAAAATTATTGCCATCTGATTTGTTCTATGCAGTTTCCAACATTTAGTATGTAACACGATTTGACGTATTTCATAACCAACAGACACAATAAAAATAGTTCTATATATGTTTTTAACAGTCGATGTTTTCCTTTCGATTATCCTGGGTCTTAAGCAATCAATAAAATTTGAGTGAAAATTGAGCTTGATATTTTGATTGTAGATGTGTGGTTTACATTAGTTTTAAGATTAAGAGTTTTATAACTTGTAGACTGAAACACAACGTTTTCTTGTCTTTATGGTAAATTGAAAGACATATTTACATATTTCATTATAAATTACTTTATTTGGCAATAATAATATACATTGGATACCTAAAGAGAACCCAGATGTGGAATCTAACTTTGGGGAATTTCAGCCTTTTATATACAATTGTCCTTTACGTAAAATGTCCTTCCATCAAGAGTGAGAAAAACTGTCTTGTAGTCTCCTTGAGGACGAAAGCAAGAACTACTAGTGTTAAAGCCCACCACCGAAGTCCTTTCCTAGTTGCTCCGACTGCCTCGTAGGCGAGGACCAGGGAACAGAGGTGATGTCCCATGACCAGGACGTGGTGCAAACTTCTGCCAAACACGGTAGTGTTGTTACGCCACACCAAAATGGGCAGCAAAAAGAATTTAGATAGGTTGGAAATCAACACCACTTTAAAGATAGTTAAAGTAAAACTGCGTAGACCCATTTTCTTCATCCAATCAACGCTAAGAGTAGCTGTTATTATCAGCAGCAATAACGTCATAAGCAAGTAATCTAATAAAGAAAAAAATGGCTTTAATGAAAAATTTACCCTGCTGTACCTGCAAACGAACAGGATTATATACCTCCTATGTTTTGAAGCGTATATGTGTAGAATCCCTTTTCATGGACGTGTAAAGGGGCATTTGGAGGATCGGGGAGCTTTTGTCGGCAAAGTGCAAAAGATTCCAGGAGAAGGACCACCAGGGAAATCTTCCAATACAACTGAAATGGCGTACATTAAAGGGTTTAAATGTATAATCCGACTTCTTAATTTCATAGAGCCTCACCTTAAAATCTCCATTATATATTATGTGGCGGAAGGCGCAGGAGTCCAACAGAAGTGCGTCTATTAATATGATAAACTCCTCGAACTCGATGTATTTATCAGTAGTTCGGTGACACTTATCCTATGAAATTTTCATGAATAAAAAAAGAATTTTATATATTCGGCAAAACCCAGTTTGGTTTTCATATATAATCTTACACATTGGGTGGTTTTCAGAGTATTGCTGTATTTCTTAAATAGTTCCTTAACCCTGTGTCCACAATTAACGCACACGAATCGTCTTTTTTCTGTCATTTTAGGAGTAGTTTAAACCAAATATTGCATTGCATATTAGTAAACAAACATTTTAGTTCATCAGCTGATTAGTATTACCATTTCCTGATAGCTGAATATTACGTGTAATGCACTTTTGGCCGTGTAAAGTTTAAAAAATACCATCCGAAATAAAACTACTGCCAACTCGAGTTGAAAAACTAATATTTTACTTTTAATTACTTAAAAAAAATCATTTAGCCAGCGCTGTTGAAATCGTTTTACAAGTATCAGAGATCAATATTTACCTGGGATCTTAACTGTTATAGCTTATATATCAGGGAAAGAATTTTTTAACTGAGCAAAAAAGATTTATTTGCGTGATAATCAGGCATTTTGATTTTTTTTAAATTTTTAGTGACCATTTTAAGAGAGATATAAATTTGGGAGTAAGGAAATATAAAAAAGTTGTCTATACTGAAACAGAAGTATTTGAAGGACAATTTTTAGGGACGTGGGACACTAAACAAAAATATTTTTGGATAAAAATGTTATTTACAAAATTTTTTCGTAGTGTAAAGTTTCAATCGCGGTTTGGGAAGTTTTTTGGCCTTATTTAAAAATATTAATTTTTTGCTTTTCAAATTATTTTAAGAAATTATTTATAAAAATCCGACCAAGGTTATACTCGCCCTTTAGCTAAACTTAATTTGTATTGAAGTGAAATTTAATTTTTAGACGTCCAATTCGACCCACCCAAATGTTCATATTACAACAAGCACAGCGCATGTTATTTCTGCGTTAAGTTAGGGTTAATTTTTTATTTATTTCATTTCTTGTTTTTATTATCAACATAATGTTACAAATTTTATTTTTAATCTAATCTAGGTACAACTTCAGCCAGATTGGTTATTTTTTGTTTTGAACAATTTTAAAAATGGGAAATGGCACAATTAGTATTCGATTCAAGGCTCTTGTTATAAATCCATTTTAAAATATATTCATAATTTTTTTTGGAACGGACCTCGAATATTTTCTTACAAGTATTAATTAGTAACTTCAAAAAATTGTTTTGATTTACGAGTTTATTCCATTTAATAATTTATTTTGTAATCCAGTTCAAAAATTAAAGAAAAATATCACTTCTGGATAGGTCAGCTATTTTGGAAATCTTTTCGGACAAACTCATAATTTCACAGAAAATAAGAACTATTATACTTAATTAAAACTACGCTCCCTCATTATTATGCAATGGGGTTAACCTTTCAACCCGCAATTCCATTCCAATTACCGACAAGGGTCCTCCAGAGTGTGTTTCTTGTGGTACATGGTAACGAAAGTTAAGAAGATTAGAACAAAGGCATTGCGCTCCAGCTCTGGCAACAGCATGTATTTGTCAAACTGAATTTCTCATTCTATATCATATTTTAACGACCATATGCAAGTTTTTAAAACTATATACTTATTACCAATTATTCATAAGATATTTTTGTTTGTCAACTATAAATCACATACAAATGGGTTCCAAATCGCCAAACCCGATTTTATGCAATTATTGAGATTTATCAAGTAATTGTTACATTGATTTTAGGTTTTAGATTTTGAACATGTTGGGTTTATATGTTAATTCCCTTAGTTTATTTAACTGTTGCTTTTCGAATGGACAACACATTACATTTGTATCATTAAAAACAAAACTTTCTAAAGAGGTACATTTCGAAAGTATAAACTTAAAATCAATATACAATATAGATGTTATACATATAATATTTGTTGTGGTTTGGGTATTACGCTTGTGGCCAACGATTACAAATATACTGAATTATAGGTATGCAACAGTAATACTCTAACACAAAGGCTCATAACAATAACAAAAATTTCATTTATCGACGAAAGGGAATAGTTTCTGCTCGGTTATGATACACTGAATCATTCGAGATTGAATGTCTGCAATTATCCAGATAGACGTGCTTTTGTGGTTTGCTATGTGCGTTTCACTTATTTGTAGTTGTTAAACTTCAAAAAAAATGAGTAGAAAACCGATTAAAGAATGTATGTATTTTTATCTTTACAATTCAGTCTGAAAGGCATAGTTTACACATTTTATATCACCTATTTTCAAAATGTACTGTTTACTTGCTTGTTTATCTCTAAAATTGTGTATTCATATTTTATGATATATCATTGTTCCTTTAGGTTTAAGTTGAACCAGTTATTAAATATAATTTAATTTAATACAAATACGGAAAAGTTGCTGTAAATTTCGTTGCATTAAGTGGAGAATAAATATGTATGTAAACCTAAATTTGGTACCCAAATACATTTTTAGTGTTTAATTTCGCATTCCATATTTGGTTCAGTATCGTTTAAATATATCGTTTGAATATTGATTACGTTTTTCTGGGACTGTTTATCCAAATTTGTTTGCTTTTGGGCTTGTGGTTGCTTTTTATTTTTTTCCTTCTGCTCCAGAAGCTTAGTCTTCATCCGAGAAATCGGAACTTTCGCTTAAATCACTTGAAAATATTTCCAACCAATGATAATCACGTCGGTCTACATAGTCCCATAGATAAATCTATAAAATGTGGAATATTAATTATAGTGATCTCCCCAAAACAACGGACTTAGTTGGGTTATGGAAATCTCTGCCCTACTTTTTGAGAATCCTGTATTATTCTTATCCAAAACATGGCAGAGATTTCGGGAAAACACCAAATTAAAACAAAACAACATATGTATATAAGAATTATTGAACAGATATTTGTACTCACATCAAGAAGATCAATTATTTCATTCTGGCTCTGTAACTTTCTAGTGCGCTTCGGCAGCCCCACATCGACGATGTCTCCATTGGGCAGGGCATGCTTGTAAAAGCACTTGTTACCAAAGGGGCACTTGCCCTCGCCTTTTTTGAAATATTTGCAGTCCTTTGCTCCCAAGGCTGCGCGATAATCATTGAGCAGTTTGTCCTTCTCCTCCTTGGTCTCCACCCAAAACGCACTGGGGCACACAAAGTCCGAGCACACGCGACATTCGGGGCAAGCTCTACAAGTTTCAAAAGAATTACCATCAAATCACAGTCGGTATCAAATACTTTTAAAGAGTAGTTTGTGTTTTAGACCTTTTATTTAGATCTTGATTTAGATCTTCAAGGAACGGTAAAACCAACAGCCTTTGGAATTTGACTTGGGAAACACACAAACACAAAGGGCACCATAAACAAAATGGCCGTCGCTTTCACAATCTCCGCTGAGTTTATCTTAGGTAATTTGGTTGATCCAACTTACCGCGTTATTTTATGCTCGAACTGCTTGGCCTGGCGCCATGTGCGAATGCACTCCAAACAGAATATGTGGTTGCAGTTGGGCAAGATTCCGAATCGCTTCTCCCTGCCAGCCTTCTCCATGATCGTGTCAAAGCAGATGCCGCACGTTTTGTCTTTGGACCTGGCGATCGCGAAGGAGAGCTCCATCGCCTGCTCATGCTGCTGCAGGCACTCGCGGTTGTGCTTCTTGCGCTGGGCTTGATCCGTTGGATGCAGGCAATACTGGTCGCACATTTCGCACAGCTCCATGTGAATGCGGTAGGGGCACATCTCGCCCCAGACGCACGGGCTCTCATACGGACAGACCTCATCCAGGGATGCGGGACTCATCAAAGAGTAATCCACCTTGTTGCTGGCAGACGGTCCACCCACGACCTCGGCCCAGGAGACACCAGGCACGAATCCCAGGGCATCCGACCCGGTCTCAGCCACATCGCTTTGTTCCGTGGCAGGAGTCCGTTTTTGGCTGGGCACAAACACCGGTGCGTTCGCCCAGTTGCGCTGCTGACTGGTGGTGCTGGTGCTGGCGCTGTGGCTGCAACTGGTACTGGAACTGGTGCTGGGCCTGGCGATCTCGGCAGCCACCTGCTCCTCGCACTCGGGACGGCCGCGAGTCAGGTCGTGGGAGAAGCGACAGAGCTCCCCAAAGCGGCAGATTCCCCGCACATAGTAGCGGCAGACGGTCTGGCTGCGGCCGAGGGCCATGCCGCTGATGGCTGGATCGCTGCTGGCAACGGCACTCATTTTGCTTTTACAATGGCAAAAGGTTTGGTTTTATGAATCTGACAACTCTCGACGCTGACCTAAAAATAAAAGCGAGTGTTTGCGATTAGCATTGCTCCTACCAACCGACTGGAAATAAGTCCCTGAAAATGTGTTCACAAATCTTGTACATATGAGCGTAGGGGGCAACTATTGCACATACCTACAGACACAACAACTGCGTACATACGCACTGATGCACAAATGCTGCGTGGAGCTGACTTTTAAGCTATGCAATCTATTATTTGGTGGAAAAACACATGGAATGCATGCATGACGACTCTTGCATCCAAATTAATTCCATAGCATCAGTGAATATGCGAATGTGAGTATGTATGTAGAAATATGCATATGTAGATTCCTATGTGGGGTCTGTGTTCTTGGATATCGAGTAAAACGCACCTGCAGCCAAGTTTGTGTGCTGTTTAAGGTGGCTTGTTGGACTGTTTGCATTAAGATTACCTAAAATCTAAGCTGTTTTAACCCCTGATGCACTTACAATTTTTACTTTGTCGTTTTATCACATTCACAATTTTTTCGAAGTGTGACCAAAGTCAGCGACAAGGAAAATCGCACACAAAACAAACCGTTAAATAAAGACTTTAAAGAAAAGAACGCAATGGAATGGAACGGGGAGAGAAGAAACGTTAACATTTGCATCGTTATAAATCTTAATTTTTGAAAAGGCTATAAGCTTCTTGAACCATATTATTCGGTACAATGTGGGAAACACACGTTTCTTCTCAAAACTTAAACAGCAATTCACTTATAGAAGAAATTAATTACCACCCACCGTTTTATTTTAATTACTGTGGCCGGAGACACTTATAATGAACGCTTCGATAAATTACTTTTACTAATGACTTAACTTAAACGATTACAACCCAGAGTTTGACGGTCAGTATTTGATAAACTTTTTCAAAAGACACAGGCTACTGTGAGATAGAAAAAAATGAGTTGGATCAAAAATATTTTCAAAAAAATAACCAGAATTGGTCACAAAAGAAAGAAAAGATTTCTTCGAAATACATCCATGGAAGTCCTTAAATATGTCATTAGTGATAATAGCTTACCATGGTGGATAAAGCTTTATTTTGTCATAATTTTCGCTTCAGTCGTATTCGTTGCCGTAAACCTGGCAGTCGGAATTTACAATAAATGGGAAAGCACACCAGTGATCATTGGAAGTAAATATTCGTACCTCTTTATTTTAATTTTTTATTCATCGTGGATTTGATTATTTTTTATAGTAAGTTCTACAATGACCCCAATAGACAAGATTCCATTTCCGGCAATAACGGTCTGCAATATGAACCAGGCTAAGAAATCAAAAGTGGATCATCTGAGGCCGTAAGAACATTCTAAACCCATTAAAAAACCATCTATATCAGCAACGTTTTCAGAGGATCTTTGGGATACGCCATGCTACAGAAAACATGTTACAAGGAGACTAATTACTCGCAATTCGTGGATATTCAGCATCAAAATGAAACATTCCCAAATTTCATAATAAATATTTCTGAGAAGTGCTCGGATTTAATTGTGTCGTGCACATTCCACCGACAAAAAATGCCTTGCACCGACATCTTCAGGGAAATATTTGTTGATGAGGGCTTGTGCTGTATTTTTAACTTTTTGCATCCGTATTATCTTTACAAATTCAAGTATGGTTTAATCTGAAAGAAAAAAAACCCAAGTAGGTACGTAAATAATGTTTTTCTTTATTTCAGGGCTCCCTACATTCGGGACTACACATCTTCGGATAGGTTCGCAGATATCGCCGTAGATTATGATCCTATTTCTGGCTATCCAAAAAGATTACCCTCAAGTTACTATCCCCGTCCGGGAGTGGGAGTTGGCACTGCTATGGGTTTGCAAATCGTTCTCAACGGTCATGTTAACGATTATTATTGTTCTTCCACAAACGGACAGGGATTTAAGGTAAGTACACAAAGCATATCTTTTGGGATCTTTATTTTGAAAGTCTTATTTTTTTAAACGGATATTAGATGTGTGTGTGGGAATACCTAGTTATTTAAATTTCTAGCTAGCTAATTGAAATATAATTTTAAAGGTACTTCTGTATAATCCGATTGACCAGCCTCGCTTGAAGGAGTCGGGATTGCCGGTGATGATTGGGCATCAGACAAGTTTTCGCATCATAGCGAGAAGTTTTGAGGCTTTACCTAACATCAGGAATATCCACAGGACGAAACGGCAATGTATTTTTAGTGACGAGCAAGAGCTACTCTTTTACCGTTATTATACACGTCGAAATTGCGAAGCAGAGTGTGACTCCCTGTATTTTTTGAGGTCATGTAATTGTATTCCCTATTACTTACCACTAGTTTATTCAAATGCTTCAGTATGCGATGTGGTCCACTTCGAATGTCTTAATAGTGCTGAATTACAGATTTTCGACGTTAAGAGTGTGCAGTGCAAGGAGCTTTGCCTTTCCAGCTGCCATGATTTAATTTTCTTTCCCGATGCTTTTACCACACCATTAAGCCAAAACGACATAAAGACCCAGAGCGATTACTTGAAGAATCTTTCAAGTGATTATATTCGCAATAATTTGGCTGTTGTGAATTTCTTTCACACCGACAACTATTTTAGAAGCAGCGTGAGGACTTCGTACACAGGACCAACGGAATATATGGGTAGGACGTTTAATTTTTAAACAATTGGCTTATGTTTATATTATCGATTTATCTCCCATAGCTTTAACAGGTGGCATAATGAGCCTTATGATTGGATTTAGCGTAATCTTCATTGCCGAGATAATATATATTATTTTCTTCATTTTATCACTGTTGCTTTTGTTAATGTTTTAAATTATTGAACTTATAGATTAATAAAAATACTTAGCTCAAAAAAAGTAGTTTAAATCTGTTATCCTTTTTTTTAAGACAAAAGTTTTTAAAAAGTTACAATAATAAAAAAGGAACGAAATGGAATAATGCACAAAATCCTTAAAAAACGGTCACATCGATCTAACAAATAAATACCGATAAAATACTCCCGAAAACTCGGCAACCCTGTTCAGTTCAGTGGCAAAGTGACTAGCAAAAATACGAAAATGGTTCTGGAGAGTACTATGATATGGTAAATTAATGTTTTTTAGCCAATACAAAGCGACTTTGCTGGTTCTATCACATTGCCCTCGATGGCGCACGTCCTGGCACTCATAATTCGTATTTTTCCAGCTTTGATAACAGCGACTATCAGCGCAACGGAGATTATTTTCCCACCCGTCTGAACGTCCAGAAAGATGGCATTAATCTCGTCTGCCTCACCAAGCTGCGATCCAATCCCGAGAACAATGTTGGCCTGATGACCTTGTCCAAGTGAGTATGGAGCTACGGATGACTTCGCTTAAAATGCTCATTGTTTGTTTTGATTATCCACCAGCACCGTGGAAGTGCTGGCCACGCTCACCAGCGATGTGGGACGCATCTTCTCGAAGATGCATCTGGTCCAGCCGAAGGGCGAGATAAACCTCCTGACCGGTATCCGCATTGCCCACTTGGTTCTTAAGCATCGCCAGGGCAAGAACCACAAGATGCGCATTGTGGTCTTTGTGGGATCGCCCATTAATCACGAGGAAGGGGATCTGGTGAAGCAGGCCAAGCGCCTGAAGAAGGAGAAGGTTAATGTGGACATTGTCAGCTTCGGCGATCACGGCAACAACAACGAGACACTCACTGCTTTCATCAACGCGCTGAACGGCAAGGACGGTACTGGGTCGCACTTGGTCAGTGTGCCGCGGGGATCCGCCCTGTCGGACGCCCTGCTCTCGTCACCCATTATTCAGGGAGAGGATGGCTTGGGCGGAGCTGGCCTGGGCGGCAACGCCTTTGAATTTGGTGTGGATCCCAACGAGGATCCCGAACTCGCTCTCGCCTTGCGTGTGTCGATGGAGGAGCAGCGCCAGCGCCAGGAGAGCGAGCAGCGTCGCGCCAACACTGACAGCACAGAGCCAACTGGTCGCGATGCTGGAGGCGCCGTCGCCGGATCGGGCCCGGTCAACGTGGAGAGCGCCGGAGCAGACAATGAGGCCAACACCGAGGAGGCCATGTTGCAGCGGGCCCTGGCCTTGTCCACTGAAACTCCCGAGGATAACTTGCCGGACTTCGCTAACATGACTGAGGAGGAACAGATCGCCTTCGCCATGCAGATGTCGATGCAAGATGCCCCTGACGACACGGTCACCCAGCAGGCGAAGCGCCCCAAGACGGATGAGGCCAACGCCCCCATGGATGTGGACGAGGACTACTCTGAGGTGATCGGGGATCCGGCCTTCTTGCAGAGCGTGCTGGAAAACCTGCCTGGGGTTGATCCCCAGTCGGAGGCGGTGCGTGACGCTGTCGGTTCGCTGAACAAGGACAAGGATAAAAAGGGCGACGGCAAGGACACTCAGAAAAAGTAAAACGCATCTATGATTATATCTTATAAGCTCGTTTAAAGCATTTGTATGCCCATTAAAATCATTTGTAAGCCCTTTCAAATGGGCAAAATATGCTTCAAGTGAAAATATATAAACAAATACACACCCATTGCCGCTGATTTATCTATCAATTTGCTTCAAAACAAAGGTACTACTAAAACAATGCGTATGATGATCTGCGCATCGCTCATACGTTCTGTTGCCTTTGATCAAATATTTGTTTTCATATAGACATGGATTAATTTCTTGACCGTTTTACAAAGAGGTACTTTTATAAACCTCAATGTTACTTATGATTCATAAGTTATGAATAATTATAGGAACGTCCAATTGAACTTTTAAAGTACGCGTACAACTTTCATTAAAAACTGGTTGGTTTTATATGACTAGTTGACATTATTGTTAAATACTGAGCAAACAAACAATAATCAAATCTGTCCGTGGTTCAATCCATTTTCGTTTATTACCCTAGCTTCGGGTCACTATTAATGTATTGACACTTTTTACTTTACATGGATATTAACTATGTGTGGTAACGCAGCCAGATTACTTTCCGCCCTTGTAGTCACGGATGTGGTACAGCACCCAGGCGGGAATAAACAGGGATGCAGCGCACATGCCACCGCCCAGGAGCACCTTTTCCTGCAATGCAAAATTAGCATTAGTAATGAATTTTCACCAATAGCAGCTGAGGCTTTAAAATCCTGGTTATGCAACCAGGAAAAACTTACGGCGGTGGAGACGTGCTGCGTGGGCGGGCCGGAAACGACCGACTGGCAACGGCTTTGCATGGCGCTACGGATAGCAGGGACCAGGAGGCGAGCAGCACTGTTTTGGAACATTTTTACAATGATCGTTGGAAAATCCGCTGGCGAAAATCAATGGTAGGTTAGAATGCTTCTTCTTAACAATTTAACATTCGCAAAGGTTAGAGATGGACACAGGTCGTGATTTTTATCGCCGTTTTAAAATATCATACAAATATATACAAATTTAAAGCTTTCTTATTGGAATATGTGGATAAGTTAGTATATTTTTCAGAATCGCGATATATTAAGGCCTTCCCGCGCTGGTCACTCTAGTTCTTATCTTGTTGTTGTGCGATCGCGATGTGTGCTTTTCGATCTCGCGACCGCTGCTAATGGGAAATCTCTAATTTATTTTGCAATATATATATATGCGTATTTCAATTGCACAGTGAAAAACAACGGCGGATAAAGAGAGCAGCAACTGCATATGCAATTTCGCGGGCGTGATCGTGTGCTTGTGTGCGTGCGTGGGCGAACAAATATTAATACGAAATGAACGAACAAAAACAACAACAGCCGCACTACTACCAGAGCAGCTGGAAGATGGCCAACAGCAATGGAAACTCGTTATCAGACAGCCGGGATTATGATACCAACTCGTCGCGCACCTCGCTCTCCGGCTCCCCGTCCGCTTCGCTGGACTTCGATGGCGGATTCGGGGGCAGGGACAGGCCGCTGGCCCAATTGCTCACGCCAAAACTGGAGGCGGACGGCCTGGGTATCATCCACGGGGACAACTACAGCATATACGGCAGCCAGGCGAATGCGGAGTCCACCAGCGGCGAGCAACAGGTGCTGAATCTCGGGCTGACGCTCGAGGCGGACACCTACAGTGCACTGTTCACCCCGGAACCTCAATCACAAACTCACACACATCCCCAAACGGTTGATAACAACTTTGTCCTGCCGCAGGACTTACCCACGCCCATGCCCATCACGGTCATACCCATCACATACCATCACACCACCGAATCTCTCAGCACCAGCCTCGGCGAAGTTCCATTGATAGCCACCTTGAGCGAGGGCAGCGGACAGGTGTTCAATCTGGATGACATCTGCTTCACGCTGGAGTACCAGTTCGAGAACCAAAAGCTCGTCCAGGTGCAGCCGCCCACCGTGGTGTCGCTTAGCATGTCATCCACCGCGGAAGGTGGAGCTCCAATCAACTGTGATAATGGCCAGGGTAACAGCAACTCCAGGGCATCGGAGCCCACTTCTCCCGCGTATTTTACTATCGAGACGAGGTAGTCACCTTGCATGTGTCCTCTCCGCTGCATGAGTTCCCCCTTATTTTGCTTGTTCTTTTGCATTGGCACGGATTTTTAATAGATTTTAATTTTACAACCTGTTCTGGCTTACATCATATTTGTTTGCGATTTGGACTTATTCAAAATGACTAAAATTTGTAGATTTTTCTAAGAAATATTTCCAAATTAGTGATCCTATGGAATGAATATTTATGGAATTCGAAAATTCTTTTCTAAAGTATAGCTATTTGAGAAATTTTGTATACATATTTAGCGATGCAAGCTTTCCTGTAGCCAAGCTATCTAAACTCATTATAAATAACTATTTTGGCAATTAAAATCACTTTAAATCATAAATCGTGGCTATATATATTTTTTTAAATAATTGGTTGTGGTTCAAGCTTTGAATGCAGAATTAATTAAGTAAATTTATAACAACCAAAACAAGGAAAGAAAATCTTTCCATGTTTAAATTGAGGGTTAGTTATGAGTTATGGTCATAAAAGCTATAGCTACAGCATTGTCGCTCGCAACAGCTGATACATATTTTAAAAATATATTTTATTTGCCAATATTTAATTTCCATGTAGACCTTGAAATCGTTCGATTGCCTCAAGAACTAACATAAAATCACTTAAAAACAAATATGTTGAAAGCCAGAATGGGCCTGTGTAATAATTGCATATTTTTAGTGCCAGGTATGAGTAGTTTGTTGCCGTGGTGTTTTTGTCGCATTTGGCCAATTATAGTGGGCCGTCAGGTGTGCCCTCCGCATTCTGACCCCCGCCCAGGGACAGTCCCACGACTGCCCCTCTTTTCTGCTAATTTTCCACTGCCCACACAAAAAACCCGAGAGAAAAAAAGGAAAACATTTGCCTAGCGTCCGCAGTGACGTGTCCGGATTTTTTGATTTTATTTCACTTTTTGTTTGGCTCCCCCCAAAAAAACAAACTTAGATTCTCGTATATTCTTCCTTGTCGAGATTATTTGCCAAATTTTGACCATTCCAATGTCCACTTATTACAACGCGGTGTCCGAATCGCTTGCAAGTTGCTTGCTAATTGCCTGATTTGTGTTCTCAGCCCCATCGACTCGACTTGGTCGTACCCTCGTTTTGGACACCCCTATTCCCGTGTGGCACTGGGAATCATAATGGTTGCATGCCTGGGTCTCCTCTTCGGCCAATGATTGTATCGAAATCGTTTGTTTGGGCTATAAATAGTTGCGCCGATGAACGCATTTAGATTTCTACCCCCACCCCCAATCGCCGACCAGAATGTATAGATGGATATATGCATACATAGATGTATATTTGTTCAATGTGGTGCTAGGCGGAGACGGTCGAAATTTTCCCAAAACTCATTCACACTTGGTGTAAAGTAAAGAAGCCGGTTTTTAAACGAAACCACATTGTAGCGCTGCTATTGTGAAATTCTCCCCCGAGAACTTTTCCCTATTTGGCACCATGCAGGCTCTATCTATATATGCTATTATTGTCCAAATGGTAAGGATCGTAATTGTGTCACTGGGTTTCATTGCCTTATAGATCCTAAATAACATGTACTGTTGAAAGGGCTTATGTTATTGAATATTCTAGAATAACCAAAAGAAATCTTTTTATCGAGAACAAAATTTACACCATGTGTTTTTGTATTTCAACAGATACAGTTCATGAAAGTGACTGATTAAAAGTCAGGAGCAGTCTACCTTTTAAAACTTAAATTAAATACATAAGCATACAATACCTGTCATAACTTAGAGTAGTGATATGTTTAATTAATTATTAGCCCCTCAAAAGGTATTAAAATAGTCATAAACAAATTTTCCCTGCTCTTAAGTCCAAATGATCTGTTGTGATGGGGTTAGTCCGCTTTTTTCTACATTGTTGTTGCTCCTTGTTTGTTCATTATTCTGCGGTACAATAATTTTTCAATTTTTCATCCGTGCCTTGTGTGTGTTTTGCTCCGCGCCTTCCTTCCGTCCTCCCTTTTCCGCTAGCCATTCGGCGACGACGCCTTTTTGCTATTTTTACCGCCATGAGTAGTGTTCCCTCAATCATATTTCTCATTTTTCAGCACTCCCGCGATTAGGAGGGGGGTATCGCGATGGGCGAGGCGGCATGGGGAAGGGTTTGGGGGAGGCACGCTGCCCGTCAGTCAGCCTGCCAGCCGTCTCAGCTCCCACGCACTTGTTGTATTATTTTCCGCGACTTTTCTTTATAGTTTCGGTTGCCGTCTGCCATTTTCCTTTGGCATTTGTTATGTTTTGACCATGACAACATTAAATATTAATTAATCTGAATAATAAGGACCGAAAAGCCTCCAGAGAGGCTGTTGATGTTTTTGTATTTTTTTGTTTTTCCTTTTGCTGACGCTCTTCTAACCCCACTAATCGCAATCTGTGCATTTTGTATATGTATATAGTATACATATACTTGTTGCGTTTATTATTATATACAAAAATCTTAACGGCCCACTGACACACAAATCGGGTGGAAAATATGCCCCGTCCGATGCGATTTTCTGTTTGTTTCCAACTGCGGATTCGCTAAATGCCTCTTTGGTCTTCCCCCGATTTCTGTATGGCCGCTCGGTCTGATCTTCCAGCTATGTGGATGAATACGATCCAAATGAACCGGACGAGGACGAGCAGCTGGCCCACTGCATCCAACCGGGCGTTCTGCACCAAGATGAAGAGGAGGATGAGGCTGGAAGGCAGGACGAGAACGATCAGCTCATGGCGTTGGCCTACGAGGTACCCACTCCCACTCACCATCCGCTAGCCAAGTGTCTAACGTGCCTTAACGTTGCCTAACGCTTTTTGTAGCAACTCGCCAACCTAATCCTAGTGTTAGTGGAGATTCCGATTCCTGCGATTCCGCTGTAGGCGTGTGTAACCAAGTTTTGTTAACCAGCTCGCGGTGCGTAGTGTTTGATTAATTCGAACTCGCACTGGCTCTCCTTTCCTAATCACTTGAATAATCCTGCATGATTCCATCTGATCGTCAATATCTCATTCCAATGTACTCCCATTACTTCTGTAAACCTCTCTAATAGCCTGATTATCTACAATTTAGAGTTCGGATGAGGCTCTCAGTCGATATAGATGCAACTACGAGAACTGTTATCGAAGCTACAGCACAATTGGAAACCTGCGAACGCATTTAAAGACGCACACGGGTGAGTAGTTTTTAATGTTAAGAATTTTATTCAAATTATTCAGT
The DNA here is from genome assembly GCA_018150695.1 of Drosophila oshimai. Lineage (NCBI taxonomy): Eukaryota > Metazoa > Arthropoda > Insecta > Diptera > Drosophilidae > Drosophila > Drosophila oshimai. The sequence goes on along the minus strand of JAECWM010000305.1, from coordinate 177,595 downwards.
ATCCTTGCTTCCTAACTTCAGTGTTGGCCAAGCTAAGAATCCTAAGCTGTATGTCCCTGCGGGTTATTTCGTCGGCGCGACTCAAAATAGTTTCCAGATACTTGTAAAAGGGATCCTGGGGTTCTGCTGTTTTGTCCTTCAAAGATTTTTCGATAAGATTTATTATATTGACAAACTTGGACAGAGTCTGATTCAGGTCCTCGTTGTTATTCGAGCTGGAAAGTATTTCAGGGTTAGGGGGATCTGCGGAAGATTCGTTGCCAGTGTGGTGGGGCATCGCGTCTTCTGTGATGAACTCCACACTAGAATTATCCACCTCACTGAAGAACTCATCATCGTCTTTGTACTCAATAATGAACTCTTCATGCTGGTTAATCTGGCTGTGCTTTGCTACATTGTCTTCTAGAGTGCTGTCCTCGACCTCGTAGGACTCTAAATTTAAATCTGCTGTGCTGTTGGGCTTCTTTTTCCTGTAATATATCCTTATTATAGAACACATCTTCCATAAGCAAATTAGATAGTACCGTTCTCGAACGTGTTTCCTGAGAAAGTCGAGATCTTCAAAGAACCGCACCTCTTTGCTGGAATGAGTGGGTTTGTGACATTTCCGGACAAAACGATCTCGAAGGGTCTTCCAACGAACTTGGCAATGTACACCTGTTTTATTTTTATAAGAAAATAATTAGTGGAATCGTATTTTAGCATAAGCTTGATATATTTACTCGGTTTGTCGCATTCCTCGGCCACTGCATCCCAAGCCTGCGCCCTTTCTGTACGAGTGTAAAAAGCGGTACTAGATTTGTCGTACAAACACACTTTGCTCTTAACGCTTTGTACGAGCATCACGTCGAAAGCATCCATTATTTTGATTATTTTAAATAGGCAAATTTACGCAGAATATCAACGCGTTCGTGCGCCGCGTCAAAAAAAAACAAGCGCAGTCAAACAGCTGACAAGCCTTAAGTCTTGTTCAACACTGCTTTTCGGGTCAAGAACGTAGCAAACTCAACTTAAAAGGGGGTACGAACTCCTTACAACAATCAAACTAAAACTCAAAACGTAAGAACTTAAATAGATGCGAGTATTAAAATATCAAACCGGGTCATAATTACTATAGACACAAATGTTACTTGTATGATTAATTTTTAAATAAGAGAAGACCTCAGGTTTTAAAAATAACTTCTAAAAGTAAAAAGGTCGCCACTTTTGAACAATAGATAAAATGTGTTTACTACAAGGTTAGATAAATGCAGTTTGATGTGACTTTTATTTTATAAATTATAATAATAATAATTATAATAATATAATAAATTATATTATAAATTGAATAGCCCCCTAAAAACTTGTTAAGTGCGTCCGTGTTTACGGCATTGCCAATTCAAAACACTTTCTGCGCCGCAAATGTTTACATTTAAAACCCTCTCAATGCAAAACCTTATTTTCTTGAATTTCAGGCGACTACAGCTTCAAATGCCCGGAGGACGGATGCCACAAGGCCTTCCTCACATCCTACAGCCTGAAGATCCACGTCCGCGTCCACACAAAGGTGAAGCCCTACGAGTGCGAGGTGACCGGCTGCGATAAGGCCTTCAACACGCGTTACAGGTGAGAACTGATAGGTTGATAGCCCGGAATAGACCAATAGCTGCACGGATTTCTAATCAACTATCTACGTCGCCCGATCCCACAGATTGCACGCCCACCTGCGTCTGCACAATGGCGAGACATTCAACTGCGAGCTGTGTCAGAAGTGCTTCACCACTCTGAGCGACTTGAAGAAGCACATGCGCACCCACACCCAGGAGCGGCCCTACAAGTGTCCGGAGGACGACTGCGGCAAAGCCTTCACCGCGTCGCATCACCTGAAGACACACCGTCGGACGCATACCGGCGAGAAGCCGTATCCCTGCCAGGAGGACAGCTGTCAGAAGTCGTTCAGCACCTCGCACAGCCTCAAGTCCCATAAGAAGACGCACCAGCGGCAGTTGCTCAACAAGGGCAGAAAGAAGAGGCCGCTGAAGTCGCAGCAGTCGAAGTACAAGGACCAGGAGCAACGGGATCCTTTGCAGGAGGAGCAGGAAGAAGAGGAGCCCCTTAAAGTGGACCAAACTGATATGATGGTGTTGAATCCTGGCAGTCACTGTTCGGAGACCACTAGCACAGACAGCGGGGTGGTCCTACACACCCTTACCCAGCAGGATCAGCTATCCAACGTGTTTATCCTCCAGGGAAACGAACCTTTAATTCTTCCGGAGACTTCCCAGGCCTACCAGCTCTCCTTCGCCGCCGAGGAGGAAATACCGAGCCCGTGGATCGACGCTGGCGTGCTCGTCTCCAAGCCCATCATTCCCATGGCTCCGCTGACAGATGCTTGCGTGGCCCTGCCCACCGAGATGCCCAGTTTCGTAGACCTAAAGCCTACATTCGGCAATGGAGTGAGCGGCAACATGGGTGATCTTCAAGCAGAGACCATGGAAGTGGATTCCACTCCACCTTCGTTGCCTACACCCACTTTGGAGTTGAACCAACAAAACATAGATGAGCTTCTTAAGCAGGATGGCTTCGACAACGAGGAGGATATGGAGACCGAGTCGCTGCTGAACGACATTCTCATGACCATTGACAATAACAGCGCCCTGTTGCAGGCTACATTGCAGCAGGCCTCGCAAGTGCCCAGCGATGCTTCTGGCTTGATCGAACTAGACATTCGGGACAACAAGCCAACGCTCAAGCAGATTACAGCAGATGCGGGAATATGTAACTGTACCAACTGCAAGTGTGATCAAACGAAGAGCTGTCACGGAGGCGATTGCGGTTCGTCAGCTTCCCAAAAGGCTAGCAGGGCAACCACCTCCTCGATGAATTCCAGCGGTGGCAAACGCATCTGTGGCAGCACCAAAAAAGTGAGTAAACGCGAGGCGGAAATGAACCAGAACATCGAGGATGTTGCTTTGCTGCTGCAAAACCTGGCTTCCATGGGCAGCGCTAGCTCCTCCGGCGGCGGCGGTTGCTGCGGAGGTGGTGCAACCGCCAAGCCAGCACCTTCAGCTGGAGGATGCTGTGGAGCACCAAAGGCGCCAGAGCCCGTGAAGAGTGGTTGCGGCTGTGCCCCTGCTACGTCTCCTCCGCCGCCCTCAAGCGGCTGCTGCTCGGGGAACAAGCCACCCCCTGTACAACCCTCTGGCTGCTGCTCAGGCCAGGCAAAACCACTGGAAGCGCCCGTCATCAGCAGCGCCTCTGCAGCACCCGCTGCCGCCATCAAGGGCAACGCGTGCACCTGCAAGAGTCCGGCGGAGGGCGTGGCCAACGGCTGCTGCGTGGTGATCTGCATTAAAACGCTGCAAGCGCTCCGCAAAGTTCTGACGCGCCGAAATCTGAACCTAATGCTTTGTCCACAGCAGAACTAAACTAAGAACTACTTATGTACACTAATCCCAAGAGCCCAGAAACTGAAACCCCCAAAAAAACCCAATCATGTAATCAATCAAGTATTGCGCCTGTAAAAAGTATTTCCCTATATAGAACCAGAAAAAGACCCGGAATAACCAAAATTGTCCAACCAGTTTGAGTGCATTTAAGCGAAATGATTCATTATGGCAAACAAATGTGATCCCAGCGGAGGCTGGCCGCGCTACAACTTACATTACAGTAGATACCCTATAACTAATATATCTAGAAACCCAAAGCCGCTTCCGGTAAGCAGATGAAATGCTTTTCGCCAACTGTCGAAGCATTTCCATAAATCCATTATAGGGAGATTTTCAGACCTTATCAGACAATAAAACATTGTAGACGCTGTAGTATATAGCCAATTGACTCATACGTATGACCAGACAGTTGATAAAAGGCCGTCAGCTCCCCTTTATCTATAGCTCTTTCTTGTTTCTGTACTTTTTTAATATTTAACATGTTAAATATCTTTGAGTTTACCCAAAACTAACAATTATAAATAATTACTACTCCTGATCAAAAGCGATCCATGCCTTTAGGGACGCTATATTACGTGGGTTCAATTGTTAAAAATGTATAAAGTATACTGAATACTTTCGTGTGTTTTTATGACGCTTTATATCATGCCAAATATGAACAGAAACATATTTTCTACTGTTTTCTTATATACCCAAGTTAAATCATCTGTATAAAGTCGAATAAAACATAAAATTAAACTTGTTAAAACGATTATCTTATTGCTCCAATATTGCTGTTGCCGCGTTGCTCCTCTGGATGTTGCTTGTTGCTCCTGCTGCTGCTGCTACTGTTGCTCCTTATGCTGTTGCTTTTGCTCCGGAATGTGGACTGCAGTTTCAAACCCGACAAATGCAGATTACTAGATTCTAAACTCAACAGAATGTGCTTTTATTGACCCCTAAAAACTCATAGTACGCGCTCCGATCCACTGATCCACACTTGTTTTCTAATCCTCGCCAGCTGGTATGACCTCCTCTAGACGCCGCACGAACTTAACGCGCAGCTCCGTCACATTGTCGCCCTTCAGTTGATCCTGCAAAGGACACCCAGCCACAAACACACACACAAAGCACACTAGACCATTAGCCACCAAGACAAGAATGCAAGAGTATTCCACAAGACTTGCCTGCACGAACCAGCATTGCACCTCCAGCTGCACCATCTCCAAAGCGCCACGGATGCAGCCGCTGAGAATGGCGCTGTAGCGCAGATTGGTCAGGTCCGGCGGCAGCTCGACGAACTCCGTCAGCGGATTGCTGTCGAACAGCAGCGAGAACTCATCGGAGGCCGCCGACCAGTTCGAGATGGTGGGCTGGATGTTCAGGTAGATGCGGAATGCCTGCTGGACGCGATCGGCCGTCTCGCGCATCTCCAGGCACCGGGGCGCCGAGGTGCGGGCGAGAAAGTCCTCGATCAGCCGCATGCCCATGTTGTAGCCGATCCGCTCCAGCTGCTTGTTCACGTCCTCGACGTTCTCGAAGTCGCGCAGCATCTGGGTGACCAGCGCCCCGTAGGTGAGTGTCAGGAACTCCGAGTTCTGCGTTTTGTGTTTTGTACAAAAGGGAAAGAAAGGAAAACAGACAGCAAATAAAAATCAATCCACAACCAGAAATCAACTTTTTATAAAAGGATTTCCCAATACAAAACTTATTCAGAAAACTTTGCTTTTTAAGTTTGTAAACAATTCTTGGTTTTTATTATGCTGATTTTTAATTGCATTCTTACAAGTCCTCAAAAGTACTTTAATTCGTCGGTGCTATGCATATATTTTTTCCGATTTCACTGATGGTTTAGGACTTGTTCCCAAGTTCATTTAAAAAAGGAAGAGGCAATAATTTGAAATTTTGTAAAATAAATGTATCTTTCAAAATAATTACATACCTTATCACAAAATAATTAATCAATACAATTGAATTTTTTAGATTTTAAATCAAAAGTTAACTGCGAACTGCGGAAAACAAACAAAATGATTTACATATGTTTTTAGAAAGTTCGATTTCCCAGCTGATTATGTGTTGAATAAATACAAGTTTAAACCAAAAGTAACTTTAAATTTGATTACATTGGATTTCAAGTAGAAATTATTTTAGTTTTGATTTTGGTGACTATTTAAGCCTTTCCAATTCCATTTCGAAAATGTTGGTAAAATTGTGGTGATACATTTTTTAAGAATTTAGTTCATAACTTAAATTTCTCTATCAAAATAATTTAAGTTTAATTATAATTACCTCTTATTAAAAAACTTTTAATATGCATTAAAAAAATTAATTCGAAAAAGAAAAACATAAAAGTTTTGGTCTGGTTTATGGCCTGTTTTCCACGCTCTTGTCGAATTCCTTAGGAGAAATCGTACCGAAAATTTACAATGGGACGCAACGAACGAAAGACTATTGAGGACAGGTGGGGGACACAGAAAAACTAACTTAGAATTATAAATTAAGATCTAGTCGGGCTTGTATCTACAGCTGGGCAGCGGTTATTCGGACTTGATCGCCGTTATGGTAATGCTAGGCGTTTGGTGGGGCGCGATCAGCTTCGGAGGAGCTCGAGCAGTGCCCCGACTTAAGGTGACGCCCCCGCTGGGTGCCATGGGCATGCTACCGCCATCCGGACCAGACTGATCACCCTTCTCCTGCGCCGAATGGAAGCGACCGCCCTCGCCCCTTGCCCGGTTCATGGCGTGCCGATGGCGAGATTCGTGCAGGTATTTACAGCGCTCCTTGGGGATGCGCGACTCCAGCTTGGCCCTGGCCTGCCGCCTGATCAAGATGCGTTTGTACTGCTTGGCATTGACGTAGAGCGGCTCCTCGTCCGCCTCGCCCTTCGAGCTCTCGTCCTCGCTGTTTGTATTCGTCCCGGTCGTACTTGTGCTGACATCGGCGCTTATATTACTGCCATTAGCGGTGGAAGTGTTAACCGCAGTCTGTTGTTGCTGCTGCTGCTGGGGCTGGGATTGAACCTGCTGCTGCTGCTGCTGTTGGGTGACCACCTGCCCAGTGGCTCCTGCATTCGCTGCTGCTGCATTCACGGCTGCCATGGCCGTCTGCGGCACCATGATGATCTGCTGGCCACCTGTGGTAGCTCCTTGATTGGCGTTTGCCGCCGGAGTTATCTGCACAAGCTGTCCGTTGATATTCAGATAGTGGGGAGCTGGTTGGGCGGCCATGGCTGCAGCTGCGTTGGCCGCCGCGTTCGGATCCAGGGCGGCAATGGTGGGCGTCTGGTAGAATATGGTCTGACCGTCGGGCAGCTGCATCACCTGCATCTGTGGCTGCTGCTGCGCCTGCAGCATGATCTGATTGGCCTGGAGGGGAATCAACTGCGGCTGCATACCCGTCCCCGTCGTCTGACCCTGCGCCTGCTGTCCAATTATGATCTGGGCAGCGCCGGATGGCAGCATCGGCATGGGAATCACTTGGATCGGCTGGGCGGCATTTGCTCCTCCCGCTGCCGTGTTTACATTCACATTGTTGCTGTTTGCGCTGCTGCTATTGCTGCTGCTGGTGGCGGAGGCGGTGCTCATTCTAGGCGTGGCTGAGGGGCGGTTGCTGGTGCTGAAATGGTTTTCCATAGCCCGCAAGTGCCTGTCTGATTCAAGCCCTCAACACACTTACTGGAAAAGCGAATGAAGCCGATTTTGAGGGTGGGTGGCACGTCAAAGATTCGTTCTTAGGCTCTAGGCAAAAACTAACCTTACAACTAGGCGGCGGCGGCGGTCTTCCCGATACCGATCCCCACTGCTGCTTAACTTAACTTACCACTTTCTTGGCGTCCAGGCGAGAGGCTTGTCGCGACATTTTTCGTCTGTTTACGTTGTTAAATTTTCAATTGAATGCAGAAATCTCTGTTTTTCAGCGTTTTACAGAGTAGGGTTGTCAGGGTACAGTGCTGAATTTCCAGGGCTGCATGAGCAATAGATATCGGTTAGCAGTCACGGTGAGAAAAAACTATCGTGTAATGTCGTGATTTCGGTATTAAAAAAGTGATGTTTTGGTGCATTTTTCATATGGTATTTTTGAGCAGTTGAGCCACGGTCACGCTGCTGTAGACAAGTGCATAAACTCCAGTTGACAAAACAAAAAGTAAATAAAGGAAAATTTAACCGCATCGCAAACAGACCGCGAACAGCACTGAGAACCCGCTCCAAGATGGCTTCATTCTTTAACGTTGGCGCTTTGGGAAATGTTTTCTCCACTCCAATTGGCCAGCGCATAGGTGAGTTGTAACCCCTCCCTCCAAACCGAACTGAACATCCGCCCACCCACCGGATGTGGGGGTGTGTATATGGTTAAATCATTACATTTTCCGTACACACATCGCATATGCGTGTATTTTTGCTCATTTGCATTGCTAGTTGTTGGATTAGAAGACGTTCAAGCGAATCCCAATTAGTCTGGACCAATGGAAAATTGAATTTTCACCACTTTCTTCGTATGTTTTGTCGCTTTCCTGCGGGTTGTACGCACACCAACACCAAGCCGATTTGTTGTTGCTCCACTATTACTATGGCAAAGCGGTTATCACTACGCAGAATAGTCTGATTTGATTTCAAAGGTTGTGGCAACGGAGAATTCCTGATAAGATTAACCCCTATGTGGGCAGGTGTGACAGCACACACAGAACACTCACCTCACTGTCCAGGTGTTTGTACTTTTTATGGAAGCGCAATTGCTCACCTTTAACACAAACACACACATACAAACACGCAACGCATTTCGGTATTGTTATTGATGCGCTCTTGTTTTGTTTGATTGCTTTCTGCCACCTCCTCCTCCCACCCATAGTAATGGCAATTAGTCATCGGTTGCTTTTGGAACGCTAGGTTACATAAAAAAATGTGTTAATTTATTTCGTTTCCCCCTTTGCCTCGCACTTTCGCAGTTATTTCCATTTGCCGCTACATACAAACACAAACACACACCTGCCGTTGTGTTGGTGTCTTACTAATTTGTTGCTTCATATTTGTGCGCTCATATTTTTTTGTTGCTTTGCGGTTACCTTTTCCGTTTCGCTCACCCGATTTCTGATATCTGGATATCCGATATCCGAGAGATGCATTTAGCCCGTATGCATTTGTTTGGATTGGATTGAAACGGGTTGCGATCTCGCCTTTTGTTTGTGCGTTTTAAATTGAGCAAGTCATTGCACTCGGAAGAGCTTAAATGCATATGCATAACGTATAAAGATAATAACCACCTAACTGTTTAAAAACTCAATTCCAGACGGTAATCAAAACAAACAAAGGGAAGTATTTTTTTATTAACTTTTGTTTTCTCACCTATGTCTTTTGGATTGTTTGATAAAGCCTATTATGATGGCTTTTATTGAAATACCTTCTTTGTTGTTCTTAACTTTCGTCTGATAAAAGAATAAATAAACAACATTATCAATCTAAGAAATTTTCCTATGTTAAGGGTTCAGTAACTTTAAGGCTTAAGATAATTCTGATAAAGAAATAAACATGTAAAAAAAATTAATTCTACTTGTTAGATAAAATATTGAGCTACTTCAGCAGGACTATTTTTTTAAATTTATTATTATTATTTTTAATTTATTTTGGAAAATGTCAATCTAGACGTTTAAAAACAAATCAAATAAATTTATTCTTTTTCAAAACAACATTTTGGTAGAAGTGTTTTTAAAGTATGACGCAAAATATTGTTTGTGCGAAAGATATTTACCCATTCCATTTTACAAATGAGTAGTTCGTCACCTATTTTAAGACATTTCAATTGTTGTTTTTAAAAATGACTCATCTGTCCTTATTTTCAATCTTCCCTTCAGAGGCCGCCACCGATGCCAATTTGGCCTCGGAGAACTGGGCCGCCAATATGGAGATTTGCGACATGATCAACGAATCCTCGGACACCGCCAGGGACGCGATGCGCGCTATTCGCAAGCGCCTCTCCCAAAACGCTGGAAAAAATAACCAGGTGGTGATGTACACGCTGACCGTCCTGGAGACGTGCGTGAAGAACTGCGGCAAGGCCTTCCACGTCCTGGTGGCCCAGAAGGACTTCATCAACGAGCTGGTCAAGCTGATTGGGCCCAAGAACGACCCCCCAGCTGCCATGCAAGAGAAGGTCCTCAGCCTCATACAGATCTGGGCGGATGCGTTCAAGAACCAGCCGGACCTCAACGGCGTCACACAGATGTACATGGAACTGAAAAACAAGGGCATAGAGTTCCCAGCCAACGATCTGGACGCAATGGCACCCATCTACACGCCACAGAGGGTGAGTGCTTTGAGAATTAGCATACTGCCTTAACGATTAAGTTGTTCTATAAAAGTAAATACATTTAGGTGAATATGATGGCTCAAAATTGTTATATTTACATATTTCTTCTATGATACTAAAATACTTGAATACCCTATTTAGAGCGTTCCTGAGGTGCCTCCCCAGTTGGTGGCCGCCCAGCAGCACGCAATCTCGCCCCAACACATGGCCGCCGCCGCCGCTGCAGCAGCCGCTGCTGCCGCACCACCCAGCACAGGTCCTCTACACTTGACGCCAGATCAGGCGGCCAAGCTGCGCTCCGAGCTGGAGATCGTCAGCAACAACATGGCCATCCTGAGCGAGATGCTGAGCGTGCTCAAGCCCGGCCAGGAGTCGTCCGATGACTACGCCCTGCTCAACGAGCTCACCTCCACATGCAAGGAGATGCAGTCTCGCATCGTCGAACTGATAGGACGTGTCCAGGACGACGAGCTCACCGCGGAGTTCCTGCGCATCAATGACGAGTTGAACAACGTGTTCTTGCGCCACCAGCGGTACGAGAAGACCCGCTCTCAGGGCCAGGGAAGTGTCACCTCGCCCTCAGCGGTCCTGGGCGCAGCCATGGGTCTGCCCGGCGTAGGAGCAGGTGCCTCCGCGGTGGCCACGCTCCCTCCTCCGCCCACAACGACTGCCGTAAGCAATACGCCGCAAAGTGACCAGCTGCTGATCGACCTGATCGAGAGCAGCGAGGTGGCGCAACTCCCACAGGGCTTGGCCCAGCTCAACCTGGGCGGCGGAGCAGCTGCAGCTGTCCCAAAAGGACCAGGAGCTGCCGACGAGTTCGATATGCTGGCCCAGTCGCGCACTGATGGCAACCAGTGAGTATTAAAAGCAGTCGAAATACTATAACCCCTGCAGTCCTTGCAAGTTGCACACTTTTTTAATAATACACTATTTTTTAGTAAATCGGATTTGCTAAGGGACATCCCATCAGTGGACGCTGCTGCAGGAAGCGTGACGGCCGCCTCGCCTTACAAACAACACCAGCAACAGCCGCAGCAACAGCAGCGCTCAGCCGGCGATCCGCCGGTGGTAAGTAAAGTGAGTAACTAGCCGCCAGCAACCGGTCTAACTAATGGCGTTCGATCTGTTCCCTTACTTTTACCCTCGTTTGGCCGTTGATTTACACTTTGTATTTAAATTGAAAAACGTTTTGGTTCTTTTGTTCTATGCAAATTGCGTTTGGTTTTCGTTTCGTTTTGCGTTCGATTGTTCGGTTTCTTCTGTGGCGCCCACACAGTCGACGAAAGAGAATGAGATCGACGAGATGGAGGCGTGGTTGGGCAGCTCAGTAAGTAGCCATACGAATAGCACTTTGTCTTTTTCCAAGCTCATCTTACCATGCACACTCGGCTTTAGTTCCACGATTTACATAATCTTCCTTTGCTTATTTGCTTTTTGTTCGTTTTTCTGAGTATTAATCCCGACTAATAAGAGATTGTTTCCATCACAGCACATCGAAGGCATTGAGGAACTGACTAGCTCAGAGTTTGACAAATTCCTCGAGGAGCGCGCCGCAGCCGCCGAAAATCTTCCAACTATCAACGCATCGAACTCCGCCGCCAGTGCCACGACAGGAGCTGATAGCTTACGAAAGACACCAAAGAAACCGGGCGCCGAGGAGGATCTGCTCGCACTCTGAGTGATCTCCGCCAGCTCCAGCATCGGCTCTAATTGTTTACTCTTTCAAATGTTACACACCCTAACATACTTATGCATAACGTCTATATGATAGCTGGTACATATTAACACTTTATGTAAAATGCTTTTCAGTTTTACAAACGGTCATGTTTTCTTTTCGTGTGAAAATGCCGACAACTGCAACGATAACTATTGATTATATTCCAAAAACGATCTTCTGTTGGTCTAATTATAAGCCACATCTACACATATTGATGGTAATTTAATGTATTACGTTACAAGTCTATTTGTTGTTTATTTATACATATATACATACATTATAAAGCTAATTTATTTTACAAAATCAAACGATCGAAAAAATCTAAAACAAAAAAATAAATACATTTCAAGCACATACCGAAGATGGGATGTTTAAATTAAAATTAAGAAAAGGGGGTTACTCCGAATCGTTTTCTATGTTCATGGCTTGAGTAGCAGCCCCATACACTTCGTCCTCTTCATCAGACGAAATCCTTTGACTTTTTGACGGCTTCTTGGATCGCTCTTCCAATTGGTTCTCCAAGTCCCTGATGTACGCCTTCTTGCTGTTTATAAGCAGTAGGAACTTCTTTAAAAGTACCTCCTCCTTTAACTTGGAATCCTTCACATACTGCTCGTATTCCAGAAGTGATGTTGTTTTCTGGGCCTGGGAATCGACAGCAGGAGCTGCTTGTGGCTTCTGCTGACCCGCTTCAATTGCTGCATCCAAAAGTTGATAGCAATTAGACACTTTCTTAAGTGGAACTTCCAAATACAGCGTCTCGTATCCTTCGCACTTGTACATTTTAAAGAACTGTTGCTCTCCATCCTCCAGGGAGAGTTCGTAATCAAATCCTTGCAGCCCCATGTGCGTGCTCATTGCATTTTTGCACTCGGCAAAAAAGCATCATAGGACTGGTCCAGGTCACTGGCTGCGTTCTTTAACTCCTGGTACTTTAGGCTCCCCCGGTAGTTCTGGTTATCACAGGTGGACAAAATGTCAAACTCCGCCTCGTCGTCCTTCCAGTTGCTACGAACGTAGATAAACGGCTTTATGTCCAGCTGACTGTGCGACAATTGAGTGCGTTGAAGCAATTTAACCACAGAGCTTGACATTTTTATTAAAATTTCAGTTTCACAATAAAATGTAAACAATTTTTAGCGGGTCTCTTTTCTTGCCTCGAACAACAGCTGATTATTAAAGGGTTGTCAGGCTAGATAACCACGGAATTATTAAGACATTTTTGCTGAAAACTTACTTATTTTGTAATACAATTTTAAGCGGATGGTTAGTGTGACTTGAAAATATTTATATTGAAATTTTTGAAAAATATTTCATAATTTAAATTCGAACATTCAATTAATTAACGTTGGGTGACAGCCCTGCACTTAATAACCGTTCCCTGAGCCTTGCCCAACACTGTTTTGTTGTTCAACACTACCTTAGTTAGTATAAAGCCAGTGGGAGGAATTAAAATTAAACGAGTAGCGTCGCCCCTGTTACTTACCTGTTTTGCATTTTTAATTGATTAAATGGCTGCAATGCTCGACAACCTCGTGGAATTCGCCAGCTACTGGTGGTTCCGATACCTCATGGTGAGTAATGACCGAAAATCTACCCAAATTCCATTCCAGAAGCTGCGTTCATAGTTCATAGAGTTTGAATTAATGCAATTAACTTTAATAACTTACAGGTCACCGAGCTGTACATGGTGGAGAAGTGGGAACGCGTAACGATACGTGAGTTTTATTTACCGGCCAAACCCTTAAAGCGGGGAATATCCGGGATTCGTCATACTTAGGGAGAATTTTCATGCTTATCGCGGCTATTATTGCTCTCGTTTTCGCAGACGTCATTTTCATGGTGCTCTTCTGCGTGTTTGGGTACTTTAACTACTCCGTGCTGCTCTCCCTGGCCGGACTGATTGGCCCCAGTACCTCCTCCATAGCGGATATCTTGCCCGGTGTTCAGGGGCAGGGGCTCAAGGTCGCCTAACTGGACGACAACCAGTGCGTTCTGCTCTCCGTTCCAATATCTAAATATCCGCGTATCTGCAAGTGTGACTCTCCACGAGCTTTATCTAATCCGCACGCGCTTACACAGCAATCAATGGAGTGAAACGGACTGGAAAGCATAGGTGGCGACACATGTCCAGTGGCGATCTAATCGCCACCTGATCCGAATCTGAAGTGGACAACACCCGGCGGCTGTCCATCGACGCCCTGTTTAGAGTAGTTATCTAGCCTTAGTTACATGTTAAAACCAGTAAATAAATCAAACGCTTACACAATGGCACTGTGAAATAGTTCAAAAATGAAACAGCCAACGTTGCATTGTTTTCCTGTTTTATTTTGTTTAATTTTGAAGAGGTATTCCCTTGTTTATTCCGACTTAACTGAAGTGCTTCCGTTTTGTGAATTATTTGTTAGCGACAACAGAGGTTGATCTTGCTTCTAAATCCGTACTTTACTCCGTACTTCAATGCTCTAAGTGTTACAATTCATTACAAAAATATATAGATAGCCTATGGTGTATGCGTACTGAATATGGTAGATCTAGTTTTGTGTTTTCGTATATTTTTTGTTTTTTTCACGTAGAAAAGAGCGTGCGCGTTTTGTTATTCGAGCGAAGATCGCACACGGTTAGGATAAAAGATCAAATTGGGGTTAGAGGGGGGCAGTTTGGCTGAGTTCTTAGGGGTTTGCGGTATTGTTTCGGATTGGGGGGACTCACTTAGCCTACTCTACAAGCTAACTTCTTAGAACTGCGGTTTATCCATTTATCCATCCAAGCGGGAAATAAATCAATGGCTACCATCTAATTTCTTTGCACTGCAAGCCTATTTGTTAGAGAATGAGCTTACACTAGTTACTTAGGGGGCGGGAGCAGGCGGATCCATTCACCAGGTGACAATCTCGCCCTGCCGCACCACTAGATAGGTTACAGATACAGATAAAAACTGGCTACAACTAACTGTACAATCTGGGCATCCAGTGCTCTTCCATCTCAGGCCATTACCAGCGACACATTGATGCGTACTTCTAGTTAGGATGTGGGGGACGTGCCATCCAGCAGCACCGACGCCATCTCCTCGTTCTGCTGCACGTACACCAGCCGCGGATCCTCGCCGAACTCTAAACGCCCATACCTGGCCACCAGCGGCGTCTTGTTGTTGTTGACCTGCGGTGCCCGGGGCCACTTCCTCTTCGGCTTCGTGTGCGTCAGCATGTGCGACTTGAGGTTCGTTGACTGGGCGAAGCATTTGGAGCAACCGTCTATGGGACAGTGGTACGGTCTATCGCCAGTGTGTATCCGGACGTGGGTGCGCAGATTGAAGTCCAGCGAGAAGCGCTTACCACAGCCCTCGAAGGTGCACTCGAAGGGCTTCTCGCCGGTATGGACGAGCTGGTGGCGCTTTAGCTTGGAGCTCTCCACAAAGCTTTTGCCGCAAACGTTGCACACATGACCGCGAGGTCCATGCGTGTGCATGTGCTTGCGCATGGCCGAGTGGTTCCGGAACTCCTTGTTGCAGCCGCGGTGGGTGCACCGGAACTTCGGCTCCTCATCCTCCTCGGCGGCTGCTCCAGCTGCTCCTATGGGATTGCCAGCTGCCTGATTGGCCAATGTCCCTGGTGTTTTAGTCACAATTGTGGAACGCGGTCGGGGTAGATTGCTGGCTGCCACCAGAGGCGGCGGAGGCGTTGGTGTTGCTACCTGTGCCGCCGCAGTGAGCTGCCTCTTGGTAACCTTTGGCTGGTTGCCCGCACTTTTCAGCCGCACATTGGTGCTGCTATTCTGCAGCACTAGTTTGGGGAGAGCCGCCTGCGGAGTCGCCACGCATCCGTTGATCTTAGTTACTGCAGCAGGTAGAGGAGCTGGTGTCGGAGCCTGTATCAACTCCACATTGTTGGGCATGTTCTCGATCAGCTCTATGTTGCCGTACGCCTCCTCCAACTGATTGTCCGCGTAGATGAACTGCTCGCTCAGCGGCTGGCTGTCCTCCTCGCCCTTGACATCGCCCATAAATGCATTAACCACCTCCTCCACGTCCGTCACCGCGGAGGCGCTGAAGGGATCGGGCAGGATGACGTACTCGTTGCCGATGCCATCGCTCAGCACGTCGTGGTTGATCATGTGCTCGTCGATGATCAGCTTTGGCATGCTGGAAGAGCCTTCATTCTGGGCGACGGCGGATGCGGACGTCACGGAAGTGGCAACAACAGAGCCAGGCGGTTCCTCCAGCTCCTCCTCCTCGTCCTCATCCTCTGAATTCAGAGAGGACCACAGGGTCACGTTGAACTCGTCCTGAGTGATGCGAATGGGCACCTTGGTCTGCTTCCAGCGCTTGGTGTTCGAATTGCCGATAGGACGCTCCACGCGGCTGGTCCCGAACAGCTTGAAGTCCTGCAGCTGGCCATTGGAGCTGTTTGAATCCTCGGCCGCCTTCATGTAGAAGTCGCTTTCCAGCTGCTCCTCCTTGATGTTGGTGGCCTCGATGGTGGTTAGCATCTCGGAGGCGATCTCAAAGGCATTTGTCATGGCCGGAGCCACATCATCCTGCTCCTGATCCGCCTCTTCGTCGCCATCGCCATCCCCGTCGCAGGAGGAGGACATCTGCATGCCATCGGCGTCCTCCTCGATGAACTCCTCGTCGTCGCTGGTCTGCTGCATGATGATGGGCGGCGGCAGTGCGTCCGCTGTGGCCACCGTCACCGAGGTTAGCCTGTCCAGCCGATCCACAGGATAGTACTCGTAGTGCTCGAAAAACTCGCCAGTGTCCACCACAATGTTCGCCTCATCGTCATAGTCATCGATAATCTCCTCGATCAGGAAGCTCTCGTTCTCCTCGCACATGGGATCCCCGGCTAGAACGGTGTACGGATCCTGCTCCACAATGTTGGTCGCAGTGGGTGGGAGAACGTGCGTGAAGTATGTGGAGGAGGCGGAGGCCATGGGCAGCGGTACCGCAGCCGCGGCCAGCGACAGGTTCTTGACAATGGGTGCCCGGAGCTGATGGTGGTGGTGATGGTGCTGCAGCTGTGGCTGGAAGTTCCCGCCGACGCCGTGATGATGACTTGTCATCGCTACTGCTCTGCTCTGCTCCGTCTGTCTGTCTGCCTGTCTGTGTGTATCTGTGCGCGCTTGTGTGGGCGCGCTCTTCGCCCTGTGTGTGTGTGTGTGCGTGCGTGCGACTGGGGGCCAATGCAAAGGGGCAATTAGTACCTGGCCGAAAGATCCGCAATATCCAAACTGGCCAAAAAACGTACCCGCGCAACTGCGTGCTTGTTTTTATCCCCTGGCGCTCCGCTCTTTCCCCCTCTCGCCTAGCGCCTATTGTGCTTTGTGGCTGCGACGGCGGCGGCGGCAGACGGCAACTGGCTGATGCGCTCCGCCCGCCACGCTGCTGGTTGATGCACTATTTGGATGACCAACTGCTCCCGTTGACCTCGGGCAGTGTAAATATTTTGAATTTTGCCGGTAAATATGGCGGAATTGTATTTTCCAAAACGGTTCGGTACTTTCTCTTGCGTTGTGTGTGTTGGTGTGACAGAGGAGCGACTACGGCGCCACATGCAACCCTGCGCGCGCTTTGTGTATATGTGCAGCGGCAGCAAATTGTTATTTGTTTTAAGTCACTAATTTTCCTTAGTTTACACTCAAACACACTTTAAAGTTCATATGATTTCCAGAAAGTAATTAAATTGTGTGTAAGTCCAGCTAGTTATTCTGTATTTGCTAAAATTAGCGGCGTTCTGTCTATCGATAGGCGATAGGTTTGTTGTTCCTCCAACAGGGTTGCCACCGCTCAAATGCGCAAAAACAAAAATAAATAAAATACAATTGTTTATTTTTTTTTCAATTTATGTACATGGGCTATATACATTAATTAGCTAAGTTCCTAGGTGAATTTCTTCAGTAACAAAACTTCGGGCAGATAGATACGCTCCAGTTTGGACTCTACAAAGCGCTCGTGTTGACACCGCAGCACCTCAGCGGAATTGTTAAAATCAGTCTTATTAAATTGAACCGCCTTCCGGTCGGCGGTCAAGGATATATTATAATGGCGGATCTGTTCCTGAAGTCCCGCCGGCGAGTCGAATAACATTAAACGCAACAAGTACGGAGCCGGCACCGTGAGTTGTTTGTTGTTGTAGGCATGCGTGAAAACCTGCAGCAAACTTCTGCAAAACACATCGCGTTCATTAGAAAATCAATATGCAAGAGTGGAACGGGCCACAAATACACACCTCCTAATCGACTGCAAATGAGTGACAGCTACAGCACACAGTATATGCGGGAGCTGTGGCAGACCCATGAGCACTCTATATAGATTACCCTGATGGTAGGCCAAACAGATCCTGAAGCACAGCTTAAAAGTCGCATCCTGACGCACGTGATCCGGTAAAGTGAGCGCACGGTCAAAAGACGCCGGGGAGCCCAGATTGAACACCTGATACAGGCACTCAATGAAGCAGCGTCGCTCCAGTTCACGCAAAGTGGGTTCCCTAGAGGATTTCTGCCCATCTAGATCCTCGTAGCAGCAGAGCACGCCGGTCAGGCACTCCTGCAGGTGCTGGTTGCAAATCTTAGGGTCGAACTTTTCGATTGACACCTCGCACAAACGATAGCGACTGTAGGCCAGGAACATCACAATGGGCTCCAGCAGGCGGATCGTCTGACGGGCATCGTACATCTGGATCACGATCTCTCTGCGCACAGCTCGCAGTCGATCGAAGATGAAGTCGTAGGCCACATTATAGGGCTTCCGGCTGTCCAGAATAATGCTGTAAATCCGCTGGGTTAGCAGCTTCGATTGGGAATGTTGAACACCTAAAATACTTGCTCCTTGAGTAGATATTCCACTGTTTTGGCCAGCGACGCCTCCGTTCGCATATCCTTGGGCAGGGGCATCTTGGCATCGGCGGCCGAACGAGTAAACTCCTTCACCAGGACGCCAGGTGTGTTCTTCTGTCCATTCTTCAGCTCAAAGAAGTGTAAGAGCTTCTCGCGAATGCGCCTAAGTTAGGAGAAGTGCGGTGTTATATTTGCCTTGGATTAATGGTTTGGTTACCTACATTTTCGCCTCCCCAGCGGGACAGAAACTTTCGCAGGAACCTCGAAATTGGGCCATTTGTTGATAATCGTGCAGCTCAAACAAACCAGGGCTCAAGTCACCTTTCAGCTGTTTGGTTTGGCGGGGTTGTCAGGTAGTCTCAGATTTTAAATTTTAGTAAACTGACGAATCGTTTTTCCTCCCACAGCTTAAACAGAATGTTTTCGCGACATTTTGGGGCCTTCTTCCGAACCCGCCGATATGCTTGGAAAACTTTCAGTGCTCGCGTCCGGAGGTTCATTTTCAGCAACAGGTATTCCCTCAATGTGGCAACGCTACTACCGGTGGTCATCCTACGATCCGTGGATTGCAAGCAAATGGATGGACAAGAGGTGAAGCGCGCGGGCCGAAAGCGAACCATGAGCAAGGTGAAGTACGAGACGACTCTGGAGGGCAAGGCGGAGATGTACCTAAACGCCATGAAGGTGCGGTGGGAGGAGCTGCACAAGATTCCCGGTCTTTTCTCATATCAGTTGCAGAAAGCACCAAAATGCCGCCAGTTACCCGGATCATGGGGCTTTTATACGGAGGTGAGCGGTTTATCTTTAAACTATGGACATTTCCATTATCACTTCTTTTCCCCCAGCTCAATGCAGACCGATCCCTCAAGCGACGACGTCCACAAACCATCGATAACCTCAATCCCACCTTTAAACCAAACATGTTTAACTTCAACAAAGTCGATGCTCAAGAGGTTATAATGACCATCGATGATGTCCACGGCAGTCCCGAAGTGCAGATGATTATCAACAAGAGTCCCCTCACCCAGTACCACACTCTATTATGCCCGGAGGTAGAGAAGAACCATGTCCAGCGGATTACCCGGGAAGTTCTTCAGTTCTGCATCACCTTTATGCGGGGCATCGGTGACAAGAACATGCGCATGGGCTACAACAGTCCCGGGGCATTGGCCTCTGTTAATCACCTGCACTTTCACCTGCTTCACATTCCCCAAGATCTTTATATAGACAAAGCACCAATGGATGAGCTGGCCGGTGGATATGTCTACCGTTTGAGCCGGCGGGCGCCCACGGAGGCTATCTGCATAGTGTTCAACGAGAACGACAACGACGAGGTGGTGGCGGAGAAGGTTGACCAGCTCTACAAGCTGGCCATGTGGATGTGCCGCAACAATATGCCGCACAATATGTTCATCACGCAAGATCGGCGACCGGGGAAAAGCTGGAACGTTCAAGTGTTTGTGTTTGCTCGCTCCGAATACTGCGTAAACAAGGACTTAGTCGACTTCAATGTGGGATTCTGCGAGTTGGCTGGATACATTACGCTGCCAGGTGAGAAAATCGGACTGAAAAACTGTTGGTTAATATCTATAACATGCTAATCCCTTGACAGATTCCGATAAAATGGAGAATCTTACAGAGCAACAGGTGCTTTGCAGGATCCGTAGTGTCACTGGCAATGCTCCAAAAGCTGTGTATGAGGAAATAACGGGTATTGTCGAGGGACGGGAACATTCTCTTTGGAACCTTCCCTTGACGATATGAAACACCTACAATAAACACCCAGAGGCTTTCTTTTTAAACTAACTTTACTGATTGTCAAGTTACAGTGCTGCCGCTGCGAAACCTTTGCCCATTGTAGCCTTGCTGATGACTTTGGTGTTGGCAACGATGGAATAATCAACTTGGGATTCTCCATTCTGGTTCCTCACGAGCTCTGTTAGTTGTGGAAGGGTGTCCTTAGCTACACTCTCACGTATCGCCTCAAAGAAGGCCATGTAGTGATGCAGGTTGTGGCTAAAGGAAAGAGTCAAATCAATGGAGGTGCGATTATGCTAACATAAACTACTTACACCATTAGTAATATGGGACCCAGTAGCTCGTTGGTCTTGTACAGGTGATGCAGGTAGGCACGCGTGTGTTTCTGGCAGGTCAAGCAGCTGCAGTGTTTCAGCGGTGACGTAAAATCCTCCTTGATTGCTTCGTCTGTTATGTCCAGGAAAGGCACGTGCTCCAATTCATCCTTCACAAAGCTAAATGTCAAGGCCTTGAAGTTCACAGAAGCACAATAGGCATAGGAGGTGTCAAAGACGTCCATTCCTTGACGGATGAGCTCCAAAGTGGTTAAAGGAGTGTAAGCACCCGGCACCATCCTCGGTTTGTCCTCCTCCAGCTGCTGCACACAGTGCTCCACGATAGGCAGTAGTTTGGAAGGATCTAGCGTAGTAGCCGTCAGGCCATTAGTGTGGAATCCCTCGAAGATGTAACCTCCATAGCTTCCTGCTGGCTGTTCTTGCGCATGCTTAATCGACTGCGTCCGGGCGAAGGTGTTGTATCCGCCCACAATGGGAGCTAGCAGGGTCGACTCCACCTTGCCTCTTTGTTCGTATATGTAGTGCATGAACTTCTCCGTCCTGTCCACCGACTTCTGAACCCGTTTCTTGGCACTTTCCGCATTCGTGTCCGCATCGCAGAGCCCCTGGTAGATGTCCGGTTTCATGCTGGCCACCATTTCCATGTAGCGCTCTGGAGTGAGCGACTCCTTGCCCCTTCTCGTGAAGAGCGGCTGTATTTCTCGATCATTGCCCCCGGAAGGCGTTGTTTCGCAGGGATCTCGGAGCAGTAGCACGTTCAGATGTCCTGGGAATCCCACGTAGTCGCTCACTCCACGATCCTTACTGTTCCACTGCGCCAGTGCCTCGGACATTTGGTCCATGGTGGACAGTGTAAACTGGAGGACCTGTGGCTTCTGACTCACATGGTTCTCGAACACATCTGCACTGAGCCACGGAATGCTGCCGCCCTTGGTGGTCTGCATAAGCAGTGGAGTCCGCAGCTCTGGCCCCCCATCTTTTATCCGGAGTAGGCCCAACCGGCCGGAATTCTTGCTGATGCTCGCGAATTTCATGCCGGCACGTCTGTTTTTATTTATCTTTAGCACAAAAAAATCGACCACACGTTTTAGGTAGTCCGATAACGATAGCCAGCAGTTCTGACACTTTAGCTGGTGGCTGCCGGATTTAGCTAGCTTTTTTAACTAGCTTTGAAGTAACGGTTTAATGTTCTTTTGCCTGGAAATATTTTCTTTTTACAAAAAGGAGGTTTGAACTTGTTATTGTTAGTTATCTAATATCAACCTCCCCAAAATTCCGACCAAGTAATGACGGGAATTACCCGAAATATCTCAACAAAACTTAGCTGTCGAAAAGCTGGCAGCCCTGGCCACGACTGGCGCCCCTCGCTCGTGTTGTTGTTGTGTTGCCTCAGTTGTTTTGGACTTTTTGGCGTGTTCGCTTTTCAACGGGCGCTTCACATCGCTTTTGGGGGCTTGTTCGCGGGCTCCACTGGGGCTGAGTGGATGATTTTATGCTGTATGCGCAGCGCACTTGATGGCAATTGTTTTAGTTGTCGAAGTCAGATGCTCGCTATCTCGCTCGCACACTCGTGTGCGGACTTGTTCCTCAGCGGTAAATATTTCCGTCGCTGTGTGTGTGTTTGTTCCGTTCGTTCATTGATTTCCTAATTAAGTTTATAATTAAAATTAATTGAAAAATTACTCGCGTATGTGTGCGCTGGCATGTAAATTGGCTGCCCGCGTTTGAATGCCTGTTAAATAAGTTATGCTATGTACTTACAAGCCCCCGCACAAACACACATTTAATAAATTGCTCTGAATTTGAAAACGAAATTGTGCCAAAAACATCAGCCGCAGCAGCAAAAGCAGCGAAAGGGGTAATTAGAATAACAATAATGCAGAGACAGCTTTTTAAATTGATGACTTCCTTGCGGCAGCGGCTGTATTTATAATTAAAAGCGTCTGCCGCGGCAATTATATTATTCGAACAAACAATTGTAAAAATTCCTCGCGCAAATAACATTGAAATATGGCCGTAAATTCCGCTGGAAGTTCTTAATCCTCCTGCCCCGCTAGGGTTGCCAGCTGTGGCCTTGGGGAGATCGCTACCTGTTCATGTTTTATGACCCGAAGAGTCGTAAATGTGAAACTGTAAAAACTGCAATAAAACTTAACATTTATGCTCGTTCCAGGTGGTCCTGCCGCAGCAACTGTGGCAACCCTAGGCAAATGAACTGTTTTACCTGTTTTAAAACAAAAAACAACAACAACAACAATAGCGGGAGCGAGGGGAGAGCAACGGATAATTTAGTGGAATTTTCAAAAATAGCAAAGCCAGCAACAGCAGCCATAATCCCCCAGCGAGGGCACAATAATCAAAGATTAAATCAGGTTTATATGGAAAGGGTTAGCATGGCGCAGGAAGAAATACACGTTTCCTAGCGCAGCAACAAAGGCAGCAGCAACAACAACAACACCTACAACTGATTACACACACACACAGAGACATCGTGAGAGAGAGAGAGACGCCGGCAGAGGGAGAGCATAAATCGCTGCCGCAGAGCTCTGCTTGCTTTCCCCATTCATTTTCGTTTTTATCTCTCAAAACTGTTAAAACTCTGTTAGCCATACAAACAAACCCACAAATAGCTAACATTTGATAACGGCAGCCCCCCTCTCCCCTACAACCGCTTTGCTATGTTAACAGCCAGCCGTTGAAATTTGAAATGTTAAAAGCCGACGGCTGCCGAGTGCCGTTCGTGCGAAAGTCGAAGTCGTGGTTGGTTAAATATGTTTACCTCTCTGTCTCTCTCAAGCGATAGAAAGAGATAGTTAGATAAAGACTGCCACAAATAAAGTCCTTAAAAGAGGGTAGCTCTTGCGACGAGATCACCTTGTATAGTTTTACCATGGTCGAACTCTTATGGCTCTCTTCACAAATTTTTACTTAGCTCTCCGATTTTAGCCGCGAAGCCAGAAAGACGTCTTTGGCCGGTCGGTGAAAAACTGCGGCGGTGAAAACACTCTGCCAGTAAAAACAACAACGATATTTTCCGTTTTCCCGTGTGGAAGCAGAAGCAGAGTAGCGGCATTTGTTTTGAAAGTAACGCAAAGGCGAGCCAGAAAAACGAAAAATATAACACAGAGGAAGACGGGAAAAAGCAACGCCGCTGTCGACCGCGCCTCGCTGTGTGCGTGTGTATGTGTGTGCCTGTGCCTCGTCTGTGTGCAAGTGGGCGCGAACGTAAGGCCGAAAAGGAAGTGAAAATAGTGCAAAAAGGCCAAGTAATAATAATAATAATAAAATAGGCAAAAAGACAGGCCCACAAAGAGCGAAGAGACCAGACCAGTTTCAAAAAGCGCCTGTTTCCAGGGCTCATGTGTCGGTGTCGTTGTCGGTGTGGTGTGTGTGTATTACCTTGTTAGTGTGTGTGTGTGGGAGCAACAACAACAACGACTAGAGGCGACCACATACGGGGAAAAGGCCTTTTTCAAGG
This sequence comes from Drosophila oshimai, assembly GCA_018150695.1. Taxonomy (NCBI): domain Eukaryota; kingdom Metazoa; phylum Arthropoda; class Insecta; order Diptera; family Drosophilidae; genus Drosophila; species Drosophila oshimai. Next base: position 153,763 of record JAECWM010000305.1, on the reverse strand, counting down.
AGCGAAAGGCAGTGCGCGAGCGAGCAATAAGAATAATAAATTACACTTTGCTATAATAAGAAAAATTTATACATACACACACACACACTCGCGGGAGAGGCCCACACACATGTGTTTTCTCGCTGTGTGAGTGTGGAAAATTGTAATAAAATATGAACCGCAGAAGCAGCAGCAACAGCAGCAGAAAAACGAGAAATCGCTTGGAAAACTAAGAGAGAAAATTTCGAAATATCGCATGTGCCATTTAAAGCTTTAAATCCAATAAATAACAAACACCACGTACAGTATTAACCGAATCGAACAAAATGTCCTGCATATCGAGCAACTTCAGCTCCTTCTTCCTCAACTCGCTCAACGATCCTTCAGAGTTTTCCAAGTACTTGAGCAATGGCGAGCTCAAATGCACCAATTTCGAGGAATTTCAAGTGTTTGGCTGCGGCGCAGGCGCGCAGTCGCAAATGCAGTCGACGCAGCAGCAGCAGCAACAACAACATCAGCAGTATTCCCACACACATTTACCCAATGGCGGCGCAGCGGATTTTCCCAATTACGAGGCGACGACGCTGACGTCGCAGCGGGAAACCTGCGTGGCCTCCAACTCAGGTAGCACCGTTAATCCCGCACACTACGCAGCTGTGGCCTCTGCCTCTGCCAGCGTTGAAGCCAGCGTAGCAGCGACGCCAACGTCGGCAGCATTGAACCCCGGAGGAACGGGAGGATCGGCAGGATCTGTGGGATCCAGCGGCAGCATCACCCTCACCACCCCCCCGAGCAATCGCTGGCCCACAGCGGTGGCCACGCCCAATGGTCACCAAGTGGCGGCCACTGCAGCAGCGGGTTCAGTGCCCCAGCATTTCGATGGATCCTTCGAGTTCATCAAGTATCTGCGTCACTCCACGGACTTCACCCCGAGCACACCAAGTGTCCCCAGCGAAAGTAGCACGGAGAAGCCAGTGAGTGGAAAGCCAGGAGTCCCAACTCCACCACCCCCCGCACAATCCCCGGTGGCCAGTGGTTTGCTCGATCTGGACACCAGCACCTCCCAGAAGTCCCGCTCCGCCTCCCGCAAGGTGGCCGCTTTGTTGTCTTCCGTTTCGCGGGCTTCCAACAGTCTGGTGGACACCAGCTCCTCCGCCTTGGACGTCTTCGATCACGATTCGAAGCAGACGATCTTCGACCTGCAGCACATGGCCTCTAATGGATCTTCCAACTCGAATGAGTCATCGCTGGAGATGCTAGCGTTTCCCAACTCGCACCTCAATGCCTCCAACTCGAACACCTCATCCGAGGGAGCGGCCTGCGGGAGTGCAGGGGAGTTTGGGGGCCTGCTTACCGGCGCCAGCTGCTCCTCCTCCACGGCCTCCTCATCCTCGCACGCACCCAAACTCCTCGGAAGCTTTGTGATCAAGGAGAACTTCGAGGTGCATCCGTCGCACAAGGTGGAGGAGGGCATCTTCCAGCACATGAATAAGCTGCCCTCCAAAAAGAAGGATACGCTGAAGCAGCTGGGAGTGCGGTTCACCGGCCAGATGACGCTGACGGACAAATCGATTGTGGTGGAGAACTTCATCAAGTTCTGCGAGGTGAGTTACTCTTCCTAAAAAAGGGGTTAGGTTTCAGGGGTTTTCGGGGTGTTAGCGAGTCAAATTTCCCTTGCGTGAGTATGTGCGAAAATTTCATAGCTCTCCGCTCGCTGCCCATTTCCATATGCAATTTAAATATTTGCACATATGTACAAATTACGTATTTATTGCGATGATGGTCGGGAGCAGGGCTTGGTGGGTTCTAATTAGGGGGTGGCCATAAGGGATTACTCGTCCGTTTTCTACCCACATTAACATAACGACTAAAAGAAACATTTCTAAAGAAGTAAATTATGTAGTTAGTCCAGAAATTTAGTGAAAAAATAACCTTACATTGTTATTTGACTTTTCTTATCATTACTCGTAATAAATATTAAGACAAATGGATTTAAAATGGAGGTTAATAGACAAAAAACTGATAAGAAACTTGAACACTAGACCTGAATTAAAGGTCAATTTATCATTTGTCTTATCTGACTGATACTATTCCATACTAACCTGATGACGCGACGCACAAAAGTATGTTTAAAGTTCGATTACTAAATAAAGGTAAACTTACAAAACACTGATTTAGGTTTTCAACACATTTACAGGGATATCAATTAAATATATTTCAGGAACATAGAGTGAATTACATTTTTCAGTGCCAGGACATTCTATATAAATATAGTATATACAAAATGGGATATTCATAATATAAACATGCACCCTATCTATATCCTATATCCCACACGTCCCGCACACAGGCGCATTTCCACCCACATTCACAGCCACACACGCATTTAGGATTCAGTTTGCCCCCCACTCACACAAATGTCATTATAAATTGTAATAACAGGAGCAGTGATGCCGGCGTCGCAGTCGACGTCGACTGCAGCCAACCACAAATTCAGCATACAACTGTAATCATGTGTGCTCAATGTACGGTTGTGTGTGTGTGTGTGTGGGGGGCTCTAAACACCTATACATGGGGGTTAAGCCCCCACCCGCACAAGCATACACAGACACATTTGGCGCCCTTTTCAACACAACCCCAAACACTCACCACGCTCATTACGCTCCGCTTTATCACACACACACAGGCGTACAGAGTCACATCTAGATTTGTTGGCCACCCATCGCATCCCCCTCGCTCACACACACACACACACACATTCGCCAAACTATGTACAAAATGGCATTGATGGCATAATACAACAAAGCCAACAACAACTGCGAAATTACAAAGGAGGCGAAAGAGAGGAAGCTGAAGAAGGCGCAGAGGAAACCCCCCGCTATTACAACATTTTAGTTCTAAGACGCTCTCTTTTACCTACTTGGCTCCCTAACTCAAAATTGTTGCGCTCTCTCTTGCTGCTCTCTCGTGGCTCCCACTGTTCCCCCGCTGCCCCCTTTCTTCGTCCTTAGTTTAAAACTTACTTGAAGGCTGAACTAACAAAGTGTGTGTAGTTGTGAGTGTGTGTGTGTGTGGAGGGGGGTGGGTGTGGGCAACCCCCAAAAAGCTCAAGGCAGGCGTTTGCTATTGAGTAATTGTATGTTGTCCCCGCCTGCTCCTCCTCGTCCTTTTACTTCTCCCTTAGATTCTTTGGCTTCCTTGCTCTCCTTGCTCTCATACATACAATCATCAAGTTACTTGGGGGCGAAATGGTGGGAGGCGGATGGGGCAAAGTTGGACTGTCCGCTAGCTGCTTGGGCATGTCCTTTTCCTCTTCCGTCTCTCTCGATTTCTGTGTGTGTGTGTCTGTATTTTATCAACACATTTTATACATGTCTCTATCGGAGCGACCGTTAGTACAGTGAACCTCACATAACATGAACTAAGCTTTGAAATCCATTTCCTAAATGTGGTTAAGGGTTTCTTTTAATCTTAGGCTCCTTGAAATTCTTAAATAGTAGTTTAGTAAAGATAATTTGCTAATGGTGAAACGAGAAACATGGTAAAATTTTAAGTCTTTTGTAAACTTTCTTTTAGTTTCAACTTAGAAGTTGGACTGTAAGTGAGGCTGTGATTGTGTGTGTCCCCCAGCGGCAGCGTTGAAGGCTACTAAGTGCGCATGCAGTCAGCTCACCCACACAAGTGCAGTCGCTTTTGCCCAACTTTGCGGCCGAGTGTGTGTGTGTGCAAAGGACAGCTTAGTGGATAGGAGGAGGAGGTGAAGTGGAGCGGGGTTGGGAGAGGATGGGTGGATAGTGGGTGGGGCCTGGGCAGGTACAATGTCTCGGCTTCGCACAATTTACGCGCACACACTCGCATATCCGTACTAAAGCAGGCGCACATATGGGGCATTGATTATAATTTTAAATTATACATATGTATGCGGGCACATACCGATATAACTGTACATGCCGCATATGATGATTACATACAGGATTTGGTAAATGTACATATATGTAAACAGGACGTACGGATGTATGTATTTCTAACGCACACATCAAATATTTAGCTTTTGTGCAACGTTTTGTCGCCTTTTGAGGCCACACATTAAATTAGTTTGGTCCCTTTTTTTCTGAATTTAGAGCGCATTTAGAACAGGTTACCTTAATTAAAAAAAACCCCAAATTAGTTGCCTAATGGGAAGGTGGAAACCGGGGCTGAGAGAATTGGGCGGTAAGGGTAACCCTTAACCCTTTAAAACCTGTTAAACGAGACACACACGCACAAGAGAGTGAAAGTGTGAAAATTTCCCCCACTTACGCGCACACACACATTAACGACGCACAGGCAACCCTTGAAAAGGAATCAAAAAATCATGGCAGCAACAGCCAAACATTCGGCTTTTGTTGTTGTTGTTGTTTCTCGGCACGCACAAGCAACACCCACAGCAACAGCAACAACATAACAACAGCAGAAAGGAAAACAATTCACACTTGTCTCAATACAAACAACAACAAACCGCATCACACCACAGACAACAACCGCAATCCCGCCACACACACAAACACCCGAAACACTCTCAGACACCCGCACACCCACACATGTACACTACGTCACGCACAAACACAAACCATGTCTGCCAATAAGATTGCAAAAAAAGAAAATACAAAAAAAAACAGAACAGAAAACAAAAAGCGAACACAAGGAGACGCAATGAAAACAGAAACGGAAAATAGCAGCGAAAGCAAGAACAAAATACCGCAACACATTGCCACTGCTTTCATTCTTCTTTCCCTGCTTCTATTTTCTTTTTTTTTTTACATTTTTATACCCGTTAGTTGTAGATTACTTGGGTATATCCGAAAAGAAACATTGTTTTAATCAGACTTTGTCTAAATGGAACCTATCAAAACTATAGCTCTCTTTCTTACACTTGTTTTCGTCAAGTATTTTCCCCTTTCACCATTGTCAAAATGAAATGTTCCTGTTATCCTTGAAAAGTACCCAAAAAACTAGGCAACAGAATAATTCAAAACCATGTAATATGAGATTGTTTTTTTGTCTTTTTTTTAACAAAATTACTTTCTGTTCTTTTAAATTGAAATGTAAGACTAACATTATGAGGGTTAGTACTAAATTTTTGAAGTAAATAAATTTTATACAAATAATTTAAAACCTAAAAGATTGTTCTATCTTTTCTATTTAGAACGTACTTATTTAAAATCTTTTGTTTCCAATTAATCAATTAACATGGTCATATTCAATATTTACAGTGTAAACTTTTTAAAGGGTGTTTAATAGTTGGTTATACTTGAGGAGCTGTGTTTTTTATGCTTTTTGACTGTGGAACAGTTGAGTGGCCATGGGCGTGGTGGGTGGGCAAGAGAAGCGAAGGGGAGGAGGTAGCGCCACTTGGCCCACCGGCTTGACAGCAGCAACAGTGCTGTGAAACTGGCCCCCAAAACCACCACATATGCCCCACCCCCCGCCGCCGCATAGTTGGTTTTTAATGAGACACCTGGAGAAGTGGCCAGGTGTCGGCTGCCGCCTGTCAACGCGGAAAAAGAGAACAGGAAGAGGGAGAGTGTGAAGTGGCTGTCCTCCCAGCCTTCTGACAGGAGTTTAAAGTTCTCGTTACTATTCCCAAAAAGCAAGATGGCACGTCACTCCTTTTGCTCTATTGATTTTTAACATAATCAAAACCCGAAATGTATGTACGAATACAGGAGCCCAGTCAGCGTTTTGCACATGTGTGAGAGGCCATTGGGGGTGGATGGGTGGTTGGGTGGCGCCACCCCGGCTCACTGATTATGAGGATGTTGATAAGTTCCGACGACGAACGGAACTGAACTCTCTGCTTTGCTCTGCTCTGCTCTTCCGAAGACTCGCACTCACAGAGGCCTCCATTAAGCCTACCAAAGCTAGGCAAACACACACACAAACACAACACATAGACACTCGCAAACACACACACACACACAGGCATAACCCTTTCAAAAAGGGGAGCCCCTTTGCAAATATCCCAACCCCCCTTTTTGGGGGAAAATGGCTTCATTGAAAATGTTGTTTGCTTTTCTATTTGGGTTTGCTTTTCTGCCTTTTCTGCTTCCTTTTTCGCTTCGCCCTATTCTATATTTTTACACTATAAAATATACATTGTAGGGGTGTGAGTGTGTGTGTTGCTAGTGTCTGTGTGGAGCTTTTGCTTTGGCATGTTATTCAGACCCGTTTCCCACACACCCACCACCCTCTTTTTACCGAACCGAACAAACCCAACCCATCCCCCACCATCGTCCTTTGCAAGTTTTTGGCTTTTGTGTAAAATTTTCGTTTTAAACTTTTGCGTTGTACACGAATTATAAGTTTTGATTAGTAGTGGGCAAAGTTTTCGCTCGCATGTGTATGAGAGAGGGGGTGGATGGGTTGGTTTTCGGTTTTTCCTGAACATACATAGCACATTATGTAACGCAAATACATATGTGCAGTCATAGAATTTGACGTCAATGAATATACATACACATTTACGTGGAAAAACAGCCTAAAAGTCGAGAAAATTATGCTAAAAAGTGTTGGAATGGGGGATGGGTTCTTACATGAAAGGTGTAAGCTGTTTCAAAACTAATGGAAGGGTGGTGGTTAGGGGGAGTTACCAACCAGTAAAACCGGTATGTCTGGAAAGGTACTTTCTAAGCAGAGTTGAATTTCTATGTGAGTTGTCTGAAAATCAAATTAAATTTCTACTTTCAAAGCTCAAATTTTATTAGAAGCCCAGAAATGTTTTGAACAAATAATAAAATTACTTTCTTTGATAGAATTTATTTCATAAAAGCAGCATAAAAGCAGGACACAAATGAAAATCTTAAAAACAAATTGGAATACAATGTGATATCAACATTTATAGTTAATTGCTAACAAAACATTTCAAGAATTCATGGTATTTAAGAGAGTTGATTGGGAAGAAGATTTTTGTTTAACTGAAAAAGACATTCTATGAATTTATTCTGTACTTGGAGAACCCATTCCTCATTTTCAATTATATTAACTAAATCATTTTACGTACTATCTCCAACAGGAGTACGAAATCAAGGACCACAGGCCATGGCTGTCACTGAACCAATGCGGTCTGAACAAACCCGAGCAGATCAAATTCGCTCGATATCTTGGCCAGGGGCTGCCGACGTTCACGCTCTTCTGCATTTATAGCAATTTTAAGAATCTGTTCTGCACCAAACGCACGGAAATGTGAGTATCTCTCCCCCGATAATTGAATATCCTGCCAACTTGGAGGAGCCTGAAAGCATGCTATTATTATTGATGAATGTCCTTTTTTGTAGCTACACGAAGGACGGCTACAATCTGCCTTATATACTCGACAAAACCAAGCGCTTCCTGGCCAACACAACAGCTGGTAAGTGAATCTATATCTAAATATAGATGTAGATATGTCCCCTCCCCCGATTCCGATTCCGTCTCCCCGATCCCCGTGTAGTGCAAATGCAGCAGCAGGCATCAACAACTAAAAATGTATTCAGGCAGAGGAAAATTAATAAAAAAGCGAGACATGAAAGCCGAGTGGCGAATGTGCTAAATTTTAAAAATACACTCGAAACTAGAAGTGCCGTCATTCATTTTTATGATTTCTCTACTTTGCACTTCTCATTTCTATTTCTATTTCGTGCACTTTCCGTTTTTTCTGTAACAAAAAAATAAAATTGAGGAAATCTTTACGAGAATTTGGCCCGCCTATTTTTGCAAAATTTTTCAAAATAATCAAATTTTGTCTGCGCTCTCAAAAACAACGAAAACATTTTTAATTTTTGACTTCAATTTGTTTGTGTTTCCTCTTTCTTCTTTTTCCACGCATACGCTTTCAATCACTAGGCGACAATACCAACAACAACATCACCAACAACACCAGTAACAAGACCAACAACACCACAACAACAACATCATCCACACCGGTCAAACAAACACCACAACAGCAATCCGAGCAGGAGCTGCTGGCACCCAACTCACCTGCTACACCGAAACTTGCAGCGGCGGCAGCAGCAGCAACACCTGGGGCAGTAGCAACATCAGTGGTGGGTGCAGTCACGCCCACTCAGCCAGCACCACGCACAAGGCCTGCCACGCCCACAATGCCAGCAGGAGCAGCCGCTGTGACGCCCACAACCCCACAACAACAGCACCTGCAGCACCATCAACAGCAGCAGCAGCAGCATCAACAGCAGCAACAGCATATGTTGCAACATCCGCACACGCACCCGCATCCGCATGCACAGCATTCGCATCCGCACACGCTACCCCACTCACATCCGCACCACCTGCAGCCTGGAACGCCCACAAGGAGTCCACATCCCCAGATGCACCACTATCCCCCATCGCCACATGCACATCCGCACCATCAGCCGACGCATCATGGCCATCCGCATGCACATCACTTTGCTGCCTATGGCCACGGTCATCCGCATCCGCAGCCGCATCATCCGCACTACTATCCGCATCCACATCCGCATCCGCACGCCACACATGTCCAGCATATGGCAGCTATGGGCTATCCAGCAGCACCACAACAAACACAGCAGACCGCTGGAGGAGCAGGAAGCGTTGTTTCGGGGGGAGGAGCAACGGGAGGGCCTGTGGGAGTAGCAGGAGGAGGACCCAGCGGGCTTCCCCCCACGGCCATGTGAGATTGGGGTCGGCGTGGCGCCAAGGACAGCGGTGGTGGCGCCACCTGTTGACGCACTAGTAGGCTGTTGCCGAGGATTCAGGATTCAGTTCACCCATCCTCCTATCCTGTCCTAGTTTAGTAGTTTTCCGTTTTTGCATCGTCATACATATTTCTTAAATGTGCTCGTCGTTTTTAGTTTATGTTTCGTTTATTTTAGACTAATTTTACACAAGCTTTTTGCCAAATTTTTACAAAACTATGCAAATTTTTGTAATACGTTTGGACGACGATAAAAAATTGTTGTACAACGATCGATCATTACCCCAAAACTATGCAATGTTATTCCTTGAAAAGAGATTATTACATGTACACACTCACACACGCATCACACTTTTACACAATCACCAACACAAACACACACACGAGTATAGAAAATCATGCTAATGCTATTTAATATGGTAATATATATAAATATATATTTTAGTAAGCCAAGAACAAATGATATGTATGTTAATGTAAAACCAATCCTAACTAAACACGACATACGATATATATGAAAATTGTTTGCGAACCCAGAAAATATATATACACACCTAGCAAGAAGCGATTGAGAGAAAATCGATTTGAATGTTGTTTTTACTTGAGACTTATTGCCTGCGTCGCGCCTCTGCATTTGCGCTAAGTCAATGAATGACTAGCAAAACTTTCCTTTTCTGCGGGTTCCTAATTGCAACGATTGGTAATTGTTTTCCGTCACCTTGCGGCAATCCACGGTGAATCCCAAATTGCACCTGAAAAATGCGGTGCGAACCTTTAAATCGCCTTTGATTTTCAGAAAAAGATAATCGGTAATTTATGTATCTTAAGTTTGGTAAAACGTTTTTCTTAAAATGTTTAATAAAAAACATCTAAAAAAAACACAAAATTTCAAATAAGCTGTGGTTAATCATATCTTAAAAACAATTGAAGTATTTTAGTTACTTTAAATTTCATTTTAAAGGTTTCAAACATTTTAGTTTATTTAAATCTCAAAACTCGGTAAAGATTTAATTTTTATTGAAAACAAAGTTACAATATGATTCGTTAATCATAATATTATTTTATGGTATAATTTTAATCAATTTAAAAAAATGTTTGTGAGCTCAAGGGCGATTTTCGCAAATCCTTGGAATGTTGCTCCCTGAGTTGGCACTACGATCTCTCTTTTGTAGACCTCAAGAACATGGCGGCCGCCAACGATGGGTCCCTGGAGTTCGCCAGCACCAGTAGCAACAGCAACCCGAGCAGCAGCAACACGAGCATCAGCCACGCGAACATCGGCAGCAACAGCAACAGCAGCAGCAGTGGCAGCAGCAATGCGGTTGGGGCATCATCGGGGATTAATCCCAATCCCGTGGCAATGCCACCGGGTTATGTGACTTCTTCGCCGGCTCAACAGCAGCAACAGCAGCACCAGATGGCCATGGATCCGAGGTATGGATGCGGGGCTGCTAATCCGCCACTGCTTCCGCCGCCGCCGATTCCGGCACTTGGACCACCACCCAGATCCTTGGAGCAACTCATCATCTACGAGAACTTCGACGTGCACGAGACGCACCGGATCGAGGACGGGGTTTGCACTCACATAAGCCGCCTGCCGCCAAAGAAGCAGGAGCTATTGAAACAGTTCGGTATACAGAGTAGTAGCCAGCAATGTCTGAGCAATTATGAAAAGTACATACTCATCGAAAACTTCATCAAGTTTTGCAATGTGAGCAAAAGTGTATCGAAAGCAGAGATCAGGAGGCACCACTGTAGTCTAGCGGAGCTTTGTTCTTTGGCCCCCAATTGGCGTTCGAGACATTGGCACTCATCTGTGTAGAAATCCAAATTGCATCCTCATCAATAATTCCAGAGCAATGAACAAAACTCTTGCCCAGCCTAAAAAGTTAAGAGGTTCTAATGTTTATATCTCTTTTCTATTTTCCCCATTAAAATCTCGATAGGAATATCAGATATCCGATCATCGACCCTTTTTGGACTTCCACGAGAGCGCTTTATCCAAATGTGAACAACTTAAATTTGTACGATATCTGGGCCAGGGGCTATCCAATCTGACGCTAAACAAGATCTACGTGGCTTTCAAGGAGCTGCTGGGCAACGGACGGCCCGAAAAGTGAGTTCTCCAAAGGGTCAATATTGGCAAGACATGGTTAACTTTCAGTATTTGCTTACAGAGCTGGAATGGAGGGTTACAATCTGGATACTCTGTTGAAAAAGAAGCGCAAAAATCTTTATAATCGCATGCATGCCGCAGGTAAGGATTTATTCTTAACTCGTTATACAAAGAGTATTGTAGTATTGATTAGAATACGAACCCTTTTCCCGTACTTAATCTGTGTAAATGTTGACCTCTTGCAGCCCCCAGCATTGACCTAACCGCCTACGAGTCGGCGCAGCATAATCCCCAAGCACACCTGGCAGCGCCACGACCCCATCACGCCTTCGCCGCCCTAAATGCGGCGACGCAGCGCAGCGAAGTTTGCAACGAATTGACGCACACGGGCTTGCAGTACAGTTACGCCGGACCCCGGTAAAAACTGGCCTACCCGTCCTCCCCATGAAAATCCGGAATCTGCGATCAGATGAGATCAGAACACATATACATACATATACTTCTTCCTGGAACTGGACCAGTAACTGTTGTGTCTTCGAAACATAAAAAGAAAGTAATTTAATCGCCACGAGCGAAATCATTGAAAACTAAGTGCTAAATTAGAAGGGGAAACGATGAAAGGCCCAAATACCAGACACTAGTAAAATTAGCCTAAATGTTAACAAAATTAAACTTAAATCGAATGAAATTCAATTAAGCCAACCAGAATCAACACGCAACAGGCAGGAGAAAGATTAGTTTAAGCCAAAACCAGATATTTATACGCAAGGTAACCATATACAACATACATATTACGAGTATATATACACATAAATATATTTCTGTAGTTGCCAAAGCGCTTAGGGTGCAGCACACTTCCACATGGCCAAATCCTGGCCAGAACTATACAAACATATTAGCTTCGGTTTCCAGCCATATCCCCTAAATCCCCAGACCGCATTAGTAGTATAGCCTTTAGCTGTAAGTGAAAACACCAAAATTGAGAATACTAAATCAAAGACCTCCCAATGAAAGTTCCCTAACTACGCATACTAAGTAACTTGTAGAGCCTAGTTGGTAAGACGAGACAAATTTTTAGCATAGATCTGGCGAGCGGCACAGACGATTAACAAACTAAATATTCCTATATACAATATACATATTATATACAACATGCAGCATCAAATTCAAAGTGGATATACGCAAATCAAATGCAGACAAGCAGAATACAACCAAAACATAGCAATTGTAAATGATATATACCAAATATATTCTATACGAGCAAAGGCAAACTTCTCCAGTCGTTTTCATTACGTTACCAAAACTGTTTATTTGCGTTCTATTTAAATTTTTCACTATAGGTAATAGGTATATATTTAGCTTAACACGCAGAAGTGCGTACGATTAACTGGCAGAGAGCGGGAGGCAGCGCTAGATAGCATATTGGATATAAAAACTAAAGTACAGTACAAGGCAGTTTCACCTAACTACTAACCAGCGATATTAACTCTGGCTGCTCTTTTTATCTGGCTTTATTTGAAATCGCAGCAATTTTGAATTGCCCAAGTGGGGGATACTGTAAATGCCTAGTTGGTCTCCTTCTTGCGCTGCGCCTGCTCGCGGTCCAGCGCTCGCTGCTTGGCCTTCTCGTAGATGGGCATCAGCTGGCCGGTCTCGCCCAGCATCTTTAGCAGCTCCACGATGAACGGCAAGTAGTTGTGCTTGCGGCGCACGTTCTCCACCTTGTAGCGCTTCTTCTTCTGGATCTCGTACTGGATGTAGGTGCGCAGGCTACTGATCTCTGTCTGGCGGTCCTCCTCCGTGTCCATGGCGTTGGGAGCCGGGTTCAGCAGCTTGTCCACCTGCTGCTCGTAGATCCTCTGCCGGTCCGAGATGAGGGCCATCAGGTTGAAGTGGATCTCTCCGTCGCTATATCGTTGCATGCGCTTCTCAATGATCGGTCGCACCACATCGATCCAGTTCTGCTCTGGCCGGATCTCTCCCAGGTCGATGGGTCCCTCTCTCAACCCATCCAGCTCATACAGCCGCCCACCAATGGGCATGTAGCCCACAAAGTGGTAGACGTCCTCGTCCTTGTTCTGGTTCTTCATGTCCAGCTCGAAGAGCGTCTGGCGGGCGAACGAGTTGTGCACGGTGCGGATCTGGCTAGCATTGCTAAGGGTCAATCCCTTGTTGTAGGGATCAAAGCACTGGCAGAACTCCTTGAAGTTGGTCAACGTCTCGCCCAGCTTGATGTCCTCGTGCTCCAGGTTCATCAGCAGGCTCAGGATCGCCTGGGTGGCGCAGGCATTGTTGATCACCTGTTTGGCAAAGAAGATGTTCTCCCGGTCGAGGACTACTTTTCCAGCCGGCTCGTCCTCCTGCACCCACTTGAACAGGAAGATCAGGCCGTGGATGGGCTCCAGGTTCTTGAACGACTCGCTGTCCAGGCTCCAGATCTCCTCCACCTGGGCTCCATCGCATCCTAGTTAGACGAACCAAATTTTAATTGTTAAACTTTTGCCGGTGACGCTTCCGTTTCTGAAAGCGCGCGAATTACTCACCAAACTCGCGGATTAGCTCCGTGAACACCCCAGGATCGGACTCAATGAGACACCAATTGCCAGCACCGTCGCTCATCTTGATAGTAGGTTCTTAATTCCCTTTTACTGAGTAGATTTAACCACAAAAATGCTGCAATTTTTGCTGCACAAAATTTTTTGTCAACTCAGCGGTGCAGTGCTGCCGGATGGGGACAAAATAAAATAAAAATAGCTATTAAACAACTATTACGGCAGCCCTGGAGGTCCGGCAACGCCGCCGTCCGCCATGACACAAAGCGGTGGAAGAAGAAGCAGACGAAAAAAATATGTGCAAGCAAAACTCGCGAAAGAAAACGAATTTTCCTGCACTTGCCGTGTGTGAAATGTGAAAACCGAGTGCGTCACGCATCCCCGAGACAATAACACCCATTTTAGTGCACTTTTCGTGGGCCTAGCAACAATTAAGGCGCCCTAAAGATGAGGCGAAAATACGAAAATTGCGTGCTGCAGCAGAGGCAGCAACAAAGTCCGTGTTTGTTGTAGATATACATATATGCAAATCTATACATAATAAAGAGAGTCCGGCGGATAGTTGGCCAGTGCGCGATCCGCCGATGTGCGATAGATTCCGCCCCCACCGCCCGCATCAATTAATCCAAAGTACGACCGCGCCAAAGCCGACCAGCTCGCCAGAAGGAGCTCGCGAAAGAGGCGCGAAAAATTCCCAACAAAATGGTTGTCTCCAAAGACAACAAGCGTCGCCGCAAGGAGACGGAGACGCCTCCTCCGCCCGCGGCCTCAACGACGGTGGCTCCGCCAGCTGTGGCGGCCATCGAGTCCTCCCCCGAAATGCCCAAGAGGTGAGTTGAGTGTCCATGTCCATGTCGGGTAATCAGTTTACCCGTTAATACGTAAATACGTAGATATGTACTTGTGTGGCAGTTCAGAGATGACGTCGCAGCGTAAGTGTGCGGGTGGGAGTGCGAGAGGGAAAGGGAGTGGGGGAAGGCCAGGGGGAGTAAGTGTAAGTGTGGGTGAGGGGGGAGCTGGACTCAATTGTATAAGCTAGCGTCAACAGCGTGTCGTGGCGATGTTGTTTCTCTTTGCTGAAGGGGTGTTTCGCATCCGCCGTTGGTAGAGGATGGGGAAGGGGGAGCTCCCCCTCGTCGCAGGTGGATACACAGTGGTTAGTCGCTAATTCGAATATTAGAATACTAGAAAAATAATATGGTGAATAGTTAGGGTGATAGAATGTATTGAAAGACAATAACTTAATTTGTTAACGCAGAAATGTTCGGGGAATAATCCCTTCGCTATATTCTAGAACCAGTAAACAGGATAAGGCTTTAAATTAATAAGGGTCTACATTTAAAAAAATTTTGATTATTAAATGATGAGGTCTTTTTAAAACCTTTGCTTTATTATAAAACAAATTCAGTAAAATTCTGATTCTATTCCTAAAGCTGAATAAGTGAATTCTGTCCTATACAATGTCCCTTTCATAACTGAAGCTCTTCAATTACGTTTTATTGTTTTATTTAATTAATAGGTGATAGTGAGTCATACATTTTGTTTCCAAAGATTGCCTCATTCCACCTAGGCTAAATGTACTTTAAATTGGAGAATTTCAATTTTAAAAATGTAAACAACAAATTTCTTTAAGGTCTCCATTCAAGTTTTCTCATTTTATAAATTTACTTAATATTTTAAATCTTTATGAGTTAGTATCATTAAGCAAGCTCTAATAAAGTTACAAAATTGTTTAGAAACGTATTTGTTATTGCGTTATTTATTTATTGATTTATTGTTTGATACCTAAAAATAGGTTCTTTAGAAATGGGATAAGATCATAGCCATATGTGTAAGGGCTGTTCATTTTTAGCCATAAATATTATTTATTTATTTTGTTTAAAATTTTTGGAAAAAGGGGTTAATAAATATACATATCAGTTCATGATGAGCTTTGCTATTTATCATGTGTCCACTGTTTACGTTTACTTGTAATTCGAAGCTCTGCTGCTTTTATTATGATCTTAATTAATATTGACTCTCCATATTGTAGCAAGTTGCCCCGTTTCCAATTATAAATCTCTCACACCGCTATTTCGCCATCTTCCACTTGCAGAACGAAGGTGCAGGCCCAGCGCAAGTTCGCCCAGGGCCAGAGTGCGCCCAGCAGCTCCTCGAGCATCGCGTACAGTGCAGCAGCAGCAGCTGGATCCGGAACAGGGCCCAGCACCTCAGGAGCGGATAGCTCTCAGCCGCCCATCGAGATTCTGCCCAACAAGTGTCCCAAGGCGCAGGACTTTCTTACCTTCCTCTGCTTTCGCGGCACTCCAGCGCTGCCCGCCCACCTGGATTTCCTCAACCAGGGCAAGTCCAAGGATTCGGAGGCCCCTAAAACGGGAGCCAACAATAATAATAATGCCAAAAAGGCAAACAACAGTCGAGCGGGTGGCCTGGGAGGCAACAAAAAGAAACGCGGTCGTCCCGCCAAAGGAGTGGCCAAAAAAGTGGAGCCGGTCGTCCCAGAGAAACCAGAGTCCACTGTGAAACCCCCGACCGCAGAAAAAGCAGCCAGTGATAAAACCAATCTCATTGCAGCAGTAGTTCCCGTAACTCCTTCGCCTGCATCTACTCCCGTGCTGCCAGGAGCTGTGCGCAAACGAGCGGAGGTAGTTACCGATGGCAATCGACGAGGAGGAAGGGGCAGAGCAGGAGCAGGTGTGTCTCCAGACAAGGGGAATATTAGTGCATCTACTCCCAACGACAACAAGCGGCGATCAAACCGTGCCAGCACTAAGGAGAGCAAGCCAATAATAGATGACGACCAGTCGGACGATCTAGAGGAACAGGAAGCAGACGAAGATGACGATGAGTTCTTCTCCGCTCACGACGCCACCTCCCGCAATGGGGAGGAAATAAAAGCAGATAGTCCCGTCAAAGCAGAACCCACCAAGCGAGGACGACCCTCGGCGGGCAAGAAAGCAGCGGCAGAGCCAACACTAGAAACCCAGCCAACTCTTAAAGGACAAGGCACCCGTAAAGCGCGTGAGGCAACGGGAGTCGCCCATTTTTATCCCCTCACCCGAATCCTCTGGCCGTATGACAAGGCAGCGGGCTTTTTTCGAGCCCGTAAAGGTTCCACCGCACCAGGAGGAGCCCGTAACCCAGGACCTACCAAAAGAGGAGCCCAAAAAAGAGCTAAAAAAGGAGCCAGAGTCACCAACCAAGATAGAAAAAGATCCAGAGCCCGCTAAGCAGTTGAAAGAGGCCAAGGAGAAGACAAATTCCAGTATTTATGCCAAAGACGCCAAGCAGCAGCTGGAGAATGGCGACAGTCCACATGGTGCGGGATCCAAGGGCAAGAAAAGCTTGAATGTCTTTGATTTTAGTTCGGATGACGAGCAGCCGCTGGCCAAGTCCATCAAGCTGAAAAAGGGTGGCAAGGGGGCGAGTCCCAAGAAAGGTGGAGTTGCTTCGGCTGCAGTTGCTCCAGCGGCCAGGAATCGCAAAGGGGCTGCCAAAAAGCTGGAGAAGGAAAAGGAGAAAGAAAAGGAAAAGCAGAAAGAAATAGAAAAGGAAAAGGAAAAAGAAAAGGAGAAGGAAAAGGAGAAGGAAAGGGAGAAAGGAACCTATTCCAGAGAGAAAAGTTGAGGAACCTCCAAGTGGCGGGAAAAGAGGCAAAGCCGGAAAAAAGAAAGCAGAGGACGCTCCAGCCGATGAACAGGAACTGGCGCCACCGTCCTCAAAAAAAGCAACGCCTAATGCCCGCGGATCTCGGAAGTCAGCCAAAAGCAAGGCCTCGGAGGACTCCGCTGAGCTAGAGCCTCAAAGATCCCAGCGACCTTCTCGCAAAACCAAGGAAGCGGCAGCCATCTACATGGGTATCATTGGCCACAAACTACAGCTGGCCGACGACGAGGAGGACGACCTGTCGTTGAGCAGCTTTCCGGACATACCCAACGTCAAAGGAGATGGAGAAGATGGAGAACGAGATCAAGCGCAATGCGGCGGGAAAGTTAAACGTGCCGGAGGCCACGACGGTGCTTCCGGCAGGCAAATCTACCCGTAAGCCGTCGCCCCGACCCAAGGATTCGCCAGCTGCCGTTCCAGTAGCGCCAGTAGAGTCCCCTTCCCCTCCCGAAGCCGAGGAGGAGAAGCCACCGCCTCCAGCCAGACGTGGACGTCCGCCGAAGCAGGGAAAGGCATCTGCTACTGCTCCTCAACCGCCCAAGCCGCCCATCGAGGGCATGCTGGTGAAGAAGGGCTCCCTGGCCAAGATGTCTGAGCAGGCCAAGCCCAAAGCCAAGTCCGAACATTCAAAAGTCGACTCCGACGAGGAGGAAGACTTTCTCATCAACGAGGAGCTGAACGAAACGAAGCGCAAGCTGGAAAAGAGTTTCAGTGACTCGGACGACGAACCGCTGGCCATCAAAGTGCCAGTGGTGCCGGCCAAGGAAAAGGAAGCATCGTCCCCAAAGATGCCTAGTCCACCTCCGAAACTAGTGGCAGTTCCATCGCCCATCTCTGTGCCCACGCCATCAATTTCTGTGGTTCCTTCGCTTGCGGTGAACAGTACACCACCAGCGACCACCAGCACCACCCAGCTAACAATGCTCCCGTTGACGGCCAAGGCGACGCCGGCTCTGGGAACTATGCCCATGTTTCCAAGCATGCATGCTAGTTACTCGCCGCTGAAAACCATGGAGAAGAAGCCGCCGGTGCCCACGTCCAAGATCCTGAACGTACCCGCTACATACGCGCTGCCGGGAAGTGCCAGTGGTGCTGTGGGCTTCCCGAAGACCTCTTCATATCTGCCGCAGGCATCGCCCCACTACCATTCCGGCTATGTGCGTCCGCCACCAACGCCTACCCATCAGTTTGGAAGCGGAGCACCATCGGGCAGCAAGACTCCATCGCAGGGATCATCGCCGCTAAAGTACCAGACGCCACCGACCACTTACCCGCCGCCCATCGAGGCGTATCAGTGTCCTAAGATCAACCCGAACTTTCTGACGCCCAAGTACGAGCGGAGTCCACTGCCGAGATCGTCGTCCAGCAACTTTCCCAGCCCGTCGCCGGTGAAGTTTCTGCCCACGTCGGGAACCACTGCAACCACAGTAGGGACACCCTCATCTGCTACCAAGAGTCCGCTAGCTCCACCTCCACCATCTCCGCCAGTCAGCCAGTCAGTGGTGATCCAGACGTCCAGCTTGAACCTGAGCATGAGTATTGCGGCCACTGTGAACGCAGCACCAATGGTTGTGGCCTCCACGTCATCAGCAGCAGCGGCTCATCAGGCGGCGGTGGGAGCCACGGCGACATCCACGCCGCCTCCCGCGCACAGCAATAGTGCAGGCACTGGAGGAGGTGCAGCTGGAGCCAATTCCGATCCCCTGAAGGACGAGATCGGAAGCATTCTAGCGCAGGCCACCCTAATGCCCAGCAAGGAGGAGTCTGGAAAGATTTTTGGCATTGCCAGCGTGAGTTTGGCCCAAAGTTCCGGGCCGGACAACACTAAGTGCACTTTGGGCAAGTGTGGGTCCATCCACAAGCCTGTGCTGGGGCCAGTGGTGCCTACGGAAGGATACTTTGGCGACCAGCTGTCCAGCAAGGAGCGGCGCAAGGCCAAGGTGAACATGACCCACGAACAGATCCAAAAGTGGCTAATTGAATGTTCATCGAACCCGGATGAAATCCAAGACGATTTGGACGACGATTTCGATGAGAGCTTTAAGACCCCAGCAATCGACTACTCCACCACCCACGAGAGATGACAAGGAGCTTAGTGCTAGCTTCAGTTCGTCCTCAAAGAATACGCGCGGAGATCTCGGCAAGAGTGAGAGTGCTTGGTCGGCCAAGGGGCCGTCTCTGAAGGCCACTCCCGTGCTGGTCACTCCGCCCAGTCGCAAGGAGCAGCTGGAGCAAGCAGAGGGTAAGGACTGCGATGCACTGGATTACGACAAGTCCTCGACACCTGTGAATCTCACTCAAAAGATCACAGCCAATGAATCAGGAGCTGAAAAGAAAATCAACGAGCGGAAGACCAAGGAGTCGGCCAAAGGCGCTGCATCCAAGGCTCCTCCGCAGCCGAGAAGTGCTGCTGCCACGCCTCCCACTCCCATTTCTTCTACCCCCACACCGATATCGCTCACTCCATCCAAGAGCAGTCCCACTCCACCGCCAGCTGTCAAGCAGAAACCGGAGAAGGGGAAGAAGAATTCCATTGCTGGCGGACTGGCTGCTTCGATAGCATCTCCGCCAGCGGCACCCACTCCCCCGAATCCAAAGCGAACGCCTGTTTACAATCAAAAGAACAGCAAGACACAGCAGCAGCAACAACAGACGGAGGCCAAGCCAACTGTTAATCCACCCAGCGGTGCAGGAGCCAAACGGGAATCGGTTTATGCCTTTGGAAAGGAGGAGGAAGCAAATACCAAGCCTGGTAGTCGACGGCGAGCAGATCCCAGTCCCATTGCTGCTCCAGCTCCAGTTCCTAATGCGCTAAGTGAGCGATCACCAAGCAAAAAGCGAGCAGCAGCTGCGGCGGCAGCCACGGCGGTCCAACTCACGCTGAGTCCCACGGAGAACTGCAAGATCGAAGGTAAACCAAAGGCTACCACTGGCAGGGGAACTAAAAAGCAGCAGCAACAAGCTCCCGCTCCACCAGCACCACCCGTAGAAGCCAGCGGCGATTCGGATGCTGAGGGTGCCACCTTCTACATACCGCTTCAAGGAGCTGGAGTGGGAGGCAGCGGTGATGGAGGAATCCAAGGTGTGGCCGTGAAGCTGGGAAGGGAAGGTCCGGATGGCCCCAACCAGAAGGTGGTGATGCAGGCCACGCTGGTGACCAAGGCCCAGATGGATACCAACTCGAAACCGCTCCCCGAGTCACTGAATACCAACGAGCTGGTAAAGACGCTGCTCCACGCGGCCAGCAATGATGCAGCCTCAACCACCACAAGCTTGAAGAGCTTGCCCAAGGCGAGCACTTCGGCAGCAGCGGGCGGAGGCACTGGCCCCGGAGCCTCATCCAGCTTGGTCCGTGTGAACTCCAACTCGTCACTCTTCTCTGGTTCTGCAAAATCCCGCACAGCTGCTCAGACAAGCTCCACAGCGGCCGCTGTGGCCAAAAAGTACAAGGATGACACGCCCATCAAGATGGCCAACAACACGGCATTCCCGCGACACGACGATCCCACCCAAATGGTGGAAGCTCCTATATTCCGTCCCACGGAAAAAGAGTTTGCTGATCCCATCGAGTTTATTGAGCGGATCACACCCATTGCGGCCAGGTTTGGCATCTGCAAGATCATTCCCCCGGCCAGCTTCAAGCCAGAGTGCCGGATCTCGGACGAGATGCGTTTTACGGCCTACAATCAGTACGTGCACAAGATGCTCCACCGCTGGGGTCCGAGTGCCAAGGAGCTGAGTGCGATAAAAAAGTACCTGGCCACCCAGAGCATCGTGATGAATCATCCCCCGTGGATCGGTGGAATGGAGGTGGATCTGCCGCGGCTGTATCACACGGTCCAAGAGCTGGGCGGCCTCAAGGAGGTGATCGAGAAGAAGAAGTGGTCGCGTGTGGCCGAGGAAATGTGCATCCCCAAGCTGGCCCAGGATCGGGTGACCAAGCTGGACGACATCTACTGCAAGTACCTGTTGCCTTACGACACACTGTCGCCGGCGGAGCGCCAGAAGCTCTTCGACGAGGTGGAGGCGGACTGGGCTAAGCGGGAGGCGCGTGCGCGTCGGAATGCGGATCGTTTCGTGAACACGGAGAGCGTGTCCAACGAGGAGGACGATCTGAGCAGTGACGAGGACGAGGAGTCCGAGGAGGAGATCGACGGCGTGTCCATGGAGTGCATTGTAAAAGGCAGAAGCATGCCTCTCAGCCAGTTCTATAGGATCGCCCGAAACACGATGGCTTTATGGTTCAAGAGCACCGATCCCACGGTCAACGAGGTGGAAGCAGAGTTCTGGCGGCATGTTGCCGTGCGGGATAGCCATGTGTGCGTCCACTCGGGCTCCATTGACAGCTCGGGCTGGGGCTACGGCTTTCCTAGTCCGGGTCCCAAGGGAAAAGGTTCCAACTATGCCAGGCATCCGTGGAACCTGAAGGTGTTGACCAACAACTCTGGTTCCGTGCTCCGCTCCCTGGGTCCTGTCATGGGCGTCACCGTTCCCACACTCCACGTGGGCATGCTCTTCTCCGCCTGCTGCTGGTACAGGGATCCCCACGGGTTGTCCTGGATCGAGTATCTCCACACGGGTGCCTCCAAGCTGTGGTACGGAATTCCCGATGACCAGAGTGCGAACTTCAGATCGGCTTTGACGTCGCTGATCCCGACGCACTGCCAGAACAAGACCATCTGGTTGCCCTGTGATACGGTGATGGTGCCACCGCACATGCTCACGGACCGAGGGGTATCGCTGTGCCGCATCGAGCAGAAGCCGGGCGAATTTATTGTGGTTTTCCCACGCGCCTACACCTCCAGCCTGGCCACCGGCTATGTGGTCTCCGAGAGCGTCTATTTCGCCACCATGTCGTGGCTGGATCTGGCCAAAGATGACTTTAGGGTGAGTGTGTGGGCTTAAAACTTTAATTTAGCTTATGTTCTTAATAACACCTCGTTTTGCAGGACATCCATGAGAGCTGTGAGCCGGCCATGTTCTCCCTGGAACAGCTTCTGTTTGCCCTGGGCTATGACCAGCGAGTTAACTCTGAGGCCCTGCATCAGATGCTGCCCATGCTCAATGATGTGTGCGAGAAGGAATCCGCAGCCAGAGAGCAACTTAGGGTAAGTGAAAATAATGCTAACAAAAGTGTGAAACAAAGTTCTTAAGACTTGTTCAACATTTTACCTTGAAAACTTCTTTCCCATGGTTAACTGATTCATTCTCTCACTTTGCAGGCTGCTGGCGTGACATCCACCGAGAAGGTGCAGGCAGAGAAGGGCCAGAAGGCCAAGAAGCAGCAGCAGCCGCCTTACAAGTCCATCGAGAGCGAGTGCGACCTGTGCCGCGCCAACCTGTACATATCGATGGTGCGCACCGAGGACGGCAACATCTATTGCCTGCAGCACGCGTTGAAGAACCTCAACAACGGCAACATCCAGGCCAAGCAGTGCAAGTTAATTTACGCATACAATGTGGACGATATACAGCAGCTGATCCGCCAGCTGCAGGAGAAGATGAACCACAAGGCGGCGGTAAAGAAAAAGTAGCATCGTCGGCGTCGTTACTAATTAAGCGGCGCACGAAAGATACAGAAACAAACACAGATAGAGATACGGATTAGGAACACGCTGATGTACATATAAAAATGTGTATACGTATGTGATTCGCCATTGCTAAGTGAGCAGCTAAAACGATTGCTGGGTGAAATATAGTAATGACTACGAGTTGATCCGAGAACGTATTAATGGAGCGTTGGGACGGCGAACCCACACACATATATTTATGCAACGTTTATCTCCCAGTTGACTAACTGACACTATTACTAACTGTATAAATAAGAGCCTAGGATCGGATTAGGAGGTGTAACTGTTTACATTTCAACGTGGCAATGCTTTCAATTTGACTAGTTTATACATTATGTCGATAAGAAGTTTGCAATGATTTTTGTTTTCCATTTGGTTTTTTTTGTTATGCAATACCCCTCCCCGAAAATGTTATTAACCCCTTTGTGTTATTGTATATAGAGAGCCTAGTGTATGTACGTAGTTAGCTTTCGGATTAAGTCAGAGACCCTCAAAGAAACCATGCTAACGTGTTGCAATTTCTACTACCTTTTATACGCTAAGATAACGAGTAATTACCATAGCTACATAGAACACCAGAACCCAGATATCCACCCCACAGCGCATTAGTTTAACATTAAAAATAGCAAGGGACCGTCCCGGGATGGATCTCCGCCAACTAACGAACTAACGAAAGCCAGAGTTACTATCGATGACTGCAGTTGTGAGGGCGGAAAGGTCGGAAAACCCATCCGTGGTACTGTTCATTCAACCAAAAACGATACAGACGAAATCCATCAAGGACAGGCGATTGCAATTGCGTAATTGAGAACTTTTCACTAGATGTTCAATGTATTTATATAGTAGTAATACAATATTTAAGTAACAAGTGCAACAATAAATCTTAACGCGATATATCGAAGCTGCACTGGCTAGTTTATGCTACATACTCCAACTATTAACTTAAATTGTCTGGAGGGGAGTTGTTTAAGCTATATCCTTAATGTTATCCTTGCTAGACCTTGGGTTTCTTCGTCGCTGGTGGCAAGCACTCGGCGCTGGCCACCGCCTGGCGTTTAACGGCGCAGCCGGGCATATTGGCGACCACATCCTCCATTTGGCGCTTCAACTCTGACACCTGAGTGGTCAGCTCTGTAATGCAACCGAGGGCTTCCTGCAGGCGGCGATCTTGTACTTTGCGTGCCACCTCCAGGCTGCGCACCCTTTGCGTGAAAGCCCTTTGCATATGGGACTGCCTGAGCAGGTATTTCGAGATGCGGTCCCTTTGCGGGGGCTCCTGTTGGGATTGTTCAGCAGTGCAGATGGGGGCCAGCTGAACGATGGCCTGCTGGACGAGGGCATGATCCACGGGCCGACTAATTCCAGCCCGTTTCACGCCGCTGAAGCTTATGTCGCCCAGGGTTCCACAAACTACCAGGCGTGTTCCTGCTGCCGTGGATTCCGCAAGTTGTTTCCGGTGCTCCAGCTTAAAGTTCACGGCGATCTTCTCGTCAAAATGCTCGATTGCCATGGAGGAGATGTCGCGCAATTCCTGCAGTACCTCGTGCGGCCGCAGCTGCTTGTTGGAGGTACTCAAAATGCGCAGGATGCTGTTGATCTCGTCCAGCACGCGGCCCGGTATAAAGCAGCAGATGTTAAGGTCAATAAACTTGGAGTACGTCATCGTCAGCATTGATATACGCGTCTCTATGGAGGTGAGTATGTCCGAGTGGCGGGATAGGATGTGGTTTCTAGAGGGGGAAGACAGACATCAGAAACATCTCGATGTCGCGCTATTGAATGGGTCACTCACCTGCGCTCCGATTCCCTTCTGGGCAACATGGACTTGATGCGTTTGAAGTTCTTTGCATGGGCCACTATGATCTTGTTAAATCCCATGTTCAGTACTTGCATGCAAATGTAATTAAAGCGTGTGCACACCTAGTGGAAAAGTCTAGTTTTAGTCACGGGTCAGAGATCCTGGGTCAACACGCTCACCTCTCGCTTTTTGGCCACCTCGTCGTAGGGCAGCCATTCGAAAATGTCCAGAAGCACCGTCTGCGGCAGGTCTAGCAAATTCATCTTACAACTTATTTATATTTTCGAGCAATGTTATTCGAGAATTTTATTATTGCAGTTTTTAATAAGGCAGTGACTGCGGCAGTTTAAAATTACCAAAATTGTTTGCCTTTTTGATATAGATCCCAAAATACTAAAAAAAAAACGGGGGAAAAATACCCTTACGTTTTTACGCAGCCAGCTTTTGTCAGTTAGCCCTGCTGAAAAGTATGCTGCACTTTCGAATCCATACGAAAATAAAATTTCAAAATATATGAAAACCCTTTATTTTTCCGTTAAAAATCATTTTGACATACTCTAAATTTCCGACAACTCGTAAAATAAAATACTACAAAGTTCAAAAACAGAAAAAAAACTGATTGAAATACAAAACATACTTTTTTTAATTTACAAAATGGGGAACAACAAAATGAGAGTGAAAATAAATTTAAGCTTGTATCAGAAATTTGCCATGAACATCATAAACATCATTAGCGTGATGTTCCAGCTCAGGTTTCTTCTTGGGAAAGTAAGGATTGTGCTCCGGATCGGCATTCAAACTGGGGAAAGAAAACAATTTGTTAAAAAAAAAATACAAAAGACAAAAAGCAAAAACCTACTGGTAAAAATTGGTGGCCTCCTCGCACTTGACATTGTACCACCAGTCGCAGGCGAATTCCTTCTGATTAAAGATGGTTCCATTGGTGCACAGGAACTTGGCACCCTGGTGACCCTCGCGACCATCGTGGCACACATGATACGCCTGGCAACCCGTCTCCAGATTGGCGTACATGCCTGGAGTGGCCGGGACGTTGTGGCAACTGAAGTGGGTTTCCGGCACCTCATGGTAAACCGGATAGTCCACCCCCGGAACACCAGGTATCTTGTTCAAATCTTGCTTCTCCTCGTGATGCTGCTCGTGTTCCGCTTGAGGCGGATTGAATAGATATCCGAATTTCTGTAAACATATCAAATGTGGTTATTGCATAAGAGAGCTCGTGCCCCAATCCGGTTTGGCTTACTACCCCCTATTCCCCGCGTGGCACTGCTCATCTACAGCCACTCGTCTACATTGCATGCTACAGTTTTTTTGGGTCAAAAGTGAACGTGGACCAAGACACCCATAACTTTGTCAATTGGGGTGGCGCACGCTCCTCTTAATTGATTCCTCAGCACAATTATACACTCGAGACCCTCTGGATGCTCACCTGAACCTCAATGGCCACCGCGGCTCCGATCACGACCATTAGCCAAAAAGAGAAACAGTTCAGCTTTGACATCATTATGTTGGTAAGTTTTCCGCCTACTCTTGAGTTGGTTTCTTGTGTGGTTTAAAGTTACTGAGACAACCGTCCGCCTTGGGTTTGAAAATCACACTGAGCTGCAGTTTTCCCGAGGCAGCCACTTGAGCATGGAGCTTTCAAGGGTACCGCTCCGATTTTTTGAATGGTTTCGATATCTTAACTTAACTGCCGCTGCAACTTTCGATCCGTTTCGCCGTTGGAAGCTGTTGGCCCAAGCTTTTTCCACCAAATTGGCACATTATTTAGCTCTGCTTCACTTATATTTATAATTATTGCTCGCAGCTTAATGCTCCCTGGTCCCCACATAATTATGATATATTCCATATGTGGGAAAGTACAATGCAGCGCGGGCTACGTTTATTTTGCAAGATACAAATTGTTTACGCTTAACTAGCTAAACGCGATGAATTCCCATTTCGCTCGGCCTGGCTTAGACGCTATAATACATACGTGAATGGGTTGGCAAGCGATGGGTGGATGCGGCTGGCTACACAGAAAAAAATTTGGGATACTTTTACACCTTTCGAGTAAAGTAAGACAAAAAGTTTTTTTTTATCTTTTGTAACAGTTTTCACACATGTAAATCTTTTCAAAACTCTCTAAGCCAATGACTTTATCAAAATATTGGAAAATATTGATCCAGAGTTTGAAAATTGTTTTAGAAAATATGGCTTAAATATCATTAAGTGAATATAAACCTTAAAGTTTTGTACAAATTCTATATTTTTAACAATATAATGAACATCTGTAGCTTTTTTACAACAAAACTTTAACCGTTTCTGATTAAGATACCAAATGGGTACAAGACAATTTTAATACTTTTAAACGCTCCAATTTTGTACTGTAAAAATAAATTTCAAAACAAACTTTTCTCTCTGTGCATGGGCTGGGCTAAATGGTTGGCAAACATGGGAATGGGAATGGAAATGCACTAATCGGTGAGCGGGCGTATGGCAAAAGATGTGAAATGATATGCAGTTGGTTAGACAATGGTTACGAACCCCTCGTAAAGTTAACTGTTCGCTGAAGATGAACATAATTGCCATGTCCATAAATTCTACTATAATTTGGGTAATTTACAGCTCTAAAACTAATAATTTTTGCGGGCCGCCTGTTGCAAGTCCAGTTTGTTCAGCAGATCGTCAAACTCGCTATAGAGCTATAACAAAAAAGGAATGGGTATTACATCAATTGCCTGGAGATGACTAGACCCAACTCACATGGGTTGTGCCATAGCTGTCCACGTAGGTCTTGCTGCCCCTGGAGGTTTTCTTGAACGCGGGCAGCATCGGACTGTGACCATGCAGGAGATTCACATTCTGATAAGACTGCGCCTTGGGCGATCCGGCCAGTGGGGTCGTGTAGCTCTTGCCCACCGTGGGTGCCAGGTCAAGAAAGTTGGGCACTACAATGGCGGAAGTTGAGCGTTAAGTGATACCAAATCCCCCAATCGCTACTCACTCTTCTTGGGCTGCAACTTGACCTGGTTGAGCAGGGGATTGTGCAACTGGAGCTGTCGGTAGACGGGCAGGGCGTGCTTTGGAGGCACCAGCACGTGCTGACGCCCCACTGCCTGTGGATACAGGTAAGTGGTCTCCACCGTTGGCACCTGGCGATAGTGGTACCTTCCCTCCCGCGGGGTGTACCTCCCATCCGAACTTAGGGCTATGTGGAAGACGGTGCGCATGGGTTTGTTGTAGTACTGATAGACCTGATGGAAAATATACCAAAAATATTGCACATCTTAAATTAAAAAATTGATCTTAATTAAAGTGCCTTCTTTACTTTTAAAAACAATCATTATCAAACTTTTGAGTTTTTCAATCAATTAAGAATTTTGACAACTATTAGAGTTTAATTAACAACCAACAGTTAATTTTGTTCAAAAACAAAAATGCAATTAATAAATCTTCCATGTTTTTGTGAACTTGAAAACATGAACATAACACAAAAAAAAAAACACAAAGTAAGAAATCATTACAAAATGATTGATTGATCTGTCCCTAATTTGCCTATTTCGAACATACATTTGAACTATGTCTAAATTTTAATGCACATCATACTGGAATGTTGTCTCTACAAAACTCCGTGACCATTTTTTTAAATCTTGGAATTTAACATTGAATTACTTTGGACAAACGATAAATCAATGGGTATTCGTTTAATATTAGCTTCTTACTTGTTTTTGTTTTCTTCACCTTTTTTAGGTTCTTAAACATTTTGATAATCAACATTGTAAGTAGACATGAGTTTCAAAGATCTATTTAAAATAAACCCTATTTAAAAGTATTATATTTCCTTGAAGCTGACAAGTCTGGCTCACTTAACTTATCCAAACAGGACCTTCCAAAGGATACTTATTTTAAATGTTTATTCTCTTAAAGAGGTGCCATTTCCTCAAGCCTTTCCTAAAAGGATCTAACAAAGGACACCCGCTGATGTTTACCTGCGGACTCCGCTGCTCCGGAACTATACCATCTGGCACTGCGATGCCCTCCTTTTGCAGGCGATTTAAAAACAAGCGATCCGTCTCGAAGGCGGTGTCGGGGATCTTACCACCAGCATGTGGGCAATACTTGTTCCCGATAGATTTGGCGTTTCTTGAAATTGGTTTTTTGACAGGATTATTTATGGTTTAACATTACGGGCGAGGCTTGGGATTACACACCTTGTGGTTGCGTTCCGCAAACTCAGAGTCTTGGGCAATTACAGCCGGACTCAGGCATATACACAGTAATGCAATCAGCATCACACATGGGGACAACATTTTTGTGTATTTTTTTTTTTTTCAGCACGGAATTTAAACAATTTCCTGATCTGATCTGATCTGATCTGAGAGCTGAAAGGTCAAGTTGATCGACAGGCACTCGAACTCGCGTATGCTGCAGACAGACGTTAAGAGCTCGGTACACAAATCCAGATGCGAGACATTCTTCGACAATCGACAGGCAATTGCACAAGACGACGAGACGACAGATGAATGACGAGCAAGAAAGAACGATCGCGACACGATCACGTGACGACGGTTGCCAAAACTACCTGGTAAGTGGTTCACAATGCTCTACGATCTGATCTTGGAGTTACGATGAGCGATCACCGTTGTGGACGCGTCGACGGTGCCAAACATAATGAATGCAAATGCACAAAACCGATCTCCACCAGCGGGTGCTTCCTCTGTCGACGTCGCGCTCATCATCATTATGTTCACAAAAAGCCAAAGCTGCTGCTGCTGCCAGCTTTATTTTTAGGCACTACCTAAACACTCTGAACCCTGAATGAATTCCCATTGCTTTTACTTGGATTTCAACTAAAAAACGGTGTACTAGTTTTATTTGTGGTTTTTAACTGGAAGTGGCAGCAAAATCATTTTAGTCGAATTGCCTCAATTAATCTTTTTACCCCATTCCTCTTACATTAAAAATTCATAGTGAGATGATGGGTCGGCTACTTGACTTGAAAGTCTCCAAGAGATCCCTAGGAGCCTCCTCGTACATCTTTGTTATACATAAAACGCTGGTTTTGTTGGACATCACAACCTTTTTTGTTGACTGGAAAGTAAAGTGAATGGCTGACTTGGTCTGAGCCTTTTGTTTTTGCCCATTTCCAGTTGTTGCTGATTGCACCCTCAAGTCAACACTTTTCATAAACGCTTCATATTTATTGATGGTTTTCGTTATTATTTTAAATATTTGTGTAATTTTTTTCTCCTTGCTTTTGCTTGTTGGCAGCCACTTACTGTTGAATTGCTTATTTGTCTCTAGAGGTCTTTGATGTTTTCTTTCCATGTCTTTTGTAAATAATGCGGTTTATTGCCGGTTGGGCCTTGAAGGTACTGTCAAATTGGAGTGGCACTGGGTGAATGTTTGAAAGGCCTTTCTTGGAGGATAATTGAGTTTAAAATGATTTGTTCAGCTTTATTATGCAGGCACGTGACTTTGAAAAGGATTTGTTATTTAAATAAACAAGTTTCAAACTCAAAATAAAAGGCAATCTACTTAAATCTTTCATCATTTTAAATCTAACCCCTTTAATTTATTCTTCATCATGTTAATATGCTAAATAAATCGTTAAAAATTATACAAAAATTACTTTTATTAAATATATATTTGTATTCATAAAAAAATCATAAATAAAGTCAATATTCCCACGCTTCCGTATCAAAGAATTAAAAATTCCAACTGCATACCTCATAGAAATTTGACAATTCATATGATACAAGCGTGTCAAAAGTAGACCCAGCACAAATGTTTAATGCAAAACTTGGAGAAAGTATTTTCAAAGCAAAGATAGAGGACGGCGATAAGAACGCCTATTTATATATTTTTTCAAATGCCAAACACATAAAAAGGCAATAAAAAATTGGAGCTGTACTTGCGGTTGCACAATCGCCACCGAAAAATGTTTTACGTTAAAAAACCACAAAATAAAACGAAAAGTAAAGCGATTCAGCTTCTGCAGTTTAGTGGATTGTAAAATTCAGACCTTGGCTCAATCAAGATGGAACAACATCCAGCCTTTGAGGAGACCCGAGCAGAGATTAATTATTTAAAATCATCGCCAACCTTGGAGCCCGGTCTAAAAATTTGTTCAAAATTTGTCGAAGCATTGGCCAGCTTTTCAATTGTTGGCCCAAACAATTGTTGCGGTCGCTAATTGGCCGAGAGTCGAGCTTCCTGGAGGGGCTCGCTCGTCCGCTCGCTCGCTCGTCGAACACATCACAAATGGTCCACTCGATGTCAAGGATAACTTGGCTCTTCTGCCCCAGTCATTCCCAGGCCTTTCCAATTTGCATCTTGTCACAAAAGATGACAACCCAATACCACGACCACGATTTGACATCAACTCGATCTTCCAAAGAGATCGTGGCCCGTCTGTAGTCCACATCTTCGCATTGGAGGTTACCTAATTGGCCCATAGCCGAGTTCAAATGCCCGTAATGCCAGCTGCGTTTGAACTTGCCCCTTGCCTCCGAGCAATGTGGGTTTTTGTGTGTGGGATCGAGCAAGTGAATCGATTTTTTTGGTGAAAATAACATCAACAAAATGAATTCGCTTCGCCCCTGTCCATTGTCCACTTGTTACCAATTAACAAATGACTTTTCAGTCTTTGGTAATTGAAGTTGTTCAAGCACGTTTTGGCCATTGTGCGAATGGGTATTCCGAAATGATCAGAGCAAGTGCCACGCGATGAACCCGCAGGCTAAAATGGCAATAAAAGTTCAGGGGCACCTAAATCGGGAATTATATAATCCATTAAAATTCACCAAATCACAAGGTGTGGTTTTAGGATTAAGATCACAAACACTTTCCTTCGGTTGACATTCTCATATTTGAAATTTGTATATATTTATATCTTTGTTTGGTTTACAATTTAAACATTTTTCAAAAAAGTAAACTTTCATATCAATCTTTGTTCTTTTGAATATGTAATATGGACAACTCTAAATACTTTTCTGGGCAGATATACTTAGAACTCGTTGCGTTCATATCAATATACATATTTACAGTTGACAGATAAGTCTGCGGTTAACCTTTTTTCTCTTCATTTTACAAATAAATCTGCTTCGTTGTCTGCACAGGATTTTAAATGCAAAATAAAATGTTGCTACTTTTGTTTACAGTTTCGCTAAGTATTGTTTTAAGGCTATAATTAAAATACAAAAAATATGTATGCAACAAAAAAATATGTTAACATATAGTGAATATCGGGGCAATTCAATGTAACTTATTACTCGGCTAGATTTCGTATAAAAATGGTATTCTCTGAGTAATTTAGCTCATCATATTTGGAACTGATTGCAAAAGCTTCTTTACAATAATTCTTACGCTTACTAACTAAACATGCTAAAAAGTTAAATAGTGTAGGGAAATTTATGTTTTGCTACAGAACAAAATAAAAGGGAAAAGTATGCATGAAAAGATGACTTCACTTTTGGTTTTTGCTTTAGTAATACTCTTTTAGAACAGAGAGAAAGGGGGGTGTGGGTGGGGTTAGGGAGGAAGTGCAGCTAGTTTTGGCCGGGTGCTACATAAGTCTTTTTTAGCTCTGTACTAAACCGTACTAAAATCAATAGGAAACGAGTGAAGTGCACTTAGTACAGTTCCAGTTTTAAACGGCTCGCCGGCAGACCTATCAACTAGCTTACTCTCTACGTTACATAATTGCAAGTGTACTAAAACGTGCTAAAACGGCATAGTTGGTGCTGTGTGTTTAAGAGTGTGCTAAACTGTAGGCACTCGTTCAGTGAATAGTAAATCCCCATCGGTTCTCAAACAGACACTAAGCAACAGACAAAATGTACAAAATGTGGTACAGTTTTACATCTAACAATAGTTAGATGATCTCTAGGAAGCGGAGCCTCTCTCCCAACTCGTCTCCAGCTGTAGGTTTCTATATGTATAGTAGGTGTGTATAATAAATATACGTCCGGGGATAGCACGACTTTCTCTCTAATCCTTCAGGATAGCTGCAACCTCTGGTTCTGTCTGGTAGGCTTTTAGAATGTCATTGATGGCTGCCAGGGAGCCGAAGCACAGAGCTCCGATGCCGCAGAGGGTGATGAGGATGTTCTTCCACAGAATCCAGTTCCATTTACCAAATCCAGTCTCCCAGTGGACAATGAGCTCAATGATGACCTGGAAATGAAAGGTTTATAAAGTAAGTTGGTGGCCTATTGATTCCTTATGAATTTTACTTACCGGGAAGATCAATCCCAGGATGGAGAAGCAGAAGGCACCGATGAGGCCCATAAAGGGTCCGATCGTGGGCACAGCCACGGCCAAAACAACGGCGGCCGTCACCATCACTGTGCGCAGAACATAGTTGACAAGAGTTGGACGCTTCTTGCACTTCTCCTTGATGCTGTCCCACACGATCTCCAGGCACACGAAGAACTGCAGTCCGAATGTGCAGTATACTGCCAGGGAAATGAGCAGCTTCACCGCCTGGGCGGGCCACTCTTCGATGGGCAGATTCAGGGTGATGCTCTCCTGGGTTCCTGGACCGTACCGCAGATAGCCAAGGAATCCAAGCAGCATGTAGATGAGGGTCACTCCGGACATTCCCTTGCTGAGCACTCCGCAGATGCCCAGGAAACTTTGAGGCGTCTTCATGTTGTTCTCCAGCGGCATCACCACACCAATAGCCTCCATCGCGAAGATAGTGATTGAGAAGAACTGCGGCAGAGTTCCCCACACCACATAGTTGCGTTCCTGAACTGGCGGCAGATCCTGCACCAGGTAGTAGAACGTAATGCCCAGTCCCAGACCCATGAATACATTGGCCACCATCGAGACGGGCGCCAGATACTTGAGATTCGGCACCCAGGCGATCAGGATCAAAGGTACCAGCATCGCGCAGATGAGCATGCGGAGGGACACCGGCGATCCCGTCCAGTGCGCAATCAGCTGCTCGAAGTTCGAGGCCACGATCACGGTGTACACGGAGCAGGTGCCGAAGTAGGTGAGGAACAGACCGAACAGAATGGAGAACTTGGCCACGGGAGCGAACCCACGGCACCACTTCGGTCCCTTCTGGAAGGCAGCCTCGGCGATCTCGGCAAAGGTCATCTTGGTGCGACGTGTCCTGTAGTACAACTTGTGTCCACATTTCACCAGAATGTAACTGCAGTGCGTGCAAATAAAGGCGGTGAAGATGGTGGCGAAAATTCCCATGACGAGACCGGAGCACATGAAAGCCACCGGCATGCCCAGGATACCAGTGCCCAAGGAGGCCTTAAGCAAATGCGTGAGAGTTTCATTATCACTACAAGAGAAAGAGGTAAATATTAGTTAGTTTATAATTCAGAAATTACAAAATCTATGCAACTTACGTTGTGGGATGCTCGTTATCTCGCAGGGCAAACGGATCGAAGTCATTGCTAGCCAAGGCCTGCTCGGTATCCGATTTCCGGGGTACTATCTTGTGCCTGCAATTTTAGAATATTGGAAAAGCATTAGTAAGGGAATTCCTCGGGGGTTAAGCATTGTTTCGATGGCCACCTCAACTCCACATTTGTGGGTTCCAAGTCGTCCATTGTCATGCTGCTCGTTCCGATTGTCTGTGTACAACTGAAACTCGCCACGGAACTGCAGCGGTTTCTTATATGCTGACAGTGAAATTCCCTTGCAACTGAATTGCTGCATCTGCAATTACACTTGTCGACCGTCCACTCATAATACTACACTTGTAATTTAATGTCGATCGAGAGAAAAAGAGAAAAAAATGCTGCTGCAGTCGAAGCATTCTTGGCCAAATTTGGCAGGCCGTTTCTGATTGGCCTGGCCTGGCCAATTGACGGAATCTATCGATTCGAGAGTACCTGACTTCATTTTCGATCCAGTTGCATCAGCCACAAAAGAAAGCTGCAGACTGGAGCCTAGCTTTATGCTGGAAAATTTTCAAGAACCATGTTTTGAAAGCTCCTCAAAGTATGTTACACATTTTTAAGAAGCTGATTTAAACGTGTATGTATAAAGTACACACTTAAGCCTGCCTTTTTTGGGGAGTATTCATATTTAAAATGTAACTTAATAATAAAAAGTTCTTTAAAATAATTCGGACTCTAAACTTTATAGAGAGATCGGATTATAAGTCTTACAATTTGGTTTTGCTTGGACCTAAAATTGTTTTATAGAAAAACTTTAAGATTTTCTTAAAGTTTACCTAAAATTTTTAGTCGTTTTTGCTCTTTCTCTCTATCTAGTTTGTCTTAACTTACATTTTTTAACTAATTTAAATACAAGCTTTGTATTTGTCAGTAATATTAAGAATATTTTCTCAATAATATTTTTTCAATAGAAAAAAGTATTATGTAGCTAGACCATTTAGCAACCGCGACAACGGTAATAAAAACTCTCATTTTTATGATCCCCGGATGTAAATCATTCAAATGACAGCGCGTTTTTAGACGCGGATTCCTAAACTATTCCGACACTGATAATTGCTGATATTTGAAACCCCTGTTAAACTAAGTTTCCGGAAAACTGGGCGCCCAGAATATTTATTCAGAAAAACAAATGCCAATATTATTCCTATCAGTTCAAGAACAAAACTCAGGTTATCAGCTTAAGTTCATTGATTCAATCTACAAGTACCTACTGCAGCGTCATCAAAATAAGTTTTTGAATGACAACAGCACAACAAAACCATTTGAATATAGTCGATTTTATTTCTTATATTTTTTCAAATTCCACGAGTTGGGTTAAAGACCATAAGATCATTTAAAGTCATATTCTAGAAATAAGGGAGAGTCTACACGTGTGGAAGCTAATACTGTCATAACATTAGCTCAATTTTTTTGCCACTTTTTGTATTTGTTTGAACTGTTTTCGCATTTCGTTTTCGTGTTTATTTCCACAGCAATAATATTTGCATCTGAACGCAGATCAGAAAAATCGATATTTGTGGAACGTCAGCAGGTTTACATATATATTTAAAGCCCCCCAGCTTTACCTTGTGAGATAACACAAAATATTGATGCATATAAGAACTTAAAACGTACGTAAGTATATTTGGTTTTGATTTATTTCTATTGCGTTCTACGGTAGGAATTTTTCATTAAGTGCACCTTGTCGCTTACGTGATCTGTGCTCATTACAAGGCAAGAGACTGGTTGATTATAGAGTTGGTTATCTGGGTAGCCCAGCCTTGCTATCAAGTTTGCATTGGAACTAGCCAAGTAGTGGCTTAATAACTGTCTCTAGATTTCAATTTCAGTCTAATTGATAATTGTAATCAATCTGTGTCAGAGTTCCTGGCTTCAGAGTCTGACAAAGCATTTCT
Source organism: Drosophila oshimai (assembly GCA_018150695.1). Classification (NCBI taxonomy): domain Eukaryota; kingdom Metazoa; phylum Arthropoda; class Insecta; order Diptera; family Drosophilidae; genus Drosophila; species Drosophila oshimai. The sequence continues at coordinate 118,067 of JAECWM010000305.1, read as the reverse complement.
AGTCCCAATTTAGCCGTCGACACATCAAAGGCCAATTAGCGACTGCGATACACTAATCTACTCGTAAACTTAATTGGCAAACATGCCACACCAGCAATTTAGGCGACATATTTTTAGCACGGTGACCGGACAATACTCACATGGCTTTTCCTTCGCCGGGCAGGAATTGCTCCATTTCCTGGGGCGCATGCTTGGAGCCGCTGTCCTGAAGGGGCCAAAAGAATTTAATCAATTAATAAAGGTAATTGCTCAATTGGTGTTCCAAGAAATACTCACCACAATGTTAACCATTTTGAAAGCAGCTATTAGTTTTCTTCAGTGTAAGAGCTGCAAAGTGATAAAAGATAAAAGAAATTAGTTTCAAATTCATAGAAAGAAATATTGATCGTTTGTTTTAATTAAAAAAAAAAACTTTATCCTATTAAGATCATATTTTGTTCTTTGTAGTACAAGCATTCAGTTATTGATTTAATAATGAATTTTAATTGGCGGCGCCCAGACACTTTAGCTGGTTATTTCCAGACCCAAAACTAATAGAATCCCCTTTATTAAGTAAACGAATGGACAGCATCTCTTGATTTGATTTAATTGTCTGCGATTTGTCGCTGAAATATTCCAATATGCACAAGTTCAATTCCCCGTTAATTGTTTTGTGCGACTCACTTTCAATTCAAGGCGGTTGGCTTTAATTTATGAAAATAAATTCGTTTGAAAAATGTGAAAGCATTTTCGGCAATTTGTATGTAAATTTTTAGGGAAGCAATTGAACATCATTTCGCTTACTTAAACCGTGCACTAATGAGTTTTATTTTTAGTCACTGTGTTCTCGATGACATATTTCGGTCAATTGGTTTTTTCCTTTTGCGTTTTGTCGGCTGCGGCTTTTGTCGCAGTTCTATTATTTATCCGTTAAATCCCGGTCACATGTGCCATATTTCACACAGTAAAATTGTAGAGCATGTGCTGAGTGGGCGGGTTTTTCGAACTTTGGACAGGGCCCTCAAATTTTTGGGTGATGGACCTTTTAAAAAACCCAAATGGGGATTCTATTGCGTTTTAAACTGGTTCGATTTCGTGAAATGATAAGTGATATATTTATGTGCATACTTTTGTTCTCTCCCATTTCCATTTTTGCATATCAATTCCAAGCTCTCAGACGCTGCGTAGACAGTTTCGGATGTCTATGGCTTTCGGTCGTTTGTTTTGGCCAAGTTTCGCCGCTTATTTGACAGATTCCGCCACAAGGTTGAATGACCTCCCACTTGACTTGGCCTGACCTCTCTGCCCAAGAGGGCCACAAGCCCTCTGAAGAGCACCCACTCGAGGGCCACGCGAAGCTAGCTGACTTTTACAGCCGATTACAGCAATCAGAAGAACCAAGGTAATGGAATCGGTTCATATATTACGTTATCTAACCGAAACGTCACCGCGAAATCACGCACATAGCACTCAATAACCCGATAAGATATGGGACCACAACATCGAACATCATTATCGCCCAATGAATGAATCAAATTCTGAGAGAACGCAATATCTGCGGCACACACAATATTTTTTGTTGGCAACACAAACAAGTGAAAGAACCTTCACCCAGTGAAGACCAAAAAAAAGTTGGCACACATTTGTTTTAGTTTTTTTTTTAGTGCTCTGATATTTTTAGTGGCGTTTGTCATGCCAAATGTTTGCTCTTATCGCATAGTTTTCACTACTTTTTCCCCGAAAACCAGTGCGAACTGGTTTGTCCGATCAATCGGAAGATATATACATACATATTGTGTCTCGGCATTATCATTTATTTTGGTTGCGTGAGCCAAATGTATGACATGGCTAAAATGGAACCTAAACATATACAAAACCGATCCGACATTGGGACCAATTAGGGGTTCCAAAATTGCCGAAAAATAACTCGGTTGCATCATTTCAATTGAAATATCTTACAAGTGGGTGTGAGTTTTTTTTCTTTTTCTTTTTCTTTTACATTCACTCACTCGATCGAGAGTTTGTTGCCCCGTTTGCTTACTTTACACTGTTATTTGCACTTTTAAAGTTTTATATAAATGATCACAAAAAAAATTTAACTAAAGAGTACTTTCGGAGTTTTTTCTGTGTATCATTTAAGTATTTAAAATATTAACAGGGCTAATGAATACTCTAATTAATCTAATAGAAGCTGCAATAAATTAGCTCGAACCACATTTTCCCTCTGTTAACATAGCATTATTGTTTTTGAGAACAAGTTCTATATTTAATCCTTGCCAATTATCACCTGTCCGTCAGCCGTGACAGTACACTAAAAACCAAACGAAAACCTTGAATATTAAAAATCCCAGCTATGCGAAATATTTTGTAAATCCGCAACTAAGTAAAGTAATGCTGCATTATTTGTGAGACATGGTGAATGCAAACAAAGAATCTGGTTAATGGCATGCGAGCGTGGGAATCGCTGTTGCTGCCACAGCATCTGTCATAAATTCAAACTCTTTATACTTTCTATGACCGTCTGGGTTTCTCTTAAGCTCTCCGAATCTCTATTCAGCAGCATCCCGACATTCTGAGAGAAACTATATAGCCAAAAACCCACCCGGTCGAGCCCCTCCAGCCTCAAAGGAAACCACGTGTTTTGTCTTTGGTTGCCGACGATTTATTTTTATAACCACAACATAGTACTAGACGTAGTGCCATTTCAACGGATCCCACAAGAGTTTAGCCCCTTCTGACAAATGCATATATTTATCGCCCTCATTAGGCAGATATCGTTGGGCCTGACTCATAATGATATATGTAGGAAGGCGGTAAGCGTTTAAGGCGATGGGGACCGGGGACCCAACCCTTTTCCATTTATGCGATAATGCCGTCACTTCCCCTCCACAACATCTGAGTAGTGCGTTCTGCGTAAACATAACACGTTACTCTCATTCTTCTCCGACATCTGCTTATATTTAGCTTCAAGTTCATCACAGCGTCGTTTTGCAAAGCTTTTCTAACATTTCATCAGCCAAAAGTTTTAGGGGTTTTTTTTTGTACCCGTGGAATGCATTTGACTCGATTTGTCAGTCGAGTTTTTGGAATTTAAATGTTTGCTCTCCTTATCTAAGAGTATTTATACAAAGAATCCCCTTACAATGTTACGAATTGCATGTTTATTTTGGGGGCTCATATGTAAAGAAATTGCGAGTTCAGCAATTACGATAAACTCAGTTATTTCTTGTGGTTTTCTGGGGAATTTTTAGAGATAGTAGAACACTATTCTTGGAAGCAAAACAAGGTTATGATGTTCAACGTGTCTGAGGAAAAACCATAAGGGTGATAAGAGAATACAAAAAAAAAAAAGCAATGGTATTTTTCATACTCTGATTTCTAGGTCTTTGAAGATCTTTGTAATTGATTTTTAAGTTTCGTAATGTTTCGTCAGCAACATATTTTCCTTTGTAATTTTGTAGATCCCCTTGCACGAGATCTTAAATCTTAAAACATATTTGGGCAGCTGTTTCCTGACGTCCAAAGATCCCTATCAACGTCACTAGAAAGGGGCTTCAACCTCCATATGCATATGAATAATAAACCCGTGTCATTTCAATGAGAAACTGCTGATCAAATAGAGCCCCCCAATAAGCTTAAAAAATGTTTACTTAATTACCGGGAGACAGAAGTCAGAAGCCGTAGTATCTTTCTGTTGTAAATTTTTTGTCCGTTCCGCGTTATCTACAAAAGCCGGAAAGCAATTGTCATTTCCCCAGCTGTTTGAAGGTGTTTAAAATAATTAACAGTCATTGCATAATACGAGTCCTGATAACAACTCACACACACCGCCACAGAGGTCACATTATCGTTTCCGATAATGATATGACTTTTCTAAAGTTTTTGGTAATTGTTTTCTGCAAGCAAAGCGGCACTTTTTATTGGAAAGTGTTTATCGAACGCCCCTTTGCCACTGCCGTTCAATGGTCCAATCGATTTTGGGAAAAAATGGCAAACTGATAAAGAAAACGACCTTCTCAGGTGTTACGGAAATTAGTTACGTCTAAAAATAAATCAGTTTCTGTCCGGTCAGTTGCTGCAAAGAGGGCGGTCAAGTCCAATGGCTGGTGGCAAATTGCGCAAATGCCAAATGTGGCAAAACAAGCGGAGGCGTTGGATGGCAAAAGACAGCTCGAATAACAGTAAACAACGAAGAATGTCAATGGAGGAGGGGCACATATGTATCTATATCCTTTTGCCCTTACATCAAACATCAACTTTTAGCCTATATAGTTGTATCATAATTTAAAATAATTTCTTTAAAAAGGTTTTTCGTGTAGGTAGGTACAAACATTTCATTATTTAAAATAATTTATTTTTATTTATTTAAAACTAATTGAATCTAAGGTTTTTCTCAATTTAATTTGTTAGTAACCAGTATCACTTTTTGGAAAAAAAAACAATTAAATGCATTTATAAGCGTTTTATGTGAATTTAAAAACAAATCATAGTTTTAAAGTTATGCCAACACTAATGGCCATTTAAGAAACAATAATATATATTAACCATATTTTTAACACACTCTAAGTTCTATTGTTAAATCTTAGGATTGTCTGCAAAGTTCATAATCCCAAACGAGAACATAAAATAGATTTATTCTTGGAATATGTCAAGTGACTCGAAGGCCGCCCACGCAATCAACAGTTGCACCCACGCTCTCTCTTTCTCTCGGTACCTTTCCCTTTCTCTGGTTGCTGCTAATTTTTCCTTCCTTGGACTGTAGTCTCTGACGTCACAGTTTTACTGCGTCTTGGGCTTTTGCTTGTAAATTTCTGTTATGCTAATTACCAACAACGACAATAGCACCAAAATCAATAACACAACTACAAAATGCGCGCGTAACGAGGAAAATGTATAAATCGTAAAGATAAAACTGTCACACCTTAGGCGGAAAAGTCGTTTCATGCACAGTGAAATATTTGAGGTATTATATTAATTATATTATATTATTTAAAAAACAAGAAAACAATTTTAAAAAAATATGTAGTTATACAAAAAAATTTAGGTAATTAAAATATTATTTTTCCCTTTATGTAATTCATATGTTAAAAAGTATTTCAATGACCAAGGCTCAAAACATAAAATTTGAAGATATTTATTGGTATTGTTATAAAAACCAAATTGATTCTTGTTTCCATTTGTGCACCCATCCCATTTTGGCCTGGATTCGGCCTCTTGGCCATGTCCTTGATGAGTCAGTTTGGATCGGTCTAAAAGTGGGTGGGTGCACTAGTCCGTGTGAGTGAGGTAAATGCATTGACGTGTGCAGATAGGTTTGATAGTAATGCCTTTTTTTAACCACTTTTCGGTACGCTGGCATTGAGGGAACTTTCCCTTGGCTAAGTGCTCAATTACTAGAAAATTACGTATTGAAATAAAGCGAGAAACGTGGAACATCAGCAAGTCAAATGGGGAAACCTATGCGCAGCCATTGAACTAAGTATCGCACACACAAAACTAAACACAACAACTGAAGTGCAGTGGAAAGCGCGGGCCCTCGGGGAAAATGCTAATATTCCATTCATGCTTTAGAAAAAGAACTCTTCAAAAGGCCCGAAAAATTTAATTGGTAGAAAATGTCGAAAGACGGAATGCAAATAACGGGACAGGTGCAACGTGGGCATGTGGAACGTCGACGTCGCACTGCACGCGTGTCCAACCAAAAACAAGAAGGTTTCTATCTGTTCCTCTGGGGTTTTGAAAAGGTTTCGGCTTTAATTGTGGTTATAATTGTCACTGGGCTATTTCTGGTCTGTTGAAGCCGCTTTTTTGTGTGGTTTCTGGGTTCTCACCTACAAAGCACTACACTTTTTGACAATGTCAATTAATTATATACTTTTTCGTGGCTTCGGTTTGAAATTTTTTTGAATACATAACACATGTGTGTGACGGTTGCACTCTGCCTCTGCTATTTTCAGACAAACCCAATTTTTCTGCCATGTGCTTCGCGGCTCCCTCTTTTCGCTTCCCTTCCTTTCTTCCTCCTTTCGCCGACTGTACAGTTTAGAATTTCTGGTTTCGTACACGCGTTCTATATGGCTTACTTTTCTTCCTTTTTTTGGAGTGCTGACGGTACGCGTAAGGCCGCGTAAATCAAACACTGCTCCCGGTCGCCTTGAATAGGTGGTTTTGGCCAAATAATCGTTTCAATAATGCCAACAGTTCAACTGTAGCGCTGCTGGCTACCAAAATTCGGAGCTACCTCCCACGAAAACCGGCGGATTGCGCGAAGACCAAAGAGCAACTGCGAAGAGCGCTGCGAAGAGTCGCCCTTAAATACAGCGGGAGAGCCCGGTTTCGAGAGCGCGCCAAAAACGCAGCCGGCTCGCCGTGAAAATCTGGCTATTTTACAGCTAGATCTGGCGGTTTATTTTTGATTATAAATATTGAAAAAATCTCATTTCAAAGTCAACAAAAATATCTAGGAGATATTATCTAAAGTTCTGGAAGTTTCAAAAAGATATTTTATTTAAATAAACCATTTTTAAAATGATTGAACAATAAAAATATTTATGAATTTCTGACATTAGTTTTAGTTTGGGTAGGTACAAAGGCTTTTTTTATTAAAACCCTTAGTTTAACTTACTTAGAATTATGTAATATTTTTCAAAGCATTTCTAAAACTATAACATTACGTTTAAAGCCACAGTTAACTACCTTACCTAACTACAACAAGTAAACCCCGTTTTGAGCTTTGGACTTTAAAATATGGAATTATACATTTCTCGACTTAAAATGATTTAATTAAAATAATATCGAAAAGTCGTTACTAGGTATTGCTTCAAAATACTTTTTATTTCAATGCTGTTCTGACTTTTTTCCAGCTAAAAATGTATCTCAAAATTGCTGTGAGAATGGAGAGTGGAGAGAGATTAAGAGCATTTAGCCGGCAAAAGTTGATATAAAACAACGCTAAAGAGTGAAAAGAGCGGAAGAGAATCGGAAATTAAAGGCGCAAAGGACATCAGCAAGGATGCGCTGAATATAGGAGCTGAGAGAGCTGGGAACAGAGCAACTTCTAAAGGGCAAGGGCCTTCTTTGGATGACGAAATCGAAGTCGAGCTTTTCATAAGCGTGGCAAATTCTATAGTTTCAGCTTCAACGGAAACACGATACTTTAAAATTGGAGCCAGGGAAGAGCGAAGCCATCCTTTGGCATAGAAATAGATAAGAAACATTGCATCAGCAATAAGGGCGGGGTGCAATTTCAGTTCTGGAAATTGAAAGCGGTTAAACATAAATATTTATCTAATATTTTGCCTATTCACGATGTTTAACAAAAATGCCCCTGCTCATCAAAACGTCATCGTTCTACAACTTTCTATTGATGAAATTCACTTTGGCACGGAACCGGTTTTGTTTTTTAGCAAGTCATTTATCAATTATTTGCGATATGCGAATGAGCTGATTACGGAGAGCTTGTGAATATAGAGAGGGAAGATGACTCGGGTTATATAATATTTAATTTTAGTCAAAGGGTAATACTATCGGAGGAGGATAAGCAAGGATGCCGAACTATTAGTCGTTCTTAAATGAAATTGATTTGTTATGTTCACAAACTTTTTAATCAAGGTGGCCTGATCTGAAGCAGAAAATAATACTGGAAATAAGAGGAAGGGATATTATGGATGATACATTATCGTAACATTTTAGACTTGATCGGACCTTAAATTATGTAGATATTTTATTATAAACAATTTATATAATGTGCCTTTATAGTCAATTTTTTTAGCGACCAATAGCCGGCTTTAACAAACTTATATCAACGAATTGGATTTATTTTGTATGTTTATTTTATCATTTTCAAAGAAATAAGCACTTTACCGCCCATTAAAATGCTAGCTCTCACTTAGCTACTAACATAAAGCTTATCAACTTCATTCTACTTCTGCGAAAGGTCTAGGTTGTTATTTATTATAATCAGAAGAAACATAAAAATAAAGTCGAAACAAATAAGTAAAAATGGATTGCGGAGCGTTTTATATTTATATTTAATAAAAAATTGGCGATAAGGACACTCGCGTGCCCACAGGGAGGCCATAAATATAAGATAACAAAGCTGACCAAACCGGAAGATAAGCGTAAATTTGAACTGGGTTATAATTAAAATTAGTTTTATTAACAACATCCTGGGAAATATAACTTATTCGAATTGTTCGATTTCGGTCGCGAAAATTGCTATGATTTGCGACGTGAAGCATATGTGTAATTTATATAGCCGATTGTTTAAGATTTCCAATGTGCTCGACTTTATTTAAATTATATTTTATTTAAAATAATTTCTTATCTCTCTGGTTTTTTGCAACTAAAAATAAAACATTTGATAACATTGATTTCTGTTAACTTTGCCGCCAGCTGGACGAAGAAGAAAAAAGCTAGTCATTTGTTAAAATGTAAAATTTTATTCCAAAAATCTTGCAAATTCTTTGTTACATACAATTATTTTGATTTTGCATAAATCATATGAAACCGCTTCAATTTCCTTTTGATTTCCTGCAAATCCAACGAATGGTGGTGAACATTTCTGTTGCATATTCCGATAAAACCTATGAGATTTAAAATCTACAAATGTAAAATGGTCAGGCTAATACAGTTTGAGCTTTAACTTCAAATAAAATGGGAATTGCACTGGAAACTCTTACTATAGTTTAAAGTATTTTATTTGTGTGTTGCTAATTCGATCCGATCTGGTAGAAGTGGATGTTACGAGGGGTCTGGTCTGACTGTGTCTGTAGTTTCTATGCGTTGGCCAGTTTAAAACCGCCATTCAGTTACTATTGAGTTGAGCTTGAGCTATGGTTAGGTTAGCTGTAGATTCATCTGAGTTCAATTGAGTTGAGTGATTGAGTGTAGTTTGGTGTCTTTTAAGTGGTGGCGTCATCAGTTGCAGAGTGCGTGTGGTTTTCTCGTTAAAATCCCCTTTCAATGGACGTTGTGGCTTAGAGTCTATCGAAATAAATGGCAGTAAATTACAGATAATGGTATATCAAAGTAGCAGTCGTATAACTCGTTCAGGTGGTCTACACGTATCCCAAATGTTGCCGCTTCCACACACGCGCTATGCATCCGAATTTTGTTTAGCGAATTCTTCTATTTGAAGCCCAGCGCCCTATGGCTTCAAATAAATGAATCGTCAGTGCTCCTCTGGCGGTGTTCGGAACTCCGAGATCCAGTCGGTGACACGCAGCCGGAAGATCTCCGTCTTGGTCAGGATCCAATCACGATACTGGTGGGGTATGTATTCCACCAGCTTGTCAGCGATATCCGGGTTCTTGAACATGATCATGTAGATAAGCAAAACGTTGATAATGAAGAGAACGAGGAAGGTCATCAGAGAGGATAAAGCGGCCCTTGAGAGCAGGCTCAGCCAGGAGCTGCCGTTGGAGTTCTTTTTCTTCTGATTGCTCTTTTGGTTAGTCTTTACCCCCGATCCAGCTCCAGTTCCTGACAATCCTCCTGCATTTACTGCCTTAATTGTCAGCTCATTGTCTCCTGCTCCGGCTAGTTTTTTGGCTTTCAATTTCTTGTTATTGGGTTTAACGGACTTCTTCCCCCCAGCTGCTCCGCCATTAGATTGTGCGGAGCTAGCACTGGCATCTCCGACCCTGGCCATTTGCTGCTGGGTCTCCTGGGCGGCCAAACGTTCGCGTTCAATGAATTCCGGCTTGTAGTTGGCGCAGATGCTGACCTGGAAAATGGGAAAACGGCGAAAAGTTAGATGGGAAAATGGAGAGCAAAGCTGTGCCATTCGAGGACCACTCAACTCGAGGACCACTTACAGTGTTCTTGGCCGCCTGCTGGCAGTCCTTCAGCGTGGAGCAGCAACCCACAATCTTCTCCCAGGCGGGAGTCAGGGGATTCCCCTTCAGATCCAAATACCGCAAACGACGCAGCTGTCCGAAGCTAATGGGCAAGTGCTCCAAGCAGTTGTTGTACAGGTCCAAGTGGCGCAGATGCTCCAGCTGGCCAAAGTCCTCGGGCAGGAAGGTTATTTGATTTTTGCTCAGATCCAGCCTCACCAAACGTGTGAGAATAGAAAAGTTTTTCTAACGGAAGGGGTGCACAAAAGTGACATTTAGGACAGGGCTTTGCTGAAGTTTCGGGGGGCCGGAATACTTACTCCCAAGTTGACCAGGCGATTGCTGGAGAGATCCAAAACTGTGACGCGCTTGAACGAAGCCTGCAAAGGACAAGGGCAAACTGAGCTGAGAAGAAGTGGCAAAACATGACCGAAAAAAGAAACCCCCGAAAAAAGTAACTGCCTTTAAAATCCCTTTCTTTCCTTTTACACCCTGTATTGGTTTGGGCAAAGGGTATGTTTTAGTTTTGCAGAATAATGTACTAGAAAAGCAATACATTTTTTAACTTAAAAAAATTTTAAAATTTATTTAATTTTGTGTTGACAACTTTATTATCTAAAATTCGAGAATGCGTTTGTATTTTGTTTATTCAATCATAAAAAGTGCATTTAGTAAAAAACATTTTTATATTTAAACTTTTTAAAATCCTTATGGGTATTATAAGCTTTATTTTTATACACAATTTCGATTATTTTAAATATATTTTTAGGTATTCAATTAAGTTTTTAAAATTTGTGTTATTTACAATATTAGAACCCCTTCGAAATGGACCAATAAAATTGTATTTCTGTAAGCTCCTGAATATTTTACCAAGGTATCACCTAGTCGATACACAGTACTTTAACTTCCATACTTGTTTTTGTTTTTTTGGCAACCTTCTGAGTTTTTTGAGGGGTGGCAAAGACCAAAAATCAACCCCCTCGAGCAATCTCAACTGCATTTCAACCACACAAGGGTTAAGGAGGTGGTCGCAGGGGAGAGAGGAAGTCGACGTCAGCGTTAATTGCAAGCCAGCCGGCAGAACAACAACAAAAAGGAGAAAGAGAGGAAGTGGGAGCTCTCTCACCCCCTACCACCTCACCCTGCTAAGAATGTGCGCAAGCGAGATAGAGAGTGACTAGACAGTCGCCAGACAAGAGACGTGGCACCAGGGGGGAGTGAGATGGGGGATAATGCAGATATACACCAGGAATCGGGGCTAATTACCGCAGAAAATCCAAAAAGCACTTGTACTTACAATCTCCCGCACCGGTATTTCGCTCAGCTCGGACAGGCTCAAGTCGCAGGCCTCGTCCACCACCCGCTCCTTTACGTTCACCTTCACCTTCGCCTTGTCCCCGGCCTTCGGCATTTTCTCAATTTTTATTCGTCCACAATTTTCGATATAGTTTCAGCTGTTGGAGTTTGTGTTTACACAAATCTCGAGGGATTTTGAAAGTGGTTTTGTGCGAATGACAACTGGTGAGAGAGCGCGCTCAAGTGCTCAAAATAACAAGTGTCAAGCCGATAACGGTAGCATTTCGTTTGACTGTGAAACTGGTCATACTGTTGTTTTTAAAAAAATGACTACCTTTTTCTTTAGTTCAGGTAAATTAATTACCATATTGTCTTTGAACAACGTTCATTAATATATTAAATTTATAATCAAAAAATTAAACACTAATATCTTCACTTAAAACTGATTTAACTAGCTTGAAGTACTTGGCTCTCTGTTAGCTAATTCCTCGCGTTTTTCCTTTAGTTCCATTTCAATTAATTGGTTCCTTAATCTTAAGGCTTCTAGTTCAAGAACTTGCTTCTCTTCCTCGTACTTATGTCTTTCAGCTGCCCTAGAGTTTTGATCTCTGTAAAAATCTTGTTGTATCTTGAGCAATTCCAACTGCTCCTCTTCAACAGCGGATTTCCCTTTGAACACAGGAGAAAAAGGTGCAGAGCTCATATTCTTTCTTCTTAGGTTCCATATTTCATAGTCCTCTAAGCTGTCTGCCTCTGATTGTTCGAAATCTTCAATGGTTTCCTTGAACAACAATAAATTTATTAGAAGGTACAAATAAAGATTTGTAATAAAACACCGTCATCTTACTTGCAGTGTCTGAGAGCTCTCTGAGTTTTGCGAGCTGTGCGAAGGGTTTTCTTCTTTAACTTCACTTTTTAATTGCAAGTTTCCTAAAATTATAAATTAATATATTTCAAAGGTTGTTGTTGCTCTATCTAAATTAAATGTATTTACTAATGAATGTATTAAACTGGTTCTCAAAGCCTGTGGCAGCTGTTCCTGCAAGTCCGCCTGCTTTCTCCGCCACTGAAGACGAGGACTCCGCACAAGGCGGATTGGAATTGCCTTCGATAGAACGGTTCTTTCTCCGTTTCTTAACACTTCGGAATTTATTCTTGGAATCTTTCTTCATATTTTCGAATTTTTCCCGTAAAGCGGAAGATGGTCGATTTGAGCCGGTTTGAGCCTCAAAATCTTTGGCAAGTTGCTCCCACGTTTCAACTTTTTTCCGCCATGTAGCGGCATCTCTCTTTTTGTCCAGCAAGACGTCCTTGCTCAAAAGGACGAGGTCTAAAAGAGTATGAATTTCTTCCTCTGTTAACTTTTTCCCTCTAACTATTTGCTTAGACATTTTTACAATCCACAACACAAAAGATTAAAAGTAAACACGGAACAGCTGTGAGCCACTTCGATATCGATGCTTCAAAATATCACCTCTGGTCGGACATAAATAAAAAAAAATTAATTAATTTAAAGCGTTATTTTACACATTTTTTAAAAGCCCTATTTTTTTAACTCAATATTATTTTTTGTGCAAATTATTTCTTAATTAGATAATTATTAATGAATGAACAGTACAAAATGTGCTGACAATCAAACATCTTTTAAAATTAGAAGCTTTGTTAATTGAGGATGCTAAGGTGTCTGAAAATATAGTATGTTATCCAGTGTTTAAGAGAGTCGACCTAGCAAATAAAAATTGAATATGCCATTTTGAATGTACTAGTCTTGGACTAAACAAAAATAGACAAAATTACAGATAATTTTACTTTTATTTGTGTAAAACATTCATCTTTATCTTTGTTAAGGTCTGCGCCTGGTGTTTTCTCGGCTGCAGCTGGCTACCGCTGCTTAGTCCTCCTCCTCTTCGGCAGCTCCGCCACCTCCCTCCTTGTTCTTCTTCAGGTTCTTCCTCTTGACGCGACCGGGACGGCCGCCGCCGAAGGGCGACTTCAGGGAGAAGTCGATGTGCTTCTGGGAGTCCAGGCGCACCACGAACGAGGGGATGTTGACCACCTGCTTGCGCACACTGCGGAAAGGAACGAAGAGGAAAATCTCAATTAGTTAAGCTAAAGGAAGGTGACCAGCACGTGGTGGCTGAAAGATTGGGGCTAAAAACGTTCAGTGCAACTTACGCTAGGCGGGCATTTTGCATTTACGATTGTAGTGAACGAAGTCACCTAAGCAATCTTAAGACGTTGAGAGCCGGTGCAAGCATTTTAGCCTGTTCGACTCCCAAGTGGTCTTACTGAACAATACACAGAGTTATCTGAGAGCCTGGCGACGCTGTGGTCGCTTGTCCAAGCGATATTTACCGAATGTGACGCTGACGGATCAGCACGCGGGCGTGATGGATGGACTTGGCCAATCCCAGCTTGAACACCTGCGTCTGCAGACGACGCTCCAAGAAGTCCTCGATCTTCAGACCCAGCACGTAATCGAGCTTCATGCGAGACTCATCCAGGACACCGATACGGACCAGACGGCGCAGCAGGGCGTTACCTGTGAATCAAGAGGATAAACATTTAATGGATAGTCAAAAAGACAATTAAAAGTTCGGGTGTTGAACGGTTTTCAGTGTGTATTTGTTAACGTCAAAGCTTTTTCAGACAAGAAGTGTCAGAATAAATTTTTAAATACAGTTCATCACGTCAGGCCCTACAGTAGAAGTTCTACTGTGGCTGCATGTACCCTGTACTCACCCTGGAAAAGACGCTTCTCATCCTTCTCGTCGAGGGTCAGCAGCTCACGGGCAGCCTTACGGATCTTGGCCAGAGCGTACTTAACACGCCACACCTCACGCTTGTTGCGCAGACCATACTCGCCGATGATCTTCAACTCCTGGTCCAGACGCGCCTTCTCATAGGGGCGACGGGGAGTCACATAGGTCTTCGAGAAGACCGAGGGTATGCGGCCGTTCACCATGGTTCCGACAATTCAACCAAGCGCTGCAAGGAAAAGTAAGGTTAATTTTGGTAATCTTTGCATGTTTCCAGCATCTTTGCAGGTTTTTCTTTAAATTTGATTTAGTTTTGTTTTTTGGCAGTTATTTTAGCTGCAGCAAGTAATATTTCCGTTTTTTAAAGCTTATTTAAAAGAACCTTTACAATTTTTCACGAGCTCTCAATTTTTACGTACGTTTTGCTTGCGGGTTAAAAAGGAAAGAGATGGCGATATCAGATGTGTGACCGAGGTTTTTTGGGATGGTTTAGAAATACACTATTTAATATTAAAAAATATTTCGACAAAATGTAGCCGAGACACCTTAGCAAAGACACTCACCATATTTCTTTACACAGCATGTAAATAAAAGGGGGATTCCAAAAACTTATTTGGTTTTCCATAACTATTTTTTTTTTATAAAATAATAATTTAGAATAATATTTAAAGAGATCATTTAAAGACAGTTATTCTCTTCAAAATGTTCCAAAACCTATTTATTATTTTGAAAGTTCTTAAGAATACTTGTCAACTCGAGAGGCATAAACTTTCACGTCCGTTCTCCATTTTTTCATCATGGATGTCCGCAGTTGAAACATATAAACGCCGTTTGGGACTGGAATTTCTTTTATTGTGTTTTCATCGACGGGAAATCCGTCCACAATAAAGTCTTGCTGTGGAATAATTTATGTAATAAATAAAAAAACCCATAAATATTCTCACCTTCAGGGGACATGAAGCGTTCAAATTGGAAGTTTTCACTATGGGAGCCATTAAAAATCCGAAAAATCCACTGGCAAAAGACTTTCTACTAAAAAGGCAGTAATCCAAGGTCTCATTCAGAATTTGAAAGCGACGATTTTTTGCTATTTTGAAAATAGCTAGGTTCATCTAAAAGAGGTGTTATTTTTTGTATTTTACCAGAGTATTTGTTTTTCAAACTCACAATGATGTCATCGAGGGGCTCTTTTTGGAGAAAAACCTCTTTGACATAGAGATCAGCTCGACCATTTTCCCTGTGAACCACTTTACAGGATTTAAAAAGGGTAAATGTAGGATCCAAAGTGCGGCAATCCATCTTGCTGACTCTGAAAACTTTCCCCTCGCTCCAATCCATTATGATTAGTACGGGTAATATTACACTTAAAAGCTGATCTTTCATGTTGTATCATCGATGGAAATAATTGAACTGGCGTCTGCTTTCGAGAGCTACTTAACGGCTGGTCTGGTTTGATTGATTACAATTGATTTGGTTCGTTTTTTGTTTTAATGACTTAATTTTGTTATTTATTTAATCAATCAAAAAACTAACCACGCACACCGTAGAGGCTGACCCGCAATCGCCAGACCTTAAAGGCACCAACAGTTACATCCAGTTTGTAATCGCCCTCGGGCAGAGGAAGATCCCTGACTGTCTTTTCGTTAAAAAACAGATTTTTTACATAAATATCCCTCTCCTGTTGGTATTAATTATATAGGTTATAAAAGGTTTAATAATTAGGACTTGTGTACTTACGGGATAGGGACACGAGTGATTAGCATTGGTTGCTGACATCAGGGACTCGTGAAAAATGTAGAAAATCGGATATTGCTGTGGTCTGCGCATATAATAGCAAAAGTCGAGGGTGTGGTTCACCATAAACAATCTGTACACATTCGACTTGCGGAATATGCTCAGATTGAACTGGATTTTGTCGACGGGTTGGTCGTACTTAATAGCCAGGTGGAAATTCATGCCCACCACATTTCGACGCACCATCTTCAGGAAACATTCCTTGACCTCCACAAACTCCGGGTCCAGACTCTTGCATTCGATGTTTGTGAAGCGAAAATGGACTCCTTGAACAAGGGGCAGCAGCACAATCAAAAACAGGTGGATTACAGCCAAAAACCTCATGATGAGTGTTGCGGTTTTGGTGACAATTTGACATCACTTTGGCTGCGTAAGTCACGGCTATTATAACTAAATCAAGCTGGCTGATGACCTGTGCAATTAGTTAAATCTAAATTGTAACATTTAATCGAAGAGAGAAAATAGTTGTCAATGCATATAAGTTTCCCTTTCGTACAGCATATCTGAAAAGTTACACAACAAATCATTAAAATGTATTTTTGTATTACTCAATCACTTTTTTTAACATAAGCATTTAGGAATGCACCATAAATTTTGTCAGTTGCTATATTCAGTTTTATCATATAATCCCCATTGGGTATGGGCAGATCAATTAGGTCGTTCTTGTTGTAGACTATGCCATTCATTATCAAATCGTGCTGTTAGGAAAAATAAAAATTATAATTTATTTAATTACAATAAATAAAAAATAACAAAACTCTAGTGACTTGAAGACAGAAAAAATAAGAATGTTTAATAATATTTTTCATTACTGTTTTAAATACTTACATCATACGGACAGGAATGATTCATGTTGGAATATTTCAGAAATGTCTTGTGCAACATATAAATCAATGGATGCGCCTGGGGATTACGCATGTAGTAACAGAAATCCAGGGTTTGATTGAAGAGAAAAGGCCGATATCCGTTTGATTTCTTGAACAGTGATACATTGATATCCACGTTGTTGATGGGCCTTTTGTAAAGCTTCCAGTCCATATAAAAGGCGGACACGCCCCATCGCACAACCTTCATTTCACAGCGGCTAAACTCCGAAATTGAGGGGTTTAAGGACTTACAAATCACATTGGTCAACTGAAAGTCTCCATTTACTAGTATCGGACATAGTAAAGTCCAAAAAATTCCAATGATGAGACCTCTCCCCATGCTTTGTTTTTCTCGTTTGAGGACTGATTGAATTGTTGTGAGTTCTATGTACTTTACTAAAAACATTTTCAGGTCCAATTATTAAACAATTTTTAAAGCCAGTCAACCCAAAAATAAGGTTGAAAACGATACACAATTATCTGATTCCCAATCTATTTCAATTGATATCGTTTTCATGTTTAATTATTTATTGTACATGCTAAATATAATTTTGAACCTATTGTAAATTGGGAAAGGTTATTTAAATTATTCAAAAATATACGAAGGCAAAAAACTAAGTGCCTATTTAAATGTTTCAGATAAAAATGTCAAATATTATACAATATTCAATAAACCTAACTAATTTTCTTTGCGTAAACCTTTATAGATACACGATAAATTTTGTCGGTTGCAGCTTTCACTTGTATTATGTAATCCCCATTGGGAATGGGCAGATCCTTAAGGTCGTTTTTGTTGTAGATAAAGTCATTTATAATCAAATCGTGCTGGTAAAAAAATTAAATAAATTATTTCACCTTTTACTCAGATATATTTCTACCTAATTTATTTTAAATGGTTATTTAATACTTACATTATAAGGACAAGAATGATTTATGTTGGATGCGGTCCAAAATACCCTATGCATCATATAAGCCAATGGATGCGCCTGGGGATTACGCATGTAGTAACAGAAATCCAAGGTCTGGTTGAAGAGATATGGACGATATCCGTTCGATTTCTTATAAAGCGATATGTTTACTTCTATGTTTGTGATGGGCAGTTTATGAACCTTCCAGATCATGTAGAAAGCTGAAACACCCCGTCGTACGACTTTCATTTCGCAGCGGCTAAATTCCGAGAGCGAGGTGTCCAAGGACTCACAAACCACGTTCTGCAAATTAAAGACTCCATTTACTAGTGCTGGACAGAATAAAGCCCAGAGAATTCCAATGACAAGACCGCTCCCCATGCTGTGTTTTTTTCGACTGAGGCTTCAACACATTAAGCTGGCCCAAATAATATTTTGTTTAATATAATCATTTTTCGGTGCAATTATAAAACAATTATATCAATTATATGTATATGTAATAATTAGTAATAAGCGATTGGGTTATTAACTCGCTCATTTTAAAGAAATCTCATTTTTATTTTTTAAAAACCTTACGTTTATTTTTTAAATATTTTGTTTTATTTTATTTTAATTTTGCTAAATACCAAAAAATTGTCTTTGTAATTTTTAGCAGGAAGAACTTAAGCTTACCGTTTACATAGTCTTTATGCTTTAGAGTGCAACCACTGGCTCGAATATAAATAATTGCCATTTCTTTTACTTGAATGCCTTTGAATCTATAAAGTTTTAGTTTCAAAAAAAGTTTCAACTGAGCTTTCTTAGGGTAAAAATAATTTAAAGCATTTACCAGCGGCTTACAACTTTTGTTTTGCTTACAAATATTCTCCAACAGCAACTATTTCTTTGGTCTGCCGTACATGACAACTCCGCAGGACATGACCAGAGAAACTTTTGCAATAAAATGCACGTAGAATGCCACAACAAAAGGTTGAAAGCTGCAAAACAATGTGCATTAGGTTGATATGTGTTTTCGGTCAATTTCAGAAGCCACAACCAAAGTTGCTGAGCTGCGACTGTTTTTCCCCTAACTTTCCACTGTTTTTCATTGCTCGTTGATTTGTTGCGTTGTCTCGTCCATCAAACAGTTTTGCTGCACCCCGGAACTGACCTTGTTTGCCGCCAGGTTAATCAGGTAAACTTTTAATTAGACAAATTATAACTTTGCCCCGGGCATCGTTAAACTTTGAGCAGCCTCAAGTTTATTATTCATAACGGAAGCGGAAGCAGCAGCAGCAGCAAGGGTCGCGCTTACCTGCTCCTTAACTGCCTTAACCTTAGTTATTTATTTTAATAAAGCCACAAGCGGCAGCACAAACTTCGGCCATTTGGCGATGGTGGTGGAGCAACTGCAGCTGCCTCATTATTAATCATTATTGCCTCGGGCCCGGTAATTTGTCGTAATGATTACAGCAACCCCCAATATCATCCCATTCTCATCCTTCGGAAGAAAAGTTGCCACTTAACTGCTCTTTTGGCCTTTTGGTCCGGCAAAGTGATGCATTCGAATTGAATTGGTAACCATTTTGGAAATGACTTCGAACTACACAGAACAAATATTTTATTCAATAATAAGAACTTCTTAAAGCCAATTTTTCAATTAAGTTAATTTGGGAGTCAATTTTTGTCATCTAATCTTAAACCTATAAATAGCGAAAAAGTTTGAAAATAACTACAAAGAACATTAAATTGTTATTCTTTTTCCAAGTCGCAAAAATCTTAGCATACTTTTAGGTTTTATAGATTTTTTTTTTATCTTATAATACCCAAACTAAATGTTTAAGGAGATCAAAAACTCCACAAATTGTACCATATTGTAAAACAAACTGTGAATATGAGATATATATATGTTATTTCCTGTGCATGAGTCCTGCGGCAGAGATTTGTTCCTTTGACAATTTGCCTGCTGATTGCTTGGGCAATTGTCCTGCAACTTCGATGCTCGATGCCTGCAAATTGACTTGTGTAGGCTCAAGGGATTACAACTGGGTCGGCACATGTATTGAATGAAAAATGCCCGTGCCAATGGATTCGAAACTGTTTCCCATTCAGCCATCCTTTTCACTTCTACGCACACACTGAGATCTATGTGTGCAATGCGGCGTATGCGCGATGTGCCATAAATTATGTTCCAACTATTTTTGATGGTGACCAGTGGCCAGTGGCCAGGGCCAAATATGCCAATAAATAACTCGATATGCCTGTCAAAACTTGGGTGCAAAGCAGGAAGGCAGGGACCCAACTTCAACCGGAAACGGATATACAATTTCAGTAATTTTTGTGAGTGACCAAGTCGAACTCTCACCCGGATGACGTCGCCCGAAAGAGGAAATTGGAAAAAAAAAAAGAAATAGAAAGGCAAAAACCAGGCCAACCTCTGCCATTCAAAAGCTTAGGCAGCTGATCATGGTGATGGCCAAGTTTTCCCTTTGCTTTTTGTGTGTGTTTTTATTGGCGTGAAAAATGTAATAATGCCCCCAGTGTGTAAGTGTGTGTGTTTTGGACATGCCAACAAAATGTCTGCCCTACTTTATGGGTATCTCATGTGTGGCGTATGCTTTTCTTGTGTTTTGGGCCCAAGGTAGTTTTGTATCTTAGCCACTGAGTTGGCCAAGATTTGATGAAGTTATGCGCGGCTCACACGAAACTCAGCTCACTCCTTTATGCTGCCCTTTTACATCTTGTTTGTGGCGGAAAGACACGATAGCTTATCAAGGGTTGTAGAGTTTTGGGGATTTGATGTGATACTTTTAGTCTCGAGTTTTTAAAACATCATGAAATTTAGATCTTTTACCTTTATTTTATATATTTTTATCTTTTATATTTTTTAAATGGTCACTTGTACATTGCACAAAAATCCAAATTGTACAAAAGAAATTTTAACAACTTTCTGTTGATTTACAATTTATGACAAGTTGAGACTAAAAAAAAATGTTAAGCTTCATATTTATGTTCTGAAACATCTATGTTTTAAATATTTATTAACACAAACTATTGGTTTAAAAACTAATAATAATTTATTTTAAATATTGCATAGTTATTCAATAAATTTAAAATTTTAAATTAGAGTACAAACGTTTTGTAGTGCATATAAAAATGTGTTGGGTAGAATTTTTTCCCATTCGTTTGTCATTGGCAGGCACACATTCTCCTCCTTTTTTTCGATTTGCTTGACTGAGACCGTGTGAAAATGTGCCTAAGGTCATGGTCAAGTGCTCGACCAGGAGTTGTACAAGCTATTTCGTTTATTTGAAAGCACTCGCCAGTCCACTGTCCATTTAGTTTTGCCTTGGTTGCGGCTGCTGCCATCAATCTCAGTGGAATGGGGGACACTTCCATATTGCTGTTGGCACAACATTTGCCTTGAACAAGTTTTTATTCTTTTTCGGTGTTGGGCGCTTTTGGCAACTGTTTCGGTTCGATTTGGTTTGATATTTCGATGTTATTTCCCTTTTCCCTTTTCTCCCCAATTTTTTCAATTATTTTCCATCTCTGAAAAAGTCACTAAACAATTTTGTTGTTGATACGTTTTAGTCTCAGTTTTTTTTTTTTTTTCTGGATTTCGTTACCATTTGCATTTTCAACTGGGGGTCAGTGTATCAAAGGGACGTGCAGCGAGTCACAAAATCGAATTTATTGTCCATAGTTGAGTGGAGCTCTGTGGGGGATGTGTTATACGGCTGAGTGCAGTTTTTGATTTGGCAAATATGTTTTTTGGGGGCTGTCTGTTGTGGGTATTCTGCTGATTGAATTGCCGTGTTCTAGTCCTGACGCTGCAGGAGATGAATATTGATAAAAGTGTATCTATGTCCTCTCCACTCGTGATCTCTATGAAGCGTGGGGAATTTGTGTGTATTTTTGGCCCTCCTTTTAACTTTGTTAATTTGTTTGCAGGCTCTCACTTGTTGTGGTTGTTCTCTGGGCCACTTAAACGTGTTCCTGGGCCACACAAATACATGCGGTTCGTTGTCCTGGCAGCCTAATATGTGGTCCTTTATTGTTCTTTCCTTTCTTTTTACTGCCTGAGCAATTATTTTGTTGGGCTTTAACATCCATATTTTTCATGGAGGGTCCTTGAGTGTATTTGTTTGGCTGAGCATATTAATTGAGGCATTTTTAATGGTGATTAGGGAGGGCCATAAAAAAATCAGCCAGATTCCCATTTAGATATGGCTAATAAAATGCAATAAACATTAATTTACCATGCAGTGGAATGAGACTCGGTAATCTTTCGCTTGGTTTTGAAGTGTTATTCAAGTGGAAATGGAAAATATGAAAGCGGTACTCGAACATCTTTCATTGACAACAAGTATCTTGACATCTTATTTGAAGAGGAGATACACCCAGAGTAATACGACGAAGAGTTTGAGCAGCAGCTGCGGCAAGTGTTGCCAATAGATATATATATAAGTATGTGTATTTGACAAGCATATGAAACACTTGACAACGGGCAAATAAGCATGACAGACAGTCTGTGGGAGTTGAAAGGAGCCACAATATATATAAACGATGTGGAAGGAGGCTTTGATAGGTGGGTAGGTGACGAACCAACATGGCAACATTAGAAATTGACTCTCAATATATTGAATTGAATTGTTCATCATTGATTGGAGGATGTGGCTTTGAAATTGGCTTACTCTGGCTAAACAATTGGCTCCTTATGGTTGTCCATCCTTAGGTGCACTGCGACTTTGTGAATCCTGAGTGCACAAATAAAAGTTGATTTCTGAGCTTTTGTTTAATTTTATCTTATTAAAGTTAGCTTATGCTTTGGACAAAAGTTGTTGATTTAATAAGAACTTTATCTTATGTTCTTGATCAGCAATAACATTTCAGTTTATCTCTTTGTTTAATATTTAATTTTAAATAGTATAAAAATGTGCGGGGTTTAATCTGGGACTAATTAAAGTTTATGTTTGCAGAACTACTTTCAGGTTTTTTTTATAGCAATGTGAGTTTAGTATGCATAAAAACAAAGCTGTGAAATAACAAAAAATGCATTTAAGTCTCAGCTATCTCAGACTTTCCCTTCCCAAGAAAACGTTGACCAAAAACCATTACCACCATTTACTTATCTCCATCTTAAGCACCTCTCATTCCCCTAATAGACCCCGTGACCAGTGACAAATGAGAGTGCAAAATACTTGTCGTTAAAACTAATTAAAACACTTTAATTGCCTTTGAGGACGAACGTGCAGGATGTGAGCAATTTTAATTGCCACGGTCACACGTACAGCGTTGCCTCCAATTAGGGAACTGGAATAGTATGTACATATAAAAAAGGGAACCCGGGCCAATCTTGACTTCTCCTTGTGAGTGGAACAGCTGGCCACGTGACAAGCACCACAAAACAGGAGTAGAAGTACCAGCCAAAAAAATGTCCCCAAAAGGAGTCGCGCTGTGAGTCAATAAAAAGCCAAATGGCCATAAGAAATGGCCAGCAAAAGGAGCTCGACGGGAAATACCGAGAAACAGAGGACACATTCGGGCTTAATGTGCGTTAAAAGGCAACCTTCGAGCAGAATGACTTTAAAGGAAATGTTTAAACCAAAAGTTTTGGTCAACTTGTGGGGGGGAAGAAATCAAGGGGAAATGGCCGGAGGGTGGGGCTTAAAAGCTATTGTTGTGAAATTAAATTCCAACTATGTGGGAGAACCTGCAGGATGCCGTAGACCAGGTAGAATCGTTTTGGGGGCCGGCAGAAAGCAGCTTTTGTTATTTTTACACTTCATTGCCGTGGAATTTACTTTGTTGGCCCTTTGTTTCCGACTTGGGACGTCGCACCGCAAAAACGCAGGCAAGCGTAAAGATAAAACTTGTGTCGACTTATTCTCCTGCCCCCCATCTGACCCGGATCCCATTTGTTTTCCCACCCTGGGAGGGGGAGGGTGTGGGTGTGCGTACGATTGTCATAATGTTTGGGCAGGGAAAACAAATGAAAAGCTGTCACTGAGCTGGAAAACCATCTCCGTCTCCGTCTACATCTCGTTCCATTTCGTTTGGCTGTGCAGCAACAATTTCAGAATTTTATGCCCACAAAGGCCAAATTTTTAATAATTCCCATCGTAAGCAAATGTTTGAGGGACAGGCGTGACAAGGACTCGATAAGGTTATATCCTCCTCCCCCCTAAAAGACTTTGGCCCAACAACTTTTTATCTTTATTGAATTTGCACCTTGGAAGGCATTTCAATGCTGCTGATGATGATGATGATGGGCTTGTTGTTAAATATTTTGACATTTCCCTCTTCCTGTTTTTGCACCCAGCCGAAAAAGCCCGTCCAAGTTTTCCCTTCAAAATGCTGACAACGTTTTCTCGCTTTATTATATTTATTTTGACAGCCACCGTATAAGGCCGTTATCCTCAGCGAGTCCTGCCGAGTTTTTGTGTGCACTTTATGAAGTTCGAGTGCTGTTTAAACTTTTCACTTTATGGCAGTTGCTTTTGGCTAACCCCAGAAGGCGGCTGATTAGTTAAAAGAGATTTATGCATGAGCATCCTGCCTCTTTATTTACACATGAAGACACTGTTAAGAAAACCAGGAAGTTTTCCGAATTTGAATCTTTAAGGAGAGAAAAAAATGTTTAAAAAGCCAAATTCAAAAACAAAAAAAGATTTTACTTTCTTAAACATACTTATTAAAGTACCCACTTAATTAAATATAATTTGTACTCAAATTTCTGGCTGTTCACAAATGAAGGTTTAAAATTTGTATTTTTGTATCCACTTTGTTCCCTATAGTTCTCATATTTTAAGGTGTTAATGTCAAGCAATTAACGTTCTTAAAAATACATTTCTTAATGTACGTTTTCCCTGTGGACAAATTAATGTTTGAAGTTTATTTTTATAACGCAGCGTGTGCAGCACATGGCGTATGCGTAATTTTCTCGTTGCGTTCGGCTTTAAGCACACGCTTTAAGCTGAAATCCAATCGACAAGTTGTCATGTAGTTCTTGTTGCCGCTGCTGCTGCTGTCTACGTGACGTATACGTGATTTTTCACACATATCCTGGCAGCATCCAATCTTTGTGTGTATCTGTGTGCGTCTCCCTGTCTTTGTGTGTGTGAATATCGCATTGCAGGCAGCAATTTAATTTGAAATTTAATGCCAAGTTTGAAAGGCGTCGCGTGCCAGGAATACGCGAATGTGAAGGCCAAGCAACTGTTGTCGGGCACATTACATTATTTCTAAGTCGTCTCAAGTTTTAGGAGAAGTTTGCATGCTAATTAGGAGTTGCTCGATTTTAAGCGTGAAATTCGGCAGCTTTAAGTGCATTAACTTGCGAAAGCAGCCGCAGGCGTCAGGCTGTCGGAAATAGTTGCGGCAAATGCCAAAAATGTTTCGAGGCAGCGCAATTGTTTAGAGCGACGTGCTCGGAGTTCCAAGCGAACTTTTTTTTCAATTCTAGGAAAAAGAAAAACAGAGCAAAGCATATGCGATACCCAACAAACAGCGGAAAATGGTAAATTAAAAAAAAAAAGGAAAAACCCGGAGAGAGAGAATAAAAACATTCTGGCCATGATTAGTCGGGCAGCTGTTGATGAATAGCTGAAGGATGTGCGACTTGCATGGCTGATGATGGCTGGAAACTGCACAGGACAAACTGCTGAGGGAACACAATCAATCAAAAACGTGGCGGCGGGGCCATGTGGGTGGCTGTCATCAATCTTGTAGCCAAGTGCGTATGCGTAATGTGCGTCCAATGAGATGCGCGGGACCGGTAATTAATCAGATGTGTGAAAGTCCTGCCACCTCCACCACCCACTGCTCCTTACACTTCACTTCCTCTATCCACAGGTTCAATGACACTAATCGGCCTTAAACGACCAAACGCATCCGGCTGATTAAATTAACACCCGATTTAGTTGAGCTTTCTGTGAAAATTAAGGATAAGAGAGCAGCATATGTACAGGCAAAAAAACAGAGCCATTTCGACAAAATTTAAGGAGTTTGAAGTAACAGAATTATATTTTACAGGGTAAGGAACATTACTTTACTAAGAAAATATATCAACAACATGTTAAGTTTATAAATCTTTAAAAACTCTCTTTAAAATTGACTCTTAAAACAAATGTTTAAAAATTTTATAAAAATGTACCCAGAATAATTAAAGTCTTCAATAAAATAAAATACCATTTCTTGAACCTTTTTTAACAACTTTAAAATTGATTACCAATTGAGTTTTAATTTGTTCTCTGTGTGTGGAAGACAAAAATCTGTGACTCTGCCAACATGCAAATGAAAATTGCTTTCATAATTAAATGTGGAAAAGAAAATGTGTAAAATGTGCAGGAAAATGTGGTTACGACGAGCACCAAGGATGGAAAATAAAGGGTGGAGCCGGGCGACAGGCTTCGTCATATGGGAGCCATACAAAAGTCATCCAACAATGGCACAGGAAGTGTTGCAGTTGGTAATGGGAAAACACATGACAGCCAGTGGCAGAGGAAGCGGAAGGAAATAAAGGGGACAAAACAAAGGGGTAAAAATAAAAGAAAGAAGGCGACTGAAAGCTGGGTAATTTCTGCAGTTGCACGATGACCTGCCACGCAAAACAAAAGACCTATGTGTGTCAGAGGAGAATACATAGTATACACACATATATGGGTGGCAAAGACAACAATGTTTCAGTCGCCCCAAGAAACTCAGGGAATCTGGAGGAATCGAAGGGAAAGTGTCCTGTTAAATGTCTCTGAAAATATGCACAACTTTTGCTAGCTCGAAAAAGTTACCCACCATCATGGTGATAGTACTCTATTATGGGTGAAATTTAATTTACTACCCGGCCACTGAACACAAGGAGAGCATAGGAAATGTTGATGTCGATGCGGACGATTTAATAGTTTCCTTGGCCAACTTTCATGTGCAGTTAAAAAAGAGATTCCTCACGACCAAATGGCAGAAGTAAATTGATTTAAGTGCATGTCGCAGCATATTGCAGATGGTTGGATCCTGCCAGGACCCTGCACTCTGGACTGTGGACTCTGGTTCCTGGAGCGGCCCTAAATCATTTAACAAGCTTCTATCCTCGTTTGTTGCTTATAAAATTTTACTCATAAAATTGTTTATGTGTCTGCAATGAGCGGCATCCTGCTCCTGCGTTTTCCGCACGAGGAGCATCTGCTTCTGTATCCGTCCCGGCATTGCACTCTAATCACATTTTGTGTGCACCCCCTTCGAACTTGTAATTGGTTTACTCCGCTGCAGTGTCGGAGCTTTTAATGAAGTTGTTGGTGGAGGGGAGCAGGCGGAGGAGGAGGAGGCCAAATCCGGAGGAGAAGCAGCCGGAAAAGTGGATGAAAAAGTGTGTGGTGTTGGGTGCGTGTGTGTGCAGAGGAGAAGTACGGAGAGAGGTACGAAAAATATAAAGAGTGCAGGCAAACGATCAACAAATTGGTCGACTTGCAGTTAATGGCTCTAAAAAGTGTGGCAACACAAAGAGAAATAGAGAAAGACAGGGAAGACGGTGGCCATATGTTGGCAATGACTTAAAAAGTGCCATCATTTGGGTCAAGTTTGTCAATGATGCGTAACGCAGTTTCTGAGGGCGCACGAACCAAAAAATAGTAATTACAATTCGAGAAGTATTTCCTAAAAATTTTCAAAGAAGTGACTGAAAAATACTCTTAAATTAAAACCCCTTGAATTTTATTTTCAAAACATTTTTAGTTGTAAAAAAATTTAAATCTTTAATAACATATTTTTTAATGGGGTTTTGTTTATAATAGACCACGCTTATAATTTTTAGGAAACCCAAAAAAAACATGATTTACATACAGAGAGTGTAGAAATCAACTTTTGGATTTTCGATGACGCGGGTGCGGATAGGTTGTAAAACCATGTCAAATGAAACACAAAATCAGCCCAAAGGATAAGTTACTATGGCGTGTCCTGAAATTTGAAATTTATGGAAACCGATTTTTTTTTTTGATGATTTGGGTGCGGAAAAATTGTAAAAATGTCAAATAAGAGCACAAAAGTTCAGCCCGAAGGATAATGTTTACTATCCCCGCAACGACTTGAAACTGAAATGCAGAAAACACAAATGCTCGTAGCTCACGGCGACCAGAAGATCGGTAGGGCAATTTCAGCAAATGCGGCAACATATTCAGTTTAATCTATATTTAAAATTATTTGGACTGTTAGATAATCTATCGAAATCATACCTGCGAAGCGAAATCGAAATGCCCACCGATCTTCAGGTCGCCGTCAAAGCACGAGCAAATTGCATGTTTTCATGCAATTTCGGAGTTCAAAGTCGTGCGGGATAGTAAACATTATCCTTTCGGGCTGAAACTTTTGTGCTCTTATTGACATTTTTACAATTTTCCGCACCCAAAATCATCGAAAAAAAAAAAATCGAGTTTCCATGAAAATTTCAAAATTTCAAGGACGACGTGCCAATAGTAAACATTATCCTTTGGGCGAAATTTTGTGCTTTCATTGACATGGTTTACAACCTATCCGCACCCAGCGTCATCGAAAATCCAAAAAGTGATTTCGATACACTCTACTATACAGCTTCATAATTTATTAAATATTATAAAACTTTATCAAATACATTTTTTAGGAAAAAAATAAAAATAAAGGTAAATATAGATTTTTAGATTAACATTCAGAACTGTTTATTTTACAAGCCAGTTCGGCAATTAGTAATCAAAATAAAAAACAAATCAGAGTCTGATAGAACAAATTAAGTTACTCAAGATAAACTTTAACTAATCCGGTGGCTTACCAAAAAACCCAAAAGCAAACACAATCCACCAAAGATCCTTTCCATATAACCGAATGCATCTCTGGCCGAGGACAGCTGGCAAAGTTTATTTTTGTTATCAATTTGGGTTACTGGCTAAGTACAAACAGCAATAAACATTTCCCCAAGCGTTGACTATTAAGGCAAAGATTTAGTACTCGAGTGATTTCCCCGTTTTGTGTATTCTGGTTGTATTTCTACCATAATTCTGTCGGTTGGTCTGGCTATACACTACATATATTTGTGTATATGTATATTAGAACCCACACAACCTTGACACGCCTTCCCCAATGTTATGGGTAATGCCTAGGCTAGTAGTTACAAACACCCATAACACACACGCCTTTCTTCCATTCAAGTTTCGGTATTCACCCATATATCCGTTCTCATTCAGTTTTAGTTTTTGTTCTCATGGCTGCTCTTTTTCCGGGCCGAAAAACTTTTGCGACATTGGAACTGGCGAATGATTTAAAACTTTTCTTGTTATTTTCGTCCTTTAACAAGTTTTCCGGGAGCCCCAACTGGAGCCCGAACTGGAGCTATGGCTCTACCGAGATGGAGCAGGAGTAAGGCCACCCATGGGCACTATTTGCTGATGGCAAAGTTGTAGGCAACAAATTAATTTAATGTCAGACACAAGACGCAAACTTGCCCGGTTGTGGCTTGCATCGCTCGGAATATTAGACTGGGGAGTGACTGGAGTTTATTCTACTTTCCTTGTTTTCTTTTTGTTTGGGCCTTTAAATGAAGTGCCGGTGACATAAATTCATTTAGGACAGGCGCTAAAACGGAAGCCAACTTTTATGGTTGCTAACATTTAAGTATTGCTTGGAAACTAGTGGGTGACGTTAAGACTTGGGCTAAGAGAGTGACAGGTGATAGGATGGAGTGTTATCATTATATAGTGCTTTGCAGGTTGATTTCATGTTTCCTTAAAGAAGATTAAAAACTTAAATTTAAATACATTTTTATTATATTTCTGTGTTTAATTTATTTCAAAAATGTCTAAGTATTTACAATTTTCTAAAATTTAAAAAAGTCAGAATGAATATAGAGTCAGAATGTATGATTTTTAATGCTGAAAATTTTTAATGTAGGTAATATTAAAATAATTAATTAAATTAGTTAATTATACGTTTTCGTAAAAAATGTTTAGATATAACTTTTATTTGTTTCTCTCAGCTTTTACTTTGCATTCTCTCAGAAACATTAAACAGCCAAAAAAATATATTAAAAAAACTGATTGCATAGCCTGCTTTTATGTGGTTCAGCGATGCACTTCCTTATTTATCCTCTTTTTAATTTCCATCCCAGTAAGTGGGTTAATTGCAATGAACCCCTCTATAAGCCGCACACCGAATCGGACAGTCAGCTTTAATCTTTAAACTCTGCCAGCTACCAAAATGTCGTGTGGGTCTTAACTCGAATCAGAACCTCTTACCACCTACGATTTCACCTCCCACATCCACCAATCCACTGGCCATTTGGCAACCGAAACACTCTGATTCCGGAGTGGAGTATACCGCACTTACACTGCCATTTGCTGGCATTACATTCATTACGAGGGCAGAACTTACCACCCACCTCCGCCCGGGATAATTGCACTTGTCAGCATTTGTTTTACACTGACCAGCATATGACCCCCAAAGTAACGCTGCTACACTATTATATTCCAGCTGAAAATGGCTTAACATAAATTGCCATTGTGTGCAATAAAGTGCAAATAAAATAAAGTGAAACGGAAAAGTTTACATTTTATGTATAAATATTGTATGTGGGGGTAAACTCCCCCTGTTCCGTGATGTTGCGAATTTATTGCACGCCATTTGAACGTTTTGCTGAATTATAGTAAACGTAAATTGAAAATGGCAAAGCGGGCAACAAAAAAAGGGAAATATATATATAAGGAATGCTGCTCAGTTTCCTTATTTGTTGCCTTTATTTTATGGCCTGGTCAGTGCAGCGTAAAACAAAGACCAAACAATTGCATTACATGGTCCAGAAGGAAAGCGGTTCGGATGAGTGCCCTTGCCTTTTTTGTTGTTGTGGGAATGCTTTAAAATACCCTTTTAGGATAAATATTTACTCAAGACCAACGACTCTGTCTAGACATTTGCATTTTTATTCAAATCAAAAACAAATTCGCCACATACAAAAGCCCAAAAATCAATTTTCCTTTTACCAGAAAAAAAAAGGTCTAAAAGCGAAACAAATTACAGGGGGAAGGGGGAGAGTTAAATATTCACCACACCCACAACAAAACCCCCAGTAAGGGATTAATGTGAAATTTAAATATAGCCAGAGAGACACTCGAAAACTTGCAATAAAATGTAAATATTTCATAGATAAATTCAGTACGAAAGTGAACCCTTTTTTGTGTGTGTGCGGTTTTTGGCCTTTGTTTAACCTTTTTTTAACCTGATTTTGACAGGGCTAATGGGCTTACACCATGTTGTTTTGTCTGTTCATCGGGTAAGAGGGGTTTTTTGGGTGAAATTCCGGGAAGCTTAGCAGTTCATCAAACCGTGCTCAGTGGCTTAGGCCACATTTAATTCAATTGAAAAGTGCAGGGAATTACGTGATCAGATACGCAAAACAAAGGCAACAAATGTCAAAGTGCTGCTGGCTCAATTTTGTGTCAACGACGTAGTTCAGGTAATTTCCGCTGAAACTTTGGCAGCCATTTTGTCGCAGACATTTTATTTATGTGCGCCCATAACTCAACTGTAAATGCTCACATACCAGCATCCACATCCACCCAAACACACACACCACACACACATCCACACACATTAGCTAGGCGGCAGGCAAGTGCTCCTA
Organism: Drosophila oshimai; assembly: GCA_018150695.1. Lineage (NCBI taxonomy): Eukaryota > Metazoa > Arthropoda > Insecta > Diptera > Drosophilidae > Drosophila > Drosophila oshimai. The sequence goes on along the minus strand of JAECWM010000305.1, from coordinate 87,014 downwards.
GTTTCCGTTTCCGGCGCAAAGTTGCCTGGCAGCCTTGCAAAATTAACAACAATGGCGGTGCTAAAGACGTCGCCTCATCTTCCCAGTGTGTGCGTGTGTGTGTGTGCGTGTGGCTTTTGTGGCTTTAAGTAGCGAAATGTGCGAGGTCACCCACAGGGGGTTTTGCCTCCCTTCCCTTACTTTTCCCCCCCATTTAGTTGCTGATTTTCTTACACTTTTTAGCGCTACTAGTTCGCCGTCATTTTACGGTGAGGTTTTGGTACGTGCAATGCATTACGACTCTGCCTCTGAATGCGAATATGAATGTGAGCATTGTAGTTTTGGGGGGTTAAGCGTTTGAGGTGAGGGTGAGCCACCATTTCCGACTGCGTCTAAGCGACGGGGATTTATGTAGTCTCTTGGCCCCGGCACAGGCCAATTGAAATGTCACGTCGGGCGATGAATGTGAGCGTAATGAAGCGGTTAATGTGCTGGGAAATTGGGAAAGGGGTGTCAATCTAATCAAAAGGTAAGGAAAATTGTAGAAGCTTTACAAAAACTTTTATTACATAAATTTCAACCTAAATTAGCTCCTTTTTCTTTTCACAAGAACTTAAAAAACCAACCATTAACACTCTGGAAATGCTTAGATAAAAAAGACTTAAGCATTCAAAAAAATAAATAAAGAACTAAAATAATATAACAAACCAATGTAAACATAACATAAAATCAGTGATACAAACAAATATTTATAAAAATATAAATTTATATAAATATAATTATTTATTTTCGATAGTTTGGTTTATGCAAACGTGATAAATCAAAATAAATTGGTTTTATTTAAACTGTAGAAAGAGAAAAGATTAAAATAAATTGAAATTATGAAATTTTAATAAGTGAAGAATTTGACCATCGTAATTCCAACGAACCAAATTGATACACTTTTATTAATAGGATCAAAAGATTTTAATCCCTGACAACTGACAAAATAAATATTTAAAATATAATCAATAAATTTTTGCTGACATTATTGGGCATGCAATTATGCACCAAAATGGCTTCTGAACTCCGGGATGCTCACCACTTCCGCAAATGAGTTGAAAACATCATTTGGCTAATAAACATTTGCTAATCCCACCAGGAAGCGAATAATTAGATTGGTAAATAAATTTTAATCTCGCTATTTCGCAGCTGCAGCGGTCACTCAGTGCCATTTCAAATGGCAAAGATACATTTTCCATTGTCATATTTTCGACCATTTTCCATTTCCCCAATCAATCCGTTTCTATGGCAGCGCCCGCTTGCATGGAAAGCATTTTAAAATGTCAATCCAATGAATGTTTTATTTATAGTACGACGATGCGATGCACCAGCAGCATCAGCCATCAATTTATGTGGGTTTACTATGGGATAATGGCAGCTGGCATTTTATTTAATCCGCACGACTGCATTCGATTTATGCATTTGAAAAGTTCTCGGGTGTGGGACCAGCATCAATGTTTTTAAGTTTTACTTTTAACCGAGTGAATAACATAGAACCGAAACTTGTTCAGCAAGTTCAAGCCCGCTGATAGCGACAGCAATTTGCGTCTTCACTTTCAGGCTGCTTTCAGTCGCGTCTCCCATATACTTACACATCTCCCCTCTCTTAATATCTCAGGTTTCCCTCTTTTGCTCCGATGGCAATGAACTTCGTCGGGATGCAGTCGAGAACTTTAGCTTACTTTATCTGTGTATCTATCAGTTGCCCAGCTACCCGAGAGCTGTCAAACTTGTTTTGCCCGCCAACGAAACCGAAATGAAGCTTGTTTCGGCCACGTTCTTGATGCTGCCTTGTGGTACATGTTGCATGCCACATGCCACATGTACAATCCAATCTTAGCCAACGACATTTGCTGACCTTACGGATATGAAACGATAATGTTACGCTTTTACGCAAATATCTACCGATATTGTGTCCTCCGGACCGAATGCATACAAATGAGCAAAAGAGCCTCAAGGATGTCTGACACGAGCTTCGTATCCGTTGTCAAGATGCACTGAGAAAAATCCACAAGGTGTAGGTGCTGGTGTTTATTTAGGAAATTAAATTAAATTTGTATCAGTGATGTGAAAATAATTTATTTAATGTACAAGACAATTTTACATTACCAACAGTTTTTTTCTAATATTTAGTTTGGCTTACTTTATAGGATTTAATGTTAAATACTTTTACTTAAAGGCGTATAATCATCATAATATGAAGGTGTCAAAGAAAAAAGAATAAATACATTTTATAACCTTTTTAAATTTTTTTCATACCTTAACTTAAATATATAAAAAAATACATTTAACCCTTTCATCCCCAGCGTTGCCTGTGGGCAATTTCAAATGTTTAACGGCTAACGGTAATCGTTTCTTCTATTATAGTCTGCTCATTCTTCGATTTTACGGTACTTATATGTGTTAACTCAAAGTATAAACAATAACATTTTAGTTTTGAAATCAGTTGACGAAAATATTTTCAAAAAGCTGAACGTGCGACGGGAAAAAACTGATTTTAGCCAGTTAAGATTTTTTAAAAATGAGTGATTATTCTATAAAATTACTATAAAAAGGATAAAAGTAAATATACAATATTGTTAATAAATAATTTAGCTAAATTATGGAAAAGTTAAATTATATTTATTTTTAATTTAAAAGAAATTTCCATACAACAAGTAACGCCCACTAGCGCCAAAACTAGTGGGCGTGGCACCTTAAAATTTTTGCTCAAATACTTCTAAGGCCAATAAAAAACGAATAGAATAAAAAAAAAAATTTTAATAATACAGGGAAAAAGTTGGGGATGAAAGGGTTAAGTAGAATGTGCTTATAAAATGGATTACAAATAATCTGATATGTATCAACGATTTATAACCCCTGTTTTTACGGTGTAGATGGCTGGTAACAAGGAGATACATGGAAAACAATCAAATGGCTGGCGAAAAGACCGCAGCCGCCTGAGGAAAAGCGGAAAAGCGGGCAGACAAAAGATTGCCTTAGGTTTCACATACACTCTTTCACTCTTTCACTCGCCCATTCGTTCAGTCATTCATTCTCGCATTCATTCGGTTGCCTGGCAATGCCGCTTTGCATGTGTGAGTCCCTATATCTCCGCCATGGGCCACGGGGCGTATACGTAATGCTGCCTCCATGGCGGCTTTTGTTCAACATGACAAAGACATGACAGCGACAGCGGCAGCAGCAGCACGCAAGAAGTACATACAACCACCACGAAATGACGCTCTTTGTAATGCTTTTAATGCTTTCAAAAATCTCCTTGGATTGATTTATGGCCAAGGAGAAAGAGCATCAGAAAAAAGCAGCCAGGACTAAGACCAGGCATTGACAAATCAATGGGCAGCTTTGGAGGTCACAGGGGATTATGGGCGAGATCTTATGAAGAAATATCTTTTGCGGCTTTAAATTTATTGAAGTTGCTTGATAGATGTCACCAAGTGAGTCCTGGCCACCGCATCCATTTATTAGCCAGAATGACAACTGAGCCACTCCATTGTCACGAGAGCATTCATCAATTTCACTTACTTTCGCATTTTGATGGAAAACCGGCAGCCATGGGAAAATCATCCAAAGGAGAAGGAGGAAAAACTGAGTAGCCTTGGGTGGGTAAACATTGTCTACTCCTTTGCTTTGTTTTGCTTTCATTGAAAGTTCTCTGCTGTTGCTGATTTGCATATAGAAAACTTGTTAATAATGCCAACCCAGGTGGGGTGGATGGCAAATACCACCCCCTCCTCTTTCAGAAGCAACAACTTTTCCAACCGGCTTAGATGAAAGTTTTCTGATTGAGTTTTTGACAGTTTCTGTGAGGGATTCCCCTCCCTTCCTACCGGAAAAAGGTGTCTGCACTAAGCTTGTTTTGATTTCCCGTTTATTGTTTTTGCTCAGCTGCCTGGGAAAAGTTTTCAGTTGCTAATTGCTTGAGCTCATAATTAGAACAAATGCAAATGAATGTACCGAATTTTCGCTTCCGACCGCAGGACCTTTTTTTTTCAGCCGAATATTTTGGTAAATTTATGCAAATGACAGTACGCGTTAAAATTCACGACTAATTAGCCCGAAAGTTAAATGGAAACACAAAGTATTCGGCATTAATTTACGTTGGCATACAATTTTTGTGATGCCTGACAGTTTTTTACTTTGATGCTGCCACGATTTACGATTTGCATAAACAAATGCAAACGAATGCTAAAAATCAACGACCACCAGGAAGGCGGCTGCCACGCCCACCTGCTGTTCAGTGAAACTTTGGCCATATAACTTTGGCCATGCCGAAAGCATTCAGCATTTGTTCTGGTGTTCCTCTTGAGTGCATCAATGTGAAGAAACTTTGTGGACAGCATTTTGCTTGCGAAAAGCAAAAATGTTTAAAGTATAGAAAAAGAAACATTAGATTATTTATTTTAGTATTTTTAACAGCAGCTTTAGCTGATTGCTTTAATGTTAAACTTAAATTATTTTAAATATCTCACAGTTCGAGTTCAATTAGTTGGTGTCATGTGGTCTGCTTCACGTCGATTTGTTTAACACTTTAATGCATTTCCCCGGACATTGCCGGATGGCAGCCGAAGTAATTTAACGCATGGGCCAATTTGCGGCTTAAATAATTACAATTAACAATAGTTTTTTTCTTTTAATACAATGAACAATGCGGGATAATGGATGGTGTCAGTAATTATTTAGATATCAGTTTAATGTTTCAATAATACAATTAATAAAAGAAAGGGTTTTTTATAGTTTTATAAAATAAAAGCACAACTGATTAAGGATCAAGTGTGACTGATTTAAAATAAATCCACTTCCTGAAAAGTAACCTACTTTAAAATTCAAATTTAAAATCTACAAACAAACCTTAAATCCCTCAATTGGGTCTGAAAATGGTTGTGCCAGATTTTTGACTGTGCCCACTTTGAAATGAAATGCACAAAATGCTGGGCCGTCGAATTTTCCCCGGAGAACACAGCAACAAAATCTGCGAATTACCAAATTCAACTGTTGTCGCTGTTGACGTTGTTGCAATTAGCCCCGAAATGCGGTTCAATTAGGGGATTGCCCGCCCCCAGGCGGTGGGTGTGGACGCAGAGCCCGCTAGCCGCTAATTTGCATATTGCATTACACAAAATTTCCAACTAGTGGTGGGCCTGGATTTGGGCCACGTTTGGATGGAATCAGCTTACGGCGAACAATGTTTTCCGGCTTAATTAAAAATTTTACGCCGCTTGCAGTGCATCAATAATTCGATTCTGTGGTAATTTTACTTTGTATCCTTAAAGCCTTTACAGTATTGATTTTACCATAAAGATCCCCCCTTATTGCTCCCAATCCTGTCTGTCTTTCCTTCAGACTGGTCGTGCATACTCCCTTAAAGATAAACCGGCGTAAAGTAAACGTCAATTATGGGGGCGCACATCCTCCGTAACCCAAGCCCGGATGATTGAATGACGGAGGCTCGTTGTCGAAAACAAAAACAAAAAACTAAGCAAACGCTTAAACCTCGTCAATGCCAAACGCAGCAACGGGAGTGACATTTTTTGAAAGTAATCCCCCACGTCGGCGAAATGTTTGATTTATGTCAACGTGCGGGGGTAGGACATTAGACCATTAGCTAGTCAGCGAGTTCTATATGCGGGTTTATTTAGAGTGTAGAGTGTCAGTGGAACAAGTGGGTTATTTGATAGTCACGAAAGGCTTTAGTTTGTGTTTGAAGTTGTACTAAAAAAATCTTTATTCATATTTGGGAAATCTCTGAAATGCTGAAGAAATACGTATATGGCGTGCTTTCTTTTTCTAGTAGAAGTGAAGATTAATAAACACTCTAAAATAATCATATCATTAAAAAAAAATAACCTACATCAAAATGTTTCTTACAAAATAACCTTAAATATATTTAGATTTTTATTTAATTTTATTAACCAAGTCATTAATCAATGGCTACACCCGTGTTTTAATGTTCAAAGTAAAGTAAACTAATTAGTGCACCCTTATTAAAATTGAGCAATTAGTCGGTTAATTTCCGGTCATGAACTTATAATTAATCAAACGCTCGACTAAATGTAATTATAATTTTTAATGCGACAACCTCTTGGTAGGAGGAACGGGCCTTAAATTGCGTTTCCCCATAAACCAATTGACCAAAAGCTCACAGAGGAAAATGAAAGAGGCCAGGGTTAAAAATATGGCCAGTAAGAGCCATATCCAGGCCAAGTCGGCCACTTTGAACTCGCGGAAAGCGACGTACGGAAACGGATCCTTCTGAGAGATCATTCCCAGGGTGATCATTTTGCGCAGGGTTTGCTGCTTCCAAATCTCCACAATTCCCGCACTTTGGACCCGGTAGATGAGCTCATTGATGTGCTCTTCGTAGTTGGAGTTGGCCTGCATGGGCAGGGCGAGCAGGACACTTGTCCTGATGATCATCAGTTCCTTTTGGAAAGTGAAGAACGGCTGCCTAAACAGCTCCTGTCGCTTGGCCACAATCAGAAACTCAGATGTCAGAGTGGAGAAGGCCTGCGATCTATTTAAGCCATTTCTTAAATCAATGAATTCTTCACTGCTTTTATAAGTCAACTGATCCTTAATGACATTTATGGGTCGCTGCCAACTGAAATTTCCCAGGTAAAACCGTTCGGCTTCGTCGAAAATGACGGTAACTTTGGAATCCCTCAGTTCCTGGAAGTCGGAAATCTGTCGCGATGTGGGTCTCTTGGTCAGTAGGGTCTTCAGATGGGCCGCATATAGAGTACTCAGAACCAATCCAAGTATGAACAGATTGGCATTGGTGACCCTCGAGCTGATGGTGTTCCTGGCACTCATCTTAAAGGACTGGCCCATAATCCCCGAGATCATGCGCTCGTTCAGGACCAGACTCGACCAATTCATCTGTTTCTGCAGCAGCAGAGGTCCAAAGCAGGTGTCCAGGATGTTGAATATGCAGTAGAAGATCAGCAGGACAGTGAGGAACTTTCCTCCACACATTACCACATACACATCGGCGGTGGGTATTTCCTGGGCATGGGGAACCATCACAAACCAGTAGTCCAACTCGTATACATCCGAGAAGACCCCAAATTCACTGGGCATCTCGTAGCCACAGAGACTGATTGGCATGGTAATGGTGCCATTGAGGGTCATGTTCCTCAGCAGAAATAGGTTCAATCTCTCACCTGGCTTAATGGGTCTTGGCCACCGAAACGTAATGTTGTACATCCGGGTGAATTCCAGGAGAAACTTGTAAACGTAGCCAGTCATTTCCAGTTCACCTGTTTTTGGGTCAACATAGACAATCGAACGTGGTGCAAATTGATCTGGGAGAGTTAAAATATATCTGCCGTAGTAGTTTTTAATTTTACTGAAGATGGGTGAATGGCTTGGATATATTTCCAACCATCTTTGTGGGGCATACGGCTGCAGTCGGTATATCCTGTGAGTCCTTCCAATCACGGCCACGTGAAGGAATCGCAGGTGCTCTGCTGTGTGGGCAAGCTGAGGTGTTGGTGTTTCCTCCCACTTTCTCAGCAGGAGCACCCTCACCTTTCTCATATTTAAGAGACTCCGGTCGAGGGCCTGCCACAAATCAGAGTCCAAATTCGAATTTCCGGTCTGCCAGATGAGGACCAGCATTTCGTTGTTGTGACTGCCTCTCACATAAAAGTCCATCTCCTCGTTGAAATTGAAAATCGGCCAGGGAATCTCCACCTCCAAGCCAGATGCACTGCCATGCTGGCTATGTCTCAGCAGAAGAACCGTCTCATGTGGTTTGTCCTGGTAGATGCTGGCCAGGATGGGATTCAGCCAGCTCGTCGTCGACCCGTTGGCCAGCAGTAAAACCGGAACCAATAGCGGCCACATGTTCAAGAGGAATGCCAGTCTAGCCATTATCTTTCTAATAAAGCCTAATTAGTGGAGGCTACAAATGATTTGAGGGCTTGCTAATGGTCTACGGATTGCAGGCCATTGAAAAATGAAAGCCATTAGCCCTAAGTTCTACGGCTTAAATGTGCCCACTAACAGGCTCAATTATAAGTTGAGGAAAACTGGGGGAAATACGGGTGAGTAAGCTTTAGATATTTCCATCTCCGGGTGAATGAATTGTATCTCAGCTTGAATTTTCTGAACATTTCTAATTGCCCGAGGAAATGGCTTTCAATGTTTCTTTTCTGAGAAATTTCCATATACAGATTCTCCTGACTCCATTAAGCCTTGTTGGTTAGGGTTTATTTCCTCTTAAATCATTTTGAATTTATTGATGGATACCTATGTCAAAAGTACTAATTGCTCCTGTTTGAATTATGTATTGTTTTAATTTCACATAAACCACTTCCCAGAAACTTAAACTGCTCATAAACTTTTCAACAACTTTTTACCACTTCCGCTTCTCAGCTCTTCTCCTTGCTGCTCCTTCAATTAAACAAGTTAAATGGGCAAAAGGAATGGGAAGGCGATGAATGAGTCAAGTGCGAGCTGCTTGAGGAGCGTGTCGCATTAATTTTCACGCCAGTGCATATTTGATTTTCCTTTTTATTCATATTTTCATATTCTGTCGTCTGCTCTTATTTCGTGTTTTTGCATAAAGTCGAGGCGGGTTTTTTCATTTCCTTAGTGTCGTTGGCATGCATAAAATTGCAAAGAGTTGTTGCTCGGCATAAATTATGCTGGGTATTCTCGAGGAGCAGCGACTTTTTTCTATCTGAGCAACGTTGCGTATGCGTAATGTAACATTAATTGTATTTACTTACTTTTCTGATTGATTTCCCCGGTTGGTTTGGATTTTACGGCCTGTTCCCTGCGACAAGACAGTTTGGTTTATCAAAGTCATTTGGCTCCTGGCCTAGAGGCGCAGCCACGCCCACATAAATTAACGCAGACTTAACGAAGCGTTAACACAAAGGACGAGCCCAAAGAGCAGCTGCCAAGCCCAGACTCCCAGACTCCAGACTCCAGCCGACTTTGCGACAATAAATTTATTGGTTTTATCCTGGAGCTTATCAAGTTCGCCCCGTCTGTTCATCTCATCGCACAACATGTGCAGTAAATTTTTATGTCAAATGGGTTTCGCCTCCGTCCTAATATAATTTATGCACAAAATAATGAGCGTGCTTTTAGGCGTCGCATGTGAGTGTGGGAAAAGTTATTAATTGATTCGGCTTTAAAGCCTCCAACTCCGACTCCAAGTCGATGAAAAGTTTACCCAAGGTGGGCGGGAAAATGGAAAAGTTTTTCCTTTTTAAGCCCCACCACTCGAGGAGGACCTAAAGCCGCATCCTCGTTGATGGGATTGCCTAAGTAGGGTTTGCTTAAGATTTTTCGACAATGTGTTAAGTGAATATTGACACAGGCCAAAGGGGAAAACTTTCCATGATTGAACGCATTTCGGAAAAGGGCTTTAAGGGACCTGTATCTCGGGAGCATTTAAAGCTTGTCAGCGTGCAAAAGTTTTCCATGTTAAGCTGGGAAATGGTTCGCCATTTTGCGGGTGCCATTTTCAGCTGTGCGCTTTTTTAATTAAAAAAGTGGCCAACTTCGGCGACAGCCATTTGAACTTGTTCCTTGCCGCTTTTAATTTCCAATCTCTATTCGTGTGCTGCACTGTTGCAGAGACTCCCAGACACAAAAAAGTAATTAAAATACTGCAAATATTTGAACGGTTCGAATGCGAATGCGAATGCACTTCCCCATCTCAGCCAATTCTGCAAGTTGCGCCTGAATCCTTGACCGCATTCCGTACTCCTTGCACATCCTTGCCGCTTCTAATGCGGCTAACTGAACTGAGTTCCTCCCATCATTTGTCTGCGTTCCGTGTCGTTTGGCTGACAACCAGGCCGCATCCTTTTCGAGTTTGCGCTCGCCTGTCATCCTTTTTGCGGTCTCCACCAGCTTGTGCCCTTCGTATGATTGCGGCTTCATGCTTTTGCATATTTCCCATGAATACAATTTCTGCACCCACACACTGACGCACGCAGCACGAATTATGCGTGGATACTCGCAGATATGCGAACTGAGTTGTCAACAAGCTCAGGTTGTGGCCGTCTCTATAGCCGCCCATATGTACATTTTGGTTACTTTCGGTATGTGTAGAATTTAGTTGTCAACCTTGATTCGGGACGGGACAATTTGAGGGGTTACAGGGGCATTTCTGATAAATGTCTTTGTTGTGAATGCCAGTTTTCAGAGTTATTTATGTGTAATATTGGCAAAGAAGGGTGAATATTAGTATAATACATTTATGAAATTTCGTCAGTTTTATCAAGAATTTAAAGCTTTAAAAAATTTTAACATATTGTAATATTTTTTAGTTATAAAGCTAACTAATTGCGTTTAGCAGCATTACTTTTAAAATTATTTAAAAATTTTTGATTAACTTTTTTAAGAAATTGTGATAATCATAAAGATTTAAAAAAAAGGTTAGTAAAATTTTTCTTTTGCATAGTTTTAATGTTGATTAAAATAAATTCAGATTTATAAGTAAAAAAATTAAGCAATATATAAATTAAAAGCTGTCTAAGTTACCCCTAAACTTAAATTTTTTACAAATTTAAATGTAAATAAAATGTGTACCATAATTCAATTGTTGTCACACAAGTAGTTCCCATTTTAAGCACTTTTCCCCATGGTTAGCAAACAAGATTTTTCAATAAAAGCCCTTGTATGTTGGGCCTTGTTTGACAATGTTTGACCATGTTTACCCTGTGGCAATAGAAGCATCTTCAGGCGACTTGAAGAGAGAGCCCCCAGCAGCCTCTCGCCTCGCACGCAAAAACCAAAACAGAGAAACTTGGCTAAATCGGTGGGCGATAGACCTTCCGACCCCCCCAGCACCCCAGCTCCCCTCTATCCCCCATCCCACAGACACTCAGCAGCGAGCACGTGTATTTGCAGCGTTGTGATTGGCCAACGGCTTTCGCTTTTCGTTGTCGCAGAGAGTGCGAGCCGAGTGGAAACTAAGAGAGCGGGCTAAGAGAGAATGGCAAACTGGTTTGCACCGAGGCACCCTGTACCGCCAAAGTGCTTTTCTGCTTTGCGAGGCAGCCGAAGTTCGTGATTCAGTTGTTGTTCGCCGTTCTTTGTGGTCAGACACTGGCGTATACGTATACGCAACGTCATCGTCGTTGGTCTGACGTCGCTTCGAAAAGCGAAGATTCTGAATCTGCATACCGGTTGCGTTTCCCATTTAACCCCCCCAAAAAAAGAAAAAAAACACGGTTGTATATCGGTTTCGTCGTCCCGCACGCACGTAATTCGATTCGTTTTCCGTTAAAAATTCAAATTTACAAAACCCACAACATACTTATAAGGTACTACACATATTGGTATTCTTATGCTTATTGTGCTGCATTCTCGAAATCGGGTTTTACGGCATTCCCAATATATAAATTCTGCACTGTTCGTGACGAAAGTGAAGTTCTACTTGATGATCATAATCTAAGCATTTCCGTTTCGAAAGTGAGTAAGGAAAATAAACGGTGATTTGCAAATAAAACGGAATAAAGCAGAACTGGCAAAAAAAGTTATTTAATATTCATACCCCACGTACAAAAAAAAAGAGTCTTTCACAGACAAACATAGCAACAAGTCGGCGCCAACAACTCTTTTTCAAAAAAAAAAGCCTCAAACTAAAACCAAATCCAAACTCAAACAACGCTGTGTTTATTAACATTCAGCTGAGAGCGTTGGATAGGTAGAAAAGCGTCGTCTTCCGAGAATTGGCAGTTAATTTTTGAAATCACCTCCGACCAAGCGAACCTCTGGAAAGAGATTAAGAAAAAAAGAACCGAGACCTGTTAAATACCCGTAGGTGTGGTGTATGTGTGTGTGTGTGTGTGTGATAACTGTGAAACTATATACCCACAAAGGTAGAAAAAAATAAGTAAAAGAAGAAGGTGAGTCCCCCTTCCCGATGACATTCGAGAACTATTCGAACCACCCACGCCGCCAAGCATAGAAATGGAAAGTTTTGCTGTGAAAAGAATTCTGCAGATCGCAGCTAAAAAACTGATTACGCGACGCGTTCTAGATACATTTTGGGGCTGCAGTGCAGATCTGGCGAGATATTAGTTGAATGTGTGCCAAAATGAGACGAGAAATACGGCCACAGTCGTGTTTATTATTTTTATAATTTATTGCACAACAATAACCAGCAATATATTCGTATATATACGTTATATATGTGTAATGCCAAAGCGAGAACTGTTTGATTACCGTTTACATCGCAGCATTCTGGTGAAATGCATCTGCAAGATACACACGAATGCAGACGCAGACTGACACGGAATCCAGCGAGGCAGACGCATAATAAACGATAAATTTCAGGGCAATGACAAAATTGCTGATAACTGACCCACCAGCATTTCGATTCTCTTTTCCTCTTTGCCCGATCATTAATATTCTTTTGGTTTAATATACAGAAAAACTCGGTGTGGAAAAGTTCACATTCAAGGTTAGTCTCTAGGCTCTAGAGCTATATTTATGGTATCATTGGGGCTTAAAAAGTTTAGCTAATGATCCCCAATGACTGGGCCGCGAAGAATGTTTGAGCAGATTTCCCGAAAAAAGTAAAAATCAATGTACCTTCCCTGGATTTGGCAATCGTTGTTTTGCCTCAACAGATTTATGTTTGTGTGTGCTTATAGTATTTTTTTTCTTTCGGTTTAGACAAAAAATTTCGTTGAGGTGCGTTTTGAGGAGGGGAAAAGGGGGTGGGGAAGGGGTAGAGCAGACACAGGCTGAGTGGCCGCCCGCTGCTATTTATAGGAGCTCAACAAACACACACACAGGCAGGCACACATACGCTCCTCGCACAAAATGTATCTTATGGATACACAGGCAAAAAGTTTTGCATCGCCCAGCCGTCTTTTCTTCTTTGTGAACCCAAATACATATATATTAGTAGCATGTCTGGGTTGTCTGCCTCATAAATATACTATGTCTATACGACAAAGGCGAGACACTGATCGCAGATCGCAGATCGATCGGGATCTTCTTGTGGCTTCTAAGGCGAAGCAAGTTGCCTTTTATTCCGCAGTTAGTTTCTGTGAAATCGAAAACAAGATTGATGCCTCCTCCTCTCACAACCGGACTTTCTTGGCCAAAAGGAGACAACCGCACGGAACGGCACGCAGCTGCTGCTGTGTCTGCCTTTTGTTAGCCACTGGTATCTGTTTAATTGCTGATGTTGTTCATCTGTTTATTTGGCAAAAGATACAGGGAAGCCGGGAACTTGGCTATTTTCCTTTCAAGTTTTCCCGCGTGCGCGCAGCTATTTTTTTCCCCCCGAAAAAAATACTCAAAATACCAATCAGTCCAATCAGCGACCAGTTTCGTTTTTTCTTGCATAATCCATGGCAACAGCTTGCGGCAAGTGCAACAGCAACAGCAACAGCAACAGCAACTTCGGAGGCTGCGACTGCGCAGTAAATATCTTTGGTTTCGGGCATGACAAAAGCTGCCAAGCGATTCGCTTCATTCGCTGCTACGTAATTGCAAGTTCGAGCGCAAAACTTGAAAAACAGCCAAGAGATACGAGCCACAAATTGCAGCTGACTGCAGTTGGGCTTTGTTTTCTGGCCATCCCGCTTGCACTCGTATCTCTTATGTGTATATCAGTATCGCTGTGTATGCAAGAACCGGAAAGGAAGTGAGCGTGTAAGTTACCAAGACTTTGACTCCGCGTCCCAATCCGACTCCCAGTCCAAACCGGTTTGTGCTCGAATGCTTCTTATTCCAAGAAGCACGACGTCAGGGCTCGCCAAGTCATTCACTTGCAGCCGATACGAGTTTGTGGCTGTTGTTTCTGCTGGCTGCGCAGTCGCAGTCGCCGTTGCAGTTGCACTCTCAGTGGCAGTGGCAGTTGCAGTTGCAGTCGCAGTCGCAGCCACCAAGAGCGGGCGCAAGAACAAAACGAAGTCGAGAGAACGTGCACTTGCAACAAAATTTATGGATTATTTCCTTTAAATACTTAAAGAATGATTATAAGCTGACAAGTTATGCATCTATTACTCTAAAATGTTTTTGTTTTGAAAGCGATATACCATTTTTTTAAATAGGTGTTAATAAATGCTAATATTTAATTATTTTATATTATTTCTTAAATTTTTTGTATATTTTTATTATTTTGTGTGAGGATTTATAGGTCCTTAAAGTTGGTGGTAAAAAAGTATTTCAATTAATTGATTTTGTATTTTTTTTTTCAATTTATTTAATTAAACTTATACGGTTAAATCCCTTTATTTTGTCAGTTTTGTCCTACCAGGAGATTTAAATGCTTTCAAAAATACTTTTTTTCTAAGAAAAATGTAAAGAAATATCTTAAAGTGCAGTTGGAAGAAGCACGAGGCCCTGAACAATGCGAAACCGATAGTTGCTCGTAAACCAGAAGATAGAAGAATCCAAAAAGCGACGTGCGTAGCATGGAGGTACGAGTTTAGCAGTTGCAGCACTGGTGGGCGGAAAGGGAGTGGCAGTTGGAGGTGGGTGTTAAGTGCTGGGCAATTGCCGTCTCGTTTCTTTGGCTTGCTGGCTTTTTTGTCTAGCACAACGCATGTGCAGGCTGCTTTCTTGGGGTACTTGAACCCTATTGTCCATATGGGAGTGTGTGTGTGTGTGGCCACAAAATGGCGTCGGAGGTAAAGTAGCTTTAGCTCCTAGCACGTTGATATATGTATGGTTGTGGGCGAACGAACATTGAACCCTGGTCGGGCAGCAAGGAAATATATAGAGCAAGGCAAAGGGCTAACAAGAAAATTAAATGGACGTGAAAGAAATTATGAAATCTTTAAAACCTTTCTCGGAAGCTGTTGAGCACTTACTGACCGTGAGAAAAATGGAAATATTCTAATAAAAACATATTTACCATATTTATCAACCTAGCAGCTAAAAAACTGGAAATGAAGCTATTGAAAAGAAAATGTTTGAAACCTTTAAGACTCCTAAATAATGCACAGATTAGGTTAAGATTTCTATGAATTTTTTAAAGAATTTAAGCAACATGTTTCTTAAAGAATTTTTTGCACAGCAAATTCCCAAGCTAATAGTAAAGCAAGCAAAGTCCAAACAATTTCCCAACAGAAGCGCCACTTAGGCTAAACTTATCGGGTCAAGCTCGGCACCTCCCTAATCCCCGTTTGAATGCAGGCTGACCTCAAAACAAAGCTGATTTATGTCGCTCCCCGAAAAGTGTCAACTGGCGACCAACCTCAACCCAATGCCCTCCATTCCAATCCCATCCAATCCGATCCGATCCAATCCGAGGGGTTTTGGGGGGGAAATCAGCGGTATCAGCTGCTGGCAATTTGAACTCAATCGACACCAAAATTGATAACTTAATGCGAGACAAAGAGGCAAAGTGGAGGGTGAAAGAGATGGGGCTTTTAAAAAGTTGGCTCAGCATATTTATTCACTGGAGACATGGCCAAGCAATTCGGGGCCTCGCGAAAGGCCAAAAAGGAGGCTGATAAACAGACGGGGCAACAACTAAAGTCATTGCTTCTTGTTGCCTCTTTTTGTTGCTATTTTTGTTGCAATGTTTGTTGCTGTTTTTGGTGCTGCGCTTTGGCTGCCTTGTCATTTACACGCGTAAACGTCCGTGACCCTCTGGCCCGGCTTTCAACTGCTTTCAACTGACTCCGCCAACTCCACATCTCCAAAAGACAAAGACAGCACAAAGAGGGAGAGATGGAGACAAAGAAAGATAGAGAGGGACGGGGAGAGAGGGTGAAAGAGGGACGGAGATGCTAACCAGCTGTTGACGTTAAGTTCAAACTTTTTGTTTGCGCTTTACCAACTTGTTAAGCAGCTCAATCAGAGCTTGGGAAAATCAAGTGTGCCTAATTTCAATAAAAACTCAAGTTTATAACCAATTACACTGCGTTTAAAAGTGAATTATGAAGTTATGAACAACTTAGCATAAATTATGACACTCAATATATTATCTTAAACTTAAATCTAACAACCAAAACTTTACTAAATAACACATTTACTAAATAATTTCTTATCTTTAAAGCTTTAATATGCTCTCTTTCTTAATTATCGTTCCTGTGTTATTTCTTAGTTACCTCATGATTAGGCAATTAATCAAAAAATATGAATCTGTGCATAATTTATGGGGTCATTCCAAAGTAAATTTATGCATGAATTAAATCTAAAGAGAAACCCAGGTCGAGCAAAAGAGTCACCTGTTGACGTCAAGCTTAAAGTTTTTGTTTAGCCTTATAACTTTAAACTTGTAAGGCAGGCTAACCATTAAATTTGTATATAAAGTTTTAATTAACGAAAAATATGTAATAACACTTACATACGAGTAAATATGTAAGGGAAGTATAAACTCTTCTTAATTGTTAAATTATGATAAAGAGAGTTACAAAGAGGCACAGACAACACTGTACGCTTTTAACATCTCAAGTCAAGCTTCTTAATATAAAAGACTCTTCGTAAATTATTAAACCATAGTTAAGAGACTATGAAAGAGACAGATTATTAAAGTAACAATTATTGAAGTTGAGCTTTAAATTTATTTAAAAGTGTAGGTATCATTTAGGTACATTTACAGCTTTTAGCTCTCAATTTGTTCAGCGTCCACCACTGCAATTTAGTTCTCAAATTAAAGAGCTTGCTTTGTATTTGTCTCTTTTTGTTTTGTCTATAAACTTGTTGAATAGCTCACAAAACCCAAATGAAAACAAACAATACTTGTATATTAATATTTTATTGCGAGCTCAATTAAAGTGCAGACACTTCCTAAACATCAAATTGAATTACGAATTCAAAACGCGAACGTGACACGTGTGTGTAGGTGGGCTGGAGTCCCAATGCAAATCGAAATCAAAAACCCATTTCAAAGTTCGATTTGGCAACACGGTGTCATCGCACCACGAGCTTGTCTAGCCTGTGAGTCAATCAACGCTTGCGATTAGCACTTCCAGCGAACTACGAAGCTGACTCAAAATCATTGACTTAATGACTCACTTTAATAGACAGATCGATGGACCGAGTCACAGCGATAAGGCGACGTTTGATTACAAAAATATATATAACCCGCAAAGCCGAGCTCAATAATGCCTTTCTACTTTTCTACATTTTTCCAACGCTGATTTGTTTTCTTTCCACTTGCAGATCCACCGCAGATACAGCGCAAATTGGCAGTGAATGGGCCGATTTCATAATAAAACGTAAAAGCAATACGGACGCGGCCAAAGAATCCAAAGAACTGACGCAATTCAATTTGCCAGCATCGGGAACCGCAAGCTCATAAATTGAGATTAAGCAAGAGCTCAACGTGGTCGAAAGGGGGGCTGAGCGGGTTTGGTTTTGGCCAACAGCAATAGCAAATCAATCACAGAGCGCTCGTCGCACCACCACATTTTGCATGAGCCAAATCGAAGGCAACCAGATCCCGAAACAGATACAGGCACAAAATCATCCCGGCCAAAATCCAAATCAAAATCAAAATCAGCAGCCAAAGCGTCGGCCAAGTGGCGTTTTATGGCAATTGCGCCATCAGCTGCACAAGCGTAGCACAAGGAAGATGAAAACCATTTCATGATACTACAAGTGGTCCGAATCGGTGCTATTGAACTATCTGAGAATGCCCTCGACGCCGTACGATCTGGTGCAGGATGACCAGGATCTGCGGGTCCCGCTCCACGCCGAGCAGGCCTTCTTCCACGGCATCACATTTCAGGCCAAGGTGAGTCCAGGAATCTCTGAATAGTATATATTTATTTAGTGCTATTCTAAGGGGAGTGCCTAGCACTTGGGTTATCTTCATGGCCATCTTGCAGGCATTCTCTAAGAGATTTATCTCCGTTGTTAATTGAGGTTTTATGTTCCAATAAATTGGGAATGGATTGATCTTATGGGAACCACTGGCACTAGGGAAAATTAGTATACATTTTCTCAGCTGTTATACATTTATTTCAGCAAGTTCAACAACATTCAAAGTAATTTACCGAACTGTATTTTAGGGCTTTTTTTTAAATAAAATATCCATGACTTTATACAATGCTGAAAACGATATAAGAACTGTTTTGTTATTATCAGTTAAAGGTGAAAAAAATATATTTGCATGAACCTATGTCAAAACTTTTTTCATAAACTTTTCAACTACAAATCGTGTTTTCCATGATAAATGAAAATGATTTAATTTAAAAAAAAGGTAGTTAAATCATTTAATTTATAAAGTCCAATTTCTTTGTCTTTAAAAGTAAAAGCAAATTGAAAGACATTCGTGAAAATTTAAGTGCGAAAATGCTAAATTAAATTTTAATTGGGGAAAACTGTTTTGTAAGCTGTTTAAGTATGTTTCAAAGTCTTTAATGCTTTCTTAACGATTATTAAGTTAGCAAAGACGCCTAAAACAAGTTGATTTAAAGTTTTAAAAGAGATTGAATGTTGTATTGAAATCACTTAACCGTATTTGATTTCAAAACAAAAAGGTGAATAATTCACTTTCTTTACACCCTTGTGCGTCTGGAATATTCTTCAGCAGATTTGTTTACATTGTCTATAAACCGCTTATTGTGTAAATGGGAATCTTCGTTGCATTAGTCATCGAAATATTTGAAGATAAATATTCAAACATTTCGTGATTCCCTGAAATTGTGTTTGTCATTGCTTTTGGCTAAAACAAACTTTACCCCCGATTTTATATATATACATGTGTGCTTCTTGAGCGAATAAACTGTTCTAAACAATTTGTAAATGCAATTAAATTTGTTTGCCATATTTGCCGCTGGATAGCCAATGCTGCAGCTGCTGCTCTGGGGAAGTTGGTTTAATTTTCATTTATTTGCATGCTGCTGCGGTTGACGGAAGCGGCGAATAAAGAGTTTTCAACGTTAACAGGCGGCAAGCAAAAGAGTTAGTCAACTGTCACAATTACCGACTGGTTGTTGTTTTATATGCTCATACACAATATACACACACACACTATATGTATGAACGGGGGTTAAATTGTAAACAAAATTTCCATTTCAGTACGATTGCCTGTGTATCGTGTTCAATTATTCAGCATCGCATTTTGAGCATTTGTTTAGTTTTGTGTGCGTTTTTTCTGCCGCTGTGTTTTTGGTTTCGATGTTTTGGTTTCTGCTTTTGTTTATTATTTTTGTTCAATGTGTGGAAATTGTTTGCGTGCCATGCTGATGCTGTTGATATTGCTGTTATTATTGTTCTTTTGATTTTGATTCGATCAGTTACATGCGGTTGACCAAAATTTCAATTAATTTTGCCTGCAAGATTGATGGCAAAGGGTTTTATCGCACAGGGGAAAACTCAGGCCATGTGAGTTTCCATGCCCAAGTTCATGACTGCCTTTTTGCCTGGCCATTGACTTTGCCCAACTTTGTATGCAAATCATTTGAACATTAGTCGCATCATTCTCACGTAGCCCAGGCAACATTGTCTCCGTATTTTGCATAATTTGTTTGTGTGGCAAGGCATTGCACTTGGAGTTGCATGGGGACGTTGCTGTTGCAGTTGCAGTTGCAATGCCAATTAAATTCACTCAATTTCCTATGTCGAATTGTCGAGGGAACAAAAAATAAGCAAACATATTTACATTGACAACCGTTGAAGTTGTACACAGGAAACAATTTTTTATTGTAGGTATTTTATTTGGCTCTGCTAAAATTTCTACAATCATTAAAAGTTTATTTTATTATATTTATTATAAGTTGAATATTTAAAAATTAAATAATAATCTTGGTAACTTAATGGTAAATTAACAAGTTCTAAAAAAAACTGCTAAATAAGTTTATTAAATTGTCATGACAACTTTTTGGTTTTATTTGTATGCACGAAAAGGATAAGTTTGTAAAATACATTTTAATATAATTAGTTTCACAAAAATCACAAATTATTTTTTCTTGTGTATAGGAGGTTTTCCTTGGCATTTTCATGCACGTGCTTTTACTTACCTACCCGCTCAACTCAACTCTCCGCCCCGATATCAACTTTACTACTATTTGCATTTTTCATAAGCAAAACAAAACAACTGGAAAAAAGTTTTGCACTTTGTTTATGCTTTTGCAGTTTTCGCTTTGTTTGTGCTTTTGCTTCAGCTGCAGCTTCAGCTTCAGTTTTTGTTTTGGCAACGTCGTTTGTTTGTTTATTCGTTTGTTTTGGCTTTGGGCTGGGACTCGCTTTTGGCCAAAGAGCAGCAGCATCAGAGGCAAACGGTGAATACCGTACCGTTACCGGTGTGCCATATATATGCTTCGATGCTCCGATGGCTAACCCAAATAAGATGAACAACCCAACAAGAGCCCAACCCACTGCAGTTTTGAAAGAAAAAAAGTGCTGTGTCAGCGCCGAAACTTCATCTGATTCATCTGCCAGAGTGTCCGTTTGGAATTATGGGAGTTATGAATCACCGAGAGAGATCCCCTGCTAACGAGAGTGTCCCGAAGTTCCGGTATTACGGAAACTGGCAGGGCTTTCTTCGGCGACTTTACTGCTTAGATTAATTGAATTTCACGCTTTTGATTTCGCGAACTGCCTGGCCCAAAGCCATGCCGCATAAATCTTTCAAAAGGTGTATAAATTATTTGCTCACGCACAACGCCTGGCGCCCCAAAAAAAAAAAATATATATTTTCTTCGCTGGGATTTTTTGTATATTTTTGTTTGTCTGGCCGCATGGCAACACTGCGTATGCTTAACACGGGTTTTTTGCCCCCGTGATTTTCTCGCTTTTTTGCTATTCAGGATACTCTGCTCTATCAAATATTTATGCGATTGCATCCGATCCAAGTCGATTTATTTGGGCTTAACAACTTCCGACTGGCGTATGGGGAATTTATGGCCCTTCGGTTCATCAATTATTTGAGTCAAGTGGAATGGCGCTGATGGTTTGTATCAAATCCCGCGGCTAAAGGTTTCGGTAAAAGTTTATTTATTTAGCGGTAAAGGCAATTGACATTTCCCTTTTTGGCCTTTTCGGCATAAAATATTACAAAGAAGAATATGCCGATTCCATTTTTAATCCAAAGAACCAATTTCCGGCCAGACATTTTAATTATCGCCAGTCTCTCAGAAATAAATTAGTGAAATATTTTCATGTTGAAAATAATTTATTTTTGGATGGAAAATTGCCACGCTCAAGGTAAAATTAATTATTATTTACAAAATAATATTACTTAAGGCGAAGGTAAAGCGCATATGTTCCAATTTTCCACACAACTGAAAGAATATCGAGGCGAAAAATAAATCGAAAGAAAAGCAAAATACTGCGAACGGGGGGCACATAAAAATATTAAAAAACAAATAAAATGGAGACGGCCACATGCCTGTGGTCCACGTGCTACGCATGTGTGTGTGTGCCTTGGATTTTCCTCAGTTTCGTTTCTTTTCTTTTTCTGTTGTGTTTTCACCCATTTTCCATGTGTACGCAAAATTATGAATGCTGTTCAGGCGGCGTATACGCAATATAGTCCCCAGTTCTGTTCCTTGGGCATTGTTTATCTGCGGAGGCAGACCTCGTTTTGTTTTTAGAAGTGCGGCAGCAAGGGGACAACTCTGGTCGTCATATATCAATTTCAATTATCTGGCACTTCCGTCGAGCATTCTGGAGCATTTCGAAGGCATTTTGATATACATATATAAATTATTGGCAACGACAAAAGGGACGCCCCAAAAGGATTATGCGGCCTGCAATTTAACTTGGGTCCTTGTCCTTGTCCTCGTCGTAGTCCTGGCTTTTATCAGCCGCAACTGACACCAGCAGGCCCTCGAAGGAGGCGTGAAAAATGAGCCATAAAATGCAAATAAAACTTGAGAGTTCTTTCGGCCCGAAGTTTTGGGATTTTATGTGCTTTCTTAAAGATTTCCATTTGGCCTTTTCCTGTTCCGTTCACGTGTTTGCTTCACCTTTAGCGTAAATTTCAATTTGCTCGTTAATTTCTTGATAAACAATCGTTCTAGAACCGAAATTTTGCCATTGCCAATGAGGAGATCCTCGCGTGTGTGTTTTGTTTTGGTTTACATGGGATTAATTAACACGCCCCACCGCCATCCCAATTTTATGGCCAGCACTTTGCTCCATTCGCAGCTCATCTGCGGGACATGGCATGGCATCCAGGTCCCCACCCTGAGTCTCGATAAAACTTGCGGTGGCAAAATGCATTTGGCGGCTATAACATCGGCACAACGAAAACAAACAAGACCTTATGCATTCGGTATAAAGTACAATAAATATTTATCGTGCTATCCTATCCCCTTGTGCCATCATTGCTCCTCCTCTCGATTTGCGGCTGAAATCCAATAATAAAATTTGCAATATTTTCAGTTACTTAAAAGTGTAATAAAAATAATAAAAGCCCCTGTGAAAATGTAATTTTCTTTCACCAGCGCCCCTACAAAAGGCTCTGGGTTATCATTTTCATTGCAAATTATCGGCTAAATGCTTTTATGGCTTGATTCCGGACCCCTCTAAAAGGATACTCATCGATGTGTGTGTGTGTGTGTGTGTGAAAGAGCGGAAATGGATTCCATTTGGTGGCTACGAATGACTGGGGGATTCATTTGAATTCGCTGGGGGTGTAGGGGCGGGGGAAATGTTGAGGTAACTCAGTTTGTCTTCAACCGATTCCTCTTTCGATTCGACTTGATTATTACAGATTCATTCCGCTTATTTCTGGCTGATTGCTTGGCTGGTCTAATCGATTTTTCTGATTTTCCCTGTTCAACCATTCTTGGTTAGATGGAGAACATTAGTGGCCACCTCCATGAGCTTCTTTGGGCCATAATTCTCGACTATATTCGCGTTTAATGTATGTCAAGTGCCACATTAATGCTGGTCGTCAAGGATTAAGTGGCCATTACTTGTCTGGACTTACGGACTTATCTTAGTAAGGGTGTTACTTGCCAGCTCATTGATGATTCATTCCATGGCCAATCGACATCGCTGATCATTGGGCCATAAATGCGGCACACGCTCTACTTTACTCTGCCCATTTATTATCTATTACACAATTTGCTGTTGCAAATTGGCTCACATTTCGCAATTACACCTGGCGCAGCTGCGGCAAACGAGTTCCAATGAGTCAGGCAGGCGCGCAGGCTCTTGAAGCCGCTATGGAAAATGCTTTCTCACCCACTCCCTCCAAACATCTAGCCACCTAGCCACATAGCCATCCCTGTGTCTGGCCAAAATTGGTAGCACACGCAAATGTGCAAACTTTTTGGCCTGGCCATTGTTGATGTGATGTGGGTGCCTAGCGAAGCGCTCAATGGCGGAAGTTGCAGTTGCAACGCCAGCTGCCGTGGCACGCTCTTTCGTTTTAGCGTTTTCTAGACCAGGCCCAACCAAAGCCAACTCTTTCCCAGGCCGCTGACAGCTGTTTTTGCTGTCCAACAGGGGCTTGGCCCTGGCCCAAACAAAGCAAATGAAGCAGCACAATCGAATGCAGCGAGGGCTCAATATTTTGGTATCTGGTGATTATAGATGCGAAGGGTATATTGCGTCGGTAGTGTCGGGTTTAAATAGATGAAAATGAAACGTTTTCGACCCTTAAAGTATGTAGTTTTTGATCAGACAAAAATTTAGTGAGTCTCTTCTTGTAATTTTAATCGAAAAGAAAATAAGCCTCCCTCACCATACTTTGTACATACATAATAAGTCAACAATAATAACAAGGTATCTTATAGTCTAGACACTCCCTTATACCGCTCCTTTTTGTTTGTTTTTTTGATTATGACAAGCGATCTTTGATCATTTTCTGCCAATTTTCCCATTCGAGCAAATCGAAAAGGGTTCCACAGTCTCGTTAACTGCAGCCGCTCACGTTTCATTCATTCACAAAAAAAAGAAAAAAAGATGGAAAATTATCTGTGCCGCTGCATCAAAAGCGCCGGGAGCTCTTCTCCAGTCGCAGTCTAATCAGTGACAGCCACCGAGAGCTGGAGCCATCGGAAAAACTGCAATTGAATCCATTTCGCTATGCAATCTTTCACAGTTTTCCCTGGGCTTTGACTTTTCCTTATCGCTGCGACTGTCGACAAGCGCTGCTGCAGTGGCTACTGCAGTAGCTGTACTGCCTCTGCTTCTGCTGTCGTTTTGCTGTCAAGTGCAATTATGTGCCACCATTCACAGCGACCTTTGACATTGCCGCCATAGACACACAAAGAGACTGGCGACATGGGGCAGAGATGAAGCGGTGAGATTCAGGATTGCGGACTCAAAGAGAACGGCAGAAGGGTCCCCTCAAATGGCTTTTTTTTTGTGGCGAGCCAGTCAACTGCTTAAATCAACGTTATGGCCAATAATTACCATGGAGCCAAGACCAAGGTTTGGGCTTAAATAAATGTTTTTGGCTTGGCTTTAGCAGAATAGAAGAAGTAACTTTAGGAAAGCCATTGTGTTTTTTATCTTAAAGTTATTTAAATAAAATTTGTAAGTATTTAACGATTTTTTTTTTAATAATAGTTATTTTCCAGGAACTCAAGTGGATTTATTGTAAAAATTATTTTATAAGTATTTCTGGGGCAACAAAGATGTCTAAAAACTACATATATAAATTTTCTAAAACTTATTTATATGTTTATCAGTATTTTTCTGTAGCTATATTGGAAAATTAATTTTGTAACATAATACAATATGAAAAGACAGCGACAAATATTCAAAGAAATTGTTTGACCAACTGCGTGGGCGTGACCTTAACCTTCAAAGTGGACTCCGCTGAGAAAAGATAAATGAGGGAGGCTGGTGGAGGGTGGTTTCCATATTAATGAAAACGCTGGCTGAAGATTGCTTCTGTCAATTATTTAGGCATTAATTAAACACTTTGACTGGCAGGTCCTGCTGTCTGTGGTCGATCGATTCGATTGACATTCCTGGAGGACTTTCGGCTGGCATTTTTACCTGTCTTGCTTGCCTCTGCCTCCTTGACCACCCGCCTGACTTTTCAATTAAATTTATTTGGCCCCATTGTGCGAGCTGGCTCTACGTGAGTCTTGGCCAAATGGCAACTAATTTGCATTTGCAGCTTTTTCAGGGGCCGCATGTGAAGTTAAAAGTTATTGGGCCATAAATAACGCTCTGCCAAATTCTAAACAAACATTTCTTCGACACTGTGTCGACGTTGGATACTGTGAAAGTTTTCCACTTGATGCTGCCTCCTCCCCAGACTCCCGGCCTCCCCGCTTCGGTGGGTGGAAATTAGCATAAAAGTTTCGTACTTTGGCATTTTTAGCGCTCGCCGCCTGCCAATCGTAAAATGTAAGGAATTGCACACACAAGCACACACACGGTACCATAAATGGACCAATTTTGATTGCGCCTTCCGCCTTTTGTTCCGCAAACTTTTCCCCAAACCCCAAAAACACATCAGTGTTTTTGCGCCACCCAAAAATCAACTTGTGGAACAATCAACATTTTAGAGGGGGTTGGAATGGGGCAAGGGGCAGCGGGGTGTGGCGCCAAATTGCTTAATTGAAAGCCAAGCCAAATTAATAATTGCCCGCGATTGACGCCTAATTGTTGCAAATAGGAAAAGGCGTGCGACCCACACCGCGTATACGCAATGTTTGTGTATTCTTCTCCGCTCTGCTCTTTTGACCTTTTCAGCGGGCGGGAGCGCGCGTGCTGAAAGCTTTTTCAATTAGCCACAAATTCATTTGCATTCTCGTCGAAAATTATTTGCCGCAAAATACGTTAAAAGATTTTATAGGATTTTTTTCTTGAGACTGTTGAATAGCTTGAAAGGTACAACTAAGTAGACGAATCTGAGAATTTACAGGGCTATCGATTTCAAAGCAATTAATTTATAAGATTTTTATGTTAAAATTTAGTTTTTCTTTCTTTGTTTTCTTTTATGAAAAAAGGTCTTCCTCCAAGTATTTTAGTAAAATTTTTCTTAAGATTTTCTTTGTTTACGGGGTAATGAATTGAATATTTTAGAGGAGCTTACTGCTTTAAAATTTAAACAATAACTTTAATATTTTGTTTAGTTGCTTGTTATTTACGTACTTTCGTTTAACAATTCAAAGTTTAATCTTGTTAATTGACAGTTTACACTTCGTTGCTACTAATTTTGTTTCCAGTTCGTAGGACAATTTTTAAAGATGTATTTTCTTAAGATTTCTTTAAGAATTTGTTGGCTTACTAAATGTACTAGAAAGCAAGTACAAGGAGAACCAGAGCGGAATCTGCTTACTTGCGAGTTTATAGACCGTGAAAGAAACGTATCCTGCCTTGTCCTGGCTGCGCTCAATTAAATTTGCGTTTCGGCCAGAACTCGGGCCTTGAGTGTTTCTTTGAATTTTAATTAAAATACATTCTGTCAGCTGTCGCTTAAAGTTGGGAAACTTTTTTGAGGCCGAAAGCCGCCTCATAATTGCCTGGTAATGTGGGTGAGGCCGGCTAGGAAGATGCTGAGCTGCTTGAATGGATGAGGCCACTTAAGTGAGATTATGCAAACACAGAGGCAGGACAACAACAGAACTTAGTAAGTAACCAGGACAAACAGTCGTGGAATCCCCTTCTTGTCTATGCTAACTTAAAATTGTGACTTTGGCACTTGTTGGCATACGAAAACAGTGTCTCATTTTTAATGAGCTAACCGAAAGTCCCGAGGCTGTGGAGTACTTGGCTTGGGCTCTGGGTCTCCGGGTCTCCGGGTCTCCGGGTCTCTGGGTATCTGTATATCTGGGTATCCGAGTATCTGGCAGCTGGGATCTTGGCCAGCTCTTTCTGCCTTTGGCCAGTCGAGTGTGTTTGTCAGCCGGCTTGCCTTTTGTTATTAGTTTGTCAGGCTGTCGCTTTGGTCTGTTGTGCGTGGGGGGTGCACTTATCTCTGTTTTATTTGTCTGTGCGACTGGCTGGCTTTCTCCTTTCTTCTCCCCTTTCTAAGTAATGAAGGCTGGACTCGGCTCAGCCCCTGGTTTCTCTGGGGAGGCAACAGCTTGTCCTTTCATTTGCCAAAAATAAAAGGACAGCTGTTCCGCATCTATTTCAGCTTCCTTTACCTAACACCTCCTTGCCTGTGTTTTTCTTTGTGGGCCTTTTAATTATTCAAATTTATTTGTCGGCACAATATGTGTGCCTTTTTTGCCCCCAGACCTTGACATATTAATAGAAGACAATGAGGGGGTGGAGTGGGCGTGAGTGGGGGCGTGGCAGATGGCGGCTTTAATGAAACCACAGCGAAAGTTTTTAATGAGTTTCGATTCATTGCACGACACAGGATACGGTCTAACACACACAAGGAGTTATTACACTGAGGGAAACATTTTTATCTAGGGTTTAGAAATTCTTGTTTTGTACATATTTCATATTTCCAAGAAGCACTTTTAAAAATACAGTGGCTACAATATAGCATTTAAAATATTGTAAAAAATATATTTAATGACCAGGAAATAACATATTGAAGCTGAAATAATTAAAAACTTACTTATTATTTTGTTACTAAATAAATATATTTTTTAAGATTTATTGATGGAAATTAAGGGTCGAAATATATACCATTTATTCTAAGAAATTCTATACTTATCTCTAAAAAAAGGCCTATCTGTTATAATCTTGATTCTGGAATACATTTTCTTTCTGTGAAAGCTTTCAATCAGCTGCCTTTCAGCTGCGTCTTGCCTTTATTAATTAAGTTTGCTTAACCCAACATCCAACACAACCCAATCCAACCCCATGGATTGCCAATTCAAGTCCCCAGGCCACTTTCGCAAAGGGCAGGACTTTTCCCTCTGATCTTTGCCAAGACAAATACGGAAAAAATCGAGCAGCAATCCTTCTTGAAGTCACCTTGGAGCCTAGAACAAGTTTTCCCAGAACCTTTGGCAAACTTTGCACGTGGCTTTAATTGCTTTCGCTCTGTCTGCTCTCCGTTATCTGTGCCCTGCCTGCGGCGGGGGTTTCCTTTGATTAAAATTACTTTTGATTAGTTAAATGAGTGCGGTTGCGGCACACGGAACACGGCACACGGCAATGGAAAAGTCAATAGTGACCAAGAGGATGCCAAGAGGGAAATTGAAAATGTGTCGATAATTCAACTGCAGCCTATAAAAATGCCAGTCACACTCCACAATCTCTTAGGATTCTCTGCAGCCCACTGCAACCGATTTTTCTGTTTCCTTGGAAAGTGTCCAAAGTCCTTAGGAAGGCTCCTTGGAAACGTGTCAAGTGCAATGCATTGCGGCACTGGTCGAGAGAAACATTTGTCTGCCACATGCTTGACATCCAGCGGAAGTAGTTGCCACATATTGCCCGTCCAGCCCAGTCCATAAATTCTTCGCTCTTCTTTAATGTGCCCCAAAATGAAATATTAAAGAATAATATAAGCAGCCGAATAACATTATAAACAAATGACACCGACATATCGAAGGGGGCGTGGATTGCGTGTGAGCAGTCGCTCAATGACAGCCGAGGAAACATAAATAACAAAAAGAAAACCAAATCATATTTTTTTTTGGCAGTGTCACAAAAATCGGAAAATTTCGTTGATAAAAATAAAGCATTTTCCACCAAATCCATGAGCAACGGAGTGTATGGATAATGTTTAAAATGCCATGGAAATGTTGTGAAAGAGATTACGTATTCCGGGTGGGCCAACTCATCAAAATAAAATTGAAATACAGCGGGAAAAAAGTTGAACCGGTAATGGCTGAACTATAAAAAGCGGAAGAGTATTAAAATGTTCAATAATTTTAATTTATGCCATTTATTCGCTTTATATATTTTTGGTATTTACCCCATATTCTCCATATATCTGATGCATTTTTTTTTTATTTTAAAGCATAGTATTCAGACTGACATCTCTTTGGGTTCCATTTATCTCCAGCAAATTCAATTTACAAACTGCCCCGACAACCATTATCTAATTAAGAGCTCCATCTTTCGGATCTGTGTCCCATTTCAATGGTCTTCGTATCGGGCTCTCTCTCTCTATCTATTTTCCAAACGACATTTTCCCAGCAATTAAGATAAATGTCAGTTTGGCGCAAAATGTTAAGCAACATTTTAATCAATTTTGTCAATTAAAAAGAATGGACAGACATTTGGAAGTGGCTGCAAAGGACTGAGGTCCGTAGGTTGACAAAAATTTAATTAAAAAATTGGAAAAGTTAAGAGCTCTCAAACAATTTAGCTCATGTTACAGAACAGTTGAATCAGCGAGGAGAACTTTGATGCAGTAGCAAAAGTTTGAGCTATTCGGTGGGTGAATCATGGCATTCCATCGAGGTATGTCTTATAAATTATTAATGAGTAGTGAACAATCGACAGCAAATCGAATGCACAATGCCAGCATTCGGAAACTCATTCGAAAATAAATAGCTCGTTGGCAGGTATTAATAGAAAATCGTTCCGGACACCTTGACATTGGCTTTTCTCACGAACAACTGGTAAGCGCAAACAATTGTTGCAATGTCCTTATGGGGCATTCAAGTTGCGTGAGGTAGCTAAAAACTGGCCCCCAATCCAAAATCCAAATTGCTTTTAACTTTTTGCCTTTCAGTTGCGAAAGTCGGGCGAAGTTTACCCACTTTTTTTTCTGTTCAGAGCTCACAAATTGCTATATAATGTGCGTGTCCTCGTTTCAAGTTCGTTTCGTTTTTTGCCACTTTGTTCGCGATTTTCACCGGGAAAGTATCATTAACAGATCGCTACAGGGAGGCAGATATCTGGGCAGCATTTTCTTTTTGGGTTTTTCCTGAGCTTTGCCCAATGTTTCCCATTTCTTTTCGGCCACACCCTTTCTTGGCCCGGCCCCATAACTTCTATGTTGCGTGTCATTAGGCATTGTCCCCCCAAAAACAGAAAAATATTACTCATTTTAATATTTCTTTTACGACTCGAAACATTTCCGCCGGCGGCCACACGTTTGTCATATTGATTTTTGTCAATATTTTAGTACCTAAGTATTTGTTAAATTAAAGTCAGAGGGTCTGCTGGCAAGTGAAGTGGAACATGTTAAGTTTCCCAAACTTTCGCGCAGGAAAACGATTTTCCTCACACCATTGGGTCCGTGCTTTGATGGAAAATTGAACAGAGCCCCAAAGTATTGCCTTCACATGTCGGCAGCTGTCAAATTGGAAAAAACGCTGCACATTCGTCTTGCAACTTCTGTCTTTGGGAGTGGATATATATGTATGTTTGGGCCATTTGTCATAGATTTTCGGTTCGCTTCGCAGACTTTCTTTCGTGGCAGCGAGTCTAAAGCCCAAATTAATTGCCAGGTTGGAATCTGGCAAATTGCATTCCATTGTGAGCTGTTGGAATGCTGCATAGTATAATATGTGTATATATCGCTCATACGCAATGTCATCCCGGCTGCCACTTAACATATTCAAAACGGGCAATGTGCAGAGGACGGGGCAAATGGGGTGTTCATATTACGCTAACAAGCACGTGTCCTGGCCCCTTGGGAGTGGAATGGAATGGCACTCATACCTGTGTTTGTGTGCAATCTGTACCTGGCACAAAAGTGGATGCCAAGAGGATCTAAGCTGCATTGTATGGCCTGCATAAATTGACTTTAACATGCATTTATGCGCTCCGCCTGGCTTTTCCGGGCTTCTCCGAGCTTTTCCTGGCATTTTTGTTGCCCCAGTTAGCCTTAGTAATTATATTTGCTCTGCTAATGGGCAAGGCGATGGCACGAGAGCTCCTAGAGAGCTGCTGTGGCCAACGATCCACAGATGCTATTGTTCTACTTAGGCAATTGACGCTTCTGACTGAGAACAATAACGAAACTGGATCCGAATCCAAGCTGTGACTCTGCTATCATTTTGGCATCGTTGCTGAAATTAGTTTTACACTTGAATCCAGGTTGTGCATAGGGAGAAAAAATAATACAAATTAACCATCATAAATAATCTAAAAAATATTTATTTGTATGCTAGATATAAACTATGAGCTTTTATTAAAACAGATTAAGGGCAATCCCACCCAAAAACAAATCCGTCCATGTAATCCTACCATTTTAAATGGGAAGAAAAATTGTCATGTTATTATCTATAATATAATATTAATTTATTAATTTTTAACGTGAGCTATTTAGGAACCATATTGAATAATTTTTTTCTTTGTGTAAAACATACCAGAATTGATTATAATTGCGGTCCAGTTGGGGTTGGCTATCTAAAACGGCATGAAATTACTTCATAGAAGATTCTGCTCTCACACGGCGGATGCAGTCATTTAGGTTTAGATACCACCGATTGCCAGACACGGAGGCCAAGTCTCTGGATTTCACTCGCTCGCAGGCGACACAAAGTGAAATGCTCGATGGAAATGGAGATGGAGTTGGGTTGGAGGAGAAACAGAAAGCGAACATGGGACACACGGTCATCAAATCAAAGCTCAGAGCTGCAGAGTCGATTTGACCATGGATTGAATGGACTAGGAGTGGGGTGGAGTGTGCTGTGGGCTAGAGTCAGTCAGTTGCAGGTAGAAAAAGCCAAGATGCACGCACATTGGACATGGCCATGTCGCTGGCTTAAGCCAACATTTGGCGCTGGCTTTGATGGTTTTTACACAGCCTCCAACGGCGACTTCGTCTAGCTATTTCTGGATGTTTGTCTTGTCTGCCTCTTAAGTCTGTGTTTGTGTGCACAGATAAAAATTCTGACCCTAAAGGGTTCTTCATAATTTTGTACTTTGATTCAAAGTATGATAACAATATATCAGAATATTTTACTATTCAATATTAAAATGCAGTGCTATTTGTTCTTTTTTCACTTACGAAACTTTCGTAAAAATATTTTTTTATACATTTTTAAGAAGACCAATTAATACCAGAATTTTGAACATACATTACTGTTTGTAAGTCAACTTAATTTGAATTAAATTTAGAACAACTAAGTCTACAAAGAAATATTTTTTCTGAAAATATTTTTGGCTCAGTGTAGCTCTCTGTCTAGCTATATGTTTGTCTGTTCTTGGACATCAATGGCCATCGACCAGGCCTTGCCTTGCTTTTGCCCGTTTTTGCCCGCTTTTGCTCCATGGCTACTTTTTCATTCAGCAGTCGCGGCAAACACTCTCGGCGTCTTGCCTCCGGCTGCTGGCCATTGCAAATTTATTGCGATGCTATTTTTGCCTTATACGTGCGTCGGGTATTTGCAATTCTGACGCTTTAAAATTGCCAACAGGAGGATGAGGAGGAGGAGAAGATTTCTCTGCACAGTGTGAGAAACATGAGACCAATAATGTCCTGACTAATTTGCATTTTGTAAGTAGTGTTTTTGGTTGGGCTAAGTTAACCGCTAACCTAATTAGGTGGAGTTCATTAACCCCAGAGCAGCAGTGCTCAAGCCCTGGCAACCCAGCAGGTGGCAAAACAGAAACCACCGGCTAATGCTCCACCGGAAAGCCACCCCAAAAGCCACACGATTCATTTCAAAGGCAGCCGCAAAGGCAGTAACTACCCACCCACTTCCACCCGATAATAAGGTCGTTCAATAATTTCTGTGACCAGCCAGAGTAAATCCATGGAAATTGAGATGAGAATAATTCGGGGCGCCAAGCATTTAAGTCTGTTTAGCACTCGTTTGTGAAATTCACACCAGCCGAATAAAAGGCAGAGGAGGAAGGCACAAATAATAATAACATGGTTAAATTGCTGTATAAAAATTAGCGGTCAGCATACACGCACAAAAGGGGGATCAAGGGAGAGAGAGTGTAAGAGGGGGCCAAATAACGCTGATTGAATTATTAAAGCTGCTAATTAAACGCTTCCGCTCGTTTAGCTGCTGTGACGCATTACTCATACGCCCCGTGCTCTTCGCCCATTTCGCGTGTGCGTGTGTGAGGCACGCAATTTATTTATTTTAATTTCTGTTTGCGCTTTGACTGGGCTTCCACCTACAAAGCCGATGCTCTGCCACTTTGGAGATCACTTGAAAATTACCAGCTTTGCTGTACACAGAGAAGAAACTTTATATATAGTACAGTAAAATGCAACAAAGTTATAATTTTGTAACATTTTTGAAACTTATGTGTTCATACCGTAAATCATGTTATGTTAATATAAAACATTTTTTTAATTGAATTAAAAGTTACGACTCTTGCCTTTAAATTTTGATTTATAATTGGATATTGATGATTTTATAATATAACATTTCTTTTCTGTCGATAAACATTTTTGCATGGTTTTTATGTCTATATCAATGGTTTAATATTAAATGAAGATAAAAAAAACTTAATAAAGATCTGCTCATACTTTTTCCTCTGTACAGCGGTAATTGCAGGTGCTGTTATTGCTGCTGCTGCTACTGCTGATATCAAAATAATCGCCTTGTGCTAAATTAGACGGCACTTGTTACCAAATGAAAGAGGGAGATGGAGAAGGGGCTTTTATTGTTTTCCTTTTTTTTTTTGGCTACTGGGCTGTTCTTTCATTACTTTGGTCCATTGTTTGCTTAAGTACTTCCAATTGATTTTCTGCTTTGTTATTATTGTTCCACTTGTATACGCTTTGTCGCCCTCAGTACTGGCACTCACAATTGTTTATGGCCAAGTCCGAGGGTTGTTGGTAATTCGGGGGAGGTTCTGTGCTCAGTGCCCAAGCGGTAACTTGTTTATTGATTTTACCTTTGACTCGGAAACTTTTCCGCCACTGCGGTTCCTTTACTTCCTTTGAAGACTGAACCAAAATCTTTGCTAAGAGTTATGGGTGTAACTTTGTGGAGATGTTATTCAAGCTTAACTGAACCAAGGCAACAGCATCTAAAATGGAGATGTTTCGTATCTCAACATGCCACGCTTGTCTAATCGCAGCTCATTTGATTTGCAATTACATGTGGAGAACAAGGCATGTCCATTGTATTCCCCTATGCTCGAACAAAACATTTCACTTACCCACAACACCCACGCCGCACACACATATCTCCAGAGGGATAGACCCCATGGTTGCCTCATCATAATATAAATACTCGCATCATGATGCATTTCTTGCATGCTGTGGTGAGGCAGCTGCATTTGCATAATGCATTTCGTTTCGACTCGCTTTGTTTAAAAAGAACCGAAATATCTGTGGGATCTACAACACAAACATATATATTATATATGGGTCAACGCTGGACAGCAGCCAACAGAAACTTTTACTTTTCCGTAGGTCTGATCTGAACTGAACTATGGGGCCAATATAACTTGACACTCCACAATTGAGCAAGGGGAGTTAATGAAGTGAGGCGAAAGTCGTAACAAAGAACAAACAAAGAATGCAACTGGCCCTCAACCCATGTCATGTTTTTTTATTATCTCTCCCAGATAATAGTTTATGGTTTTTCCAACCTTTCTTTGCTTTTCCATTTCTTTCGCATCGTTTATTATTAGCTTAGAGTTTAATGCTTTTGGAGTGTGAAGTGCACAAGGCACGAAGCATAATTTGTCTGAGTTTTGTACCGGAAACGAGCTATTACGAGGCTAGGCATTGATGGATTAGGTGGGTAACGAATACATATGCAATCACACACTTTGGCAGGGGCTAATCAAAGAGACGATACCCGGCTTATGCAAATGCAAAGCCAAAGAAAGCAAGTCTTTTGTTTTTATTACCAGTCTGGAGGATAACCACGCATTCAGGTTTATGGCCAGATGGAGAGAATAAACTGTAAGAACTCAAAGACAACATTTTTAAAGTTATAAATTTATAATGCAATATAAGAACACATACATATTAAGTACTGGTAAAAATTATATAAAATTGTTTAAAATGCTTTCCATCATTACTTAATTTAAAATATAAACACAAATAAATCTAATGAAAAGTTCTTAAACTCAGACTTGGATTCTCTTGGAGTAAATTTTCTTTTAGTGTACCCTTTTTTTCCCTATTTAATTTGCACCTTAACACAGCTCCTTCTTCTTTTCAGTGTTTTTAGCACGGTGGAAATTCATTTGTTGATTTAACTTGCACTTAACTTGTTGCCGCGAGTGTTGGCAAAAAGAAAGCATTTCACTTCACGCCACTTAGGCAGCCTGACTTTGCACTTTAGTTTAGAGTAGCTGATAAGGGGGAGTTTCACGGGAAGAAAGGGGGCACTTCTAACCCCACCAAGTCCCACGACATGATTTATTCGGCCAGAAAAACTCATTTGTTTGCAGTTTGCATTTGGGCTGCGCATTTTCCCCCGCTTGACGGCCAGCAAATTATCATAGTTGAGATATAATAGGGATGGGCGTGCTATTGGCCAAACGATTTGCATTTTGGCCAACTGCAATTCGGCTGGAGGATGGAGATGACTTGCAACGCGTTTTCTCTTTTCCCTCGGTTGGTTTGGGGTTTGGTCAACCTTTGATTTGGGTTGAGCCAAGTTGGCCTGCGGCCTTGGCCACTTACAGCTCGTCAAATAATTGTTTTAAATTAAGCACAAGCCAAATGCCCAAAGTTATGCATAACACAAAAACCAGAAAGACAGCTCAAAGTTTTGCACGCCATCTCATTAAGTTGGCTCCTGGCTGGATGATGCTAATGAAATGGCCCGAGTAGTGGGTGGGGTTGGGTTGGGCTGGGTTTTGGGTAGGGGAAACCCAAAGGAAGTTAAGTTGCCCAGCAGCAGAAAAGCGGAAAACCAAGGAAGGAAGGAAGACAGGACGGCAGAGACAGCACAAAACTAAAACCCGAGATGAAAGCAAAACAAAAGGCAGGAGGAAGTGCACAACAGGCCAGAGATGCTGATTATCTGCGGTGGTTTCATGGGGGATGGGTGGCGTGGGTGGTGGTGAAGAAGGTGGCAATGGAATTAACATTATTAGCGGAAATTCTTGGAACTCCATTCCCTCTTATTTTCAGCAGTTTCACGTTTAACTTTGCGCTGTTGATTTTCTTTACCGAATGTTTTCCCCCAAGCTGTTCTTAAAGACAGTTCTGCACTTTTCTGGCAGTATAAAACTACTCGTCATGGGAAATTTATTTAAGGCAATACCGTGAGGCAAATATAGATTTTTTCGTAGTTACATGAACAAACGATATAAGGTTTTGTTTTATTGATTTATTTTATAAGCTATACTTAGAACTATTATATCGAAAAACGTTAAAAGTAGATATAATTTTTGTTTTTGAAGAATCTGTTTAAACACTGAATAAGAAGCCCAAATGAATAATCTTCAGCCAGTTTACTCATATGCGCACATGCTTTTTAGCCATGCCACATCGATAAACAAACGTAGACATCAAATTTTCAATCAACAATTTTAAAATGAATTTCCATTGAAGAGCTCTCAAAGTGGCCAATTAAATGTTTCAGTAAACAGCATCAATTTACTGCTTATAAATACCAGACGACTTGATCTATTTTGGTTGAATCTTCAACATTTCATTTCGCTTTCAAATGTTTCGTTCTGTTTTCCTAATTAATTTTTAAATTTCTTACACATGTTGAATTATGTCCAAAGAGATAAACAAGGGGGAGTGAGCTTTTCCACACATTTCCACAAATTTCTCTCCTTCATTTTACCCCTCCCCCTTTACGTTTTCATGCTGCCCTGAAAACTATGCAATGTTTTTTATTTTATTATTGCTTTTAAACATGTGTTTTGAAGTGCGGAACATGAAGTTAATAAATGAATAACAGGAATAACTTAGTTAACGTTTTCCCCTTCCAAATTGCATTACGCATACATTTTTCACCATGGCGAAGAGTATCTGTTGGAATTTAAAAAAGCTTTTAATGTACACCAGTAACCATAGCCATCCTAAAAGTATGCTTTGTAAATTGGGAATGTAGTGTAAAGTTTAATGTAAAGTTAATGTTATTTTTTTAGTGCTAAAAGCTTATTTGCTATTTATTTTAAATCCTTAAAAACAAGTTATAGCTCTGGATAATCAGATTTAAAGTAGACTCCTCTGCTTAATCTATCAATTTATACCCATCAAAACCACATTCCCTTTTCGTGGATTAACACAAAAAAGGAAAAATACAAATTGTAATGCCCTACAGCAGTGCGACAAAAAATTGCGCCAGTTATGTGCCGGGGTCACGTGTACACACAAATGTATTTTATTTTTTTTTCGTGCAAATAAACCGAGAAAAATTATGTTTTCAACGCTTCTGCCCTCCGTAGCTGAAAAAGCTGTGCAAACAAATGTTTCGCGTTGTTGAAAGGCAAATCCAAAAGAGCAAAGGGGCGAAAAAAACGGACCAAAGCAGTGCAGAGCTGAACATGAAAGCCGAAGCCCGGCCTGA
Source organism: Drosophila oshimai (assembly GCA_018150695.1). Lineage (NCBI taxonomy): Eukaryota > Metazoa > Arthropoda > Insecta > Diptera > Drosophilidae > Drosophila > Drosophila oshimai. Next base: position 49,866 of record JAECWM010000305.1, on the reverse strand, counting down.
AGCGCTATTAGCCATGGCCAAAACGATGGCAAAAGGCTGAAAGGCGAGCCAAAAACCAAATCCTTTTTTTAGATTTTTTATAAGGTGCCCCGAGACTTTCTTTTATTCCCATTTTCGAATATTTTTTTTTGCGGGGAAAGTAAGCTGTTCTAATCTGTTTGTCGTTGGCCGTCGGCTAAACGTGGAACGCAACCCATTTTAAATCCATCTCTTTTTTTTCTGCATCCTAATTCAAATCTCCTAATTCAACATTCAATTTCTTGATGATCTTAGTCAGGATTTTGGGGGATGACTTTAAATGCAGCTTAATTGCTTTTTGCCGGGACAAATGGCAGGTAATATTTTAGGACACCTTGAGCACATGCCGTACTCCGTGTTGACGTCACACGGTGGAGGCCGACAAACGTGGCCAGCTTTTGACTTTTCACTTGTCTTTCGCCCGAACGATCAAATATAAATAAACAAATGTATGAAAATAGAACTCGAAGTGGGGAAAATCGATTTCAATGCTCGCAATTAATCGAAGGGAAAAATGCCCGAGAAGGTGGATGAGAAAACGTGAGCTGGTTTATAAAACTCATAATCAAAACAGAATCGCCGACACTGACCAATAAACGTAATGCGGGTCATAAACCTCCAGAACCTTAAAATGTCTACACAGGAAATAAAAAATTTAAATCTTTTAATAAACGTTTAATAAATATGTTTAAAAAAAATATTTGCATGCTGATAAAATATCGTTATGTGTAAAGTTTAATATCAAAATTCTTTTCACAAGTAGTTATTTTTGCCGTTCTGTTATTAAAAAAAGTTATAAATAGTTTTAATTTAAATTTAACCATGGAAATACCAGTTGAATTGTATTTATTTTTGTTGTGTGCATAGATAAAGTTATGGCTTTAAACCAAATATTAACTCGGCTGTAAGTAAAAACATCTAGCTCCATGGAAAAAGATATAAAAGCTTACTCCTCCAGTGGGTGGAAGGGTCCACTCTTGGCCTGGGTTTTAATCAAAGTAAATGAATTTAAACGAAGCGACGAACAAAGTCCAGCGGCTATTTGCATAGAGCCGTCGCACTGAAATGGTTTTAAGTGAAAAAAAGGATGCGAATGGCAATGGGCGTGGAAAACAGAGAGGGAATGGAAATGGCTGGGGGAAAAGCAATAGGAAAAGCGGGGCAGAAGAGTGAGCGAAACGTTTTGCCAGCTCAGAGCGAGTCTGAAGTTGCTTTTCTTTATTTTATTTGCGCGGGGATTTGTCTAGCTGGAGAGGATAAGCGCTCTGTGTATCCTTTATCCTTTGTGTTTGCATGAATTTAATGCAATCCAAATATTTGTGGGCGAGAGTGAGAGTTTCGTTTCTGCCTTTTCCTTTTTTTTTTTCTTTTCATTCCCTTTTTCCCTATTTTCTGCTTCATCTTCGGCTGCTTTCCGCTTTGTAAATGGCTTTTTATGGGCTTACTGCCGGATGGCTTTTGTGGGGAGTTTTAAAGCTTCGTTTCATAACCTTTAGCATGGTATGGCATGGCATGCAAATATCTATTTATACATAAATACATACATACGTCTTCACGGGTTTAAATATAAATTTCAGCTGACAGGTATTTCAAAAAATGTATTTTTCAACATCTGCATAATCAGAAGTGTTTCCTGGAGAAGTAAACATTTTCTCAGCTGACTAATGAACTGGTTTTCATACTTTTTGGGCACACGGAATTAATCAATGCGTGGGTGGCAATCAATCAGCGCTGGCATTAACTCTGTTTTCTTTATTAATTTTCCGAATTAATGTGCTAAAATCTATTTTCTGCCGAATTTCAAGATTTGCCTTCAGCTATTTTTGGCTTAGTCCGAAATATATCGATTCGGCACACGCCATATCCCGCATATCCATAATCCAGAGCATTTATCATCCCACGAATTAGCATTCGCAGAAATTCATCGCAATGTGGCGCAAAAACTTTCTGTTTGTTTATGATAACTTGACATAGATCATAGAGAATAGACATATGCTGGGTCATAGAAATAGATGGTGGTGTTCCCATGTTCACATTTTTAAACATCTTTTCCATAAGGATATTTTACGAGGCAAAAATGGTTTTTCACCAAATATTTTTTTACACTTCAGCATATTTATTTTTATTGTCGGGAAAAGTGTAAAGTGTGTCTGCATGTCTGTATATAAATTTATGTGTGTTGGAATGGGGGGCGGTGTGGGCGTGACTGCTATCTCATGCACATTTTGTCACTGTCAGTCGACGATGGCATCATCAGCGTCTCTTCCACTCTCTATATTGTGGTTGTTGCCATGTCATTTCGCATTTAAATTGTTGTTGTCACTGTAATAAAATTCGCAAATCTAGGTCCATATCTACACATTTGCTATCCTTGAGCTGCATTCGCCGTGAAACAGAAACAAAAACACAAACAAGACAAATATTGTGCATTAAAGCAGCAATTTTTAATTTCAAACAATTGCTGTCGCCGCAGTTTGCATTCATATTTGGCCATAAATTTGCACAAAGCCACTAAATTTATATTGTCCAGACTGACAAGCGAAATGAAAAGTTTTAGTTTGCGAAATTGATGGATATTTCCCCTTGAAGAACTTTGCAAAGGGCAGATCGGCTCTTAAATTTAGAAAATAAAACCAACTAAATATAGAAATGCAGCTTACTGTGTCGAGGCTGTTGGCAACAGATTCGCCTGCGGCTACTATATTTTTAAGTATTTTACTGCAAATTTTGGCATGTATATTGTGCAATTTTCAGAGGTTAAATTATGGCTGCAGCTAATTTGTTTAATTTTAAGTCCAGCACTCCAGCTGTAGGGCACTCGAGCGGCCTTTGTTGCCTCTGTGTGAGCATTCAACAATAACAAATACCCTCTTTTCCGTACTCTCATTGCAGTTCGTTGGCTGGGAGGAGGTGCCACGACCCAACACTCGGGCCGAGATCGTCCAGGCCATGCGGCGCATAAGGGTGAGTATTAAGCATACGCCGTGTGGGACGCAAATGAATTTTGAATCCGGGCGAGTTGAAAAGTTAAGAGATTTCCTTGCTCACCATGTCGTGCATATCTCCGGCTGCCAATTAAAGAAACTTTTATCCGGGCTGAAGGCGGTTTTAAATTTCTAAACTCCCAAACCCGCTAAAATCAGGCAACACTCTCTGTTTGCCAGCATCACATACTTTGATTACAGTTACATACATATGGCCAAAAGGCAACGGAAGCTGGCTAAAAAGAAAAACCATTCTAGTAGCATAAAAAGTAACGAGGCTTGTTTATTCTTTCCCGTTTCCTCCATTCTGATAAGTCGTGCGTGCCCTGGCTTAAACCGTGTTAGCCCGGCTGACTTTTGGGGTGTGTGAGTATATGGGTTATTGTGTATTAGCCCTGTCTCTCAGCCGATGGAAGGAGGAGGAGGAGACGTTGGAAATTTCGCGCTTGTTATTGTCATGCCTTTGCCATTAAGCGAGCCGTCACAGGCAGTCAAATGTTAATTGAAAATGCTGGAATTACGTGGCCCTCTCATAACATACATTGCAAACATCTAATACAGATATTTTCTTAATTTTCTTTCGCACACAGTACGAGTGCAAAGTGCAGAATCTGAAGAAGCGAAAGGTCACCATCCACATATCGGTAAATGGCGTACGCGTTGTGCTCAAAAAGCGTCGGCGAAAAGTAAGTCAATGTCGGAATTTATGGTTTATTTATCTTAACCTATTTATTTATTTGGTCTTTAGAAAAAGAACTGGACCAATGACCCCGAGGAAATCGAGTTGCTCAATCATCCCATCTACAGAATATTCTACGTGTCCCACGACAGCAGCGATCTCAAGATATTCAGCTATATTGCGCGCGATGCCAGCACGGACACGTTCAAGTGTTCTGTCTTCAAAAGTCACAAAAAGGTGAGTTTCGATGTTTGTTTAAGGTTTTCCTTTTACTTCGTCCGCTGAAATGTTTATGACCGCAATTCGCATAATGCAGGCTACATGCGACTTACTTGACATTACCCAAACCCACTCCCGGTGCACATCGCACTGGCCCTGCCCCCCAAATGGAATCTCTAAAAATATGAATTCTGGTCTTGTGCAAAATGTCTACACACGTATGCATAATTTTGGCTTGTATCCAGCTTTGGAAAACTGAAACGAAAACAACTAGCGAATAAACAAAAAAAAAATGGTGGGTGCTATAAAGAGCAAAGTGCAGCTAATTAGATGTGCTATAATTGCGATCTAGTTTATGTTAATTAGTTGTGACTAAATTGGGTGGAATTAGCTGCGAAACCGAATTTAACCAATGGGTTGCAAAGATACAGTTTAGGTTTCCCTTTTACGTTTTCATATTTAAACATTAAAAAAAGTCTTAATTGTTAAAAAAAATAAAAATTGTTAAAAATCGGTGAACCTTTTTAATATGTTATACATTTGTATGTGAATTTATTTCATAATCTAGAATGTCCTCTAATATCCCTGCCGTTGATTGATTTTAAAACTTCTGTTTTTAAAAATCTTTCTGGAATCCTTACCAGCCGAGTAACTTTCTATGAATTTATGAGTCCATGGCTATTTTTCGCAGTCGATTAGGTCGAGTCTAGACCAATTTTTCATTGGCCATTACAGCGCATGGAATCTAAACAAACTCGGCGAAAAGTAAGGCGCAACTGTCCATCAGGCGGGTCGCCAGCCGGCGCGTTTATTTCCGTGTTATGTGGCCAATGCCGGTCCACAGATTCTCCCGATGTTCACGAGGCGACATCGCCCCCCATTAAGCTATGTCCGAGATTTGCAAAATAAATAAATCAGATTTTACTTTGTGAACGCCTGGGGGAAATGCATTTGCTTTGATTTCGAACCGAATGCGGTTTTTGATTAATTCCAAGTCAGAAATGTTCTAAATTTAATTTCGCAAAGTAAAATCCACGCAAATTTCTGGTTATATGCGTCTGGCCTTTAACTTCAGTCTGTAGACAATGTCAAACTGGCATTTCTATTTTTTCCATTTCTAATTAACAAGCGGGCTTCTGGGGAAAAAATTCCGATACATCAGAAGGCAGTCCGTGTTTTTGGCTGTCGAAATGCCTGACAAGTGACACAAGAAATTAAGGCCAGGAGAGTGGGAGCTGTAGGGGATCTAGGGGGCATTATCTACCATCTATCTCTCCCCCTGCACGTGCTGAAAATCGAGCATACGCCGCGTGCGTCAGAGGAAAGCTCTGGTGCACCTGAGGCATTAGATGTACCATCTAATTGCAGCGCCATTTGGAGAGAGCTGAATGAACACAAACACGGCCAGACAATGTGTTGAAAAGTGTATGATTTATGGCTTAGCAGGAGCAATCCAAAGCTGAAAATGGACGAAACAAACGGACAGCCCCTTTGTTTACTTCCGCGAAACACAAAGCAATGACGTCACAACAATAGCTGCAATCACGCATACGCCGAGTTGGACCGGCCTGAGGGGTTGAATATATGGCTTCGTTGGAACAGCGACCCAAACCAAAACAAACACAGCATGTAGCCAACGATCGGGCCAACAGCTGAGCGGAAAAGCTCGGGGGAAAAGCTTTTCCATTTAGCCGGCTACGAAGCGATCTATCGATCGGCGATCTCCTCTCTCTTATTTTGGTCTTTGTCCAGTGCGTTCTTGACGGTGCGCCTCTGCAGACGTGCGGAAATCAAATAAACATTTTACCACAGACTCGATATTCCAAATTATGCAACAAGTGCGTGAGTGTCGTCGGTGAAGTGAAGTGTGCATAAAAATATAATAAAATAAAACACCGTTGAAAATTGTAAATAAATCAAACAAATCTGATATTTCTGCCACCTGCATAAAAAGCCCCTTAAACAATAAAATGCCAACATCATCTGAAACAAGCAAAATAAATTCAGGGAATGACATGTCACAGCTTTAAAGAAAATATTTTAACATAGCCATAGATCAACATTCCCAGCGAGGCGAAAAATTAAATGTTTCAAAATGTGAAAGAAAAAAATCGTGGCTAGAAATTAAGTCACAAAAGTGTTTTGTCATTCGACTGCTGACGCCATTAAATGCTTGTGGCAAAAAAGAGAGCAACAAAAATACTGTTTAACAATGCTAAGGATTGAATAATGAGCCACAAGAGCCGAAAATTGACTAGAAAATTAATTACTAGCAGCACAAGCCACTCGAAAAAAGTTTGCAAAGTGCGGACAGTAATACGACTTAAGTAAACCGAAAAATTAACTAAAAGATACTACCATTTTGTGAAAGAAAATTTGTGTGTTTGTTTAAGGCCAAGTAAAAATTCATTCATTATTATCCAAACTTAGCTCAATGACGTACATTTTTCCAAAATTTACTGTTTATGCATATTAGTTGTTAATGAGCTCCTCGCGCCACAGGTAGCTCACGGAATTGGGGAGGCTGGTATAAATAAATATAAGTATAGTCAATAAGATGAACGCACACGTGATATTTTAGATGAAATATTTACGATTTTCCACTGGGTGCTAAGCTTTTTTATTTATATCTATATTTTGTATAGGTACAGTAAATAAGCTAAAACAAATTTGACAGCTAAGAAACCCACAGAAATATTTTCATGAACATAACTTTGTTCTCAAGTTTTGCAAATAGTTCATAGAATATGAGAAATATTTATAATTTACCTGTTGTCTGTGCAATTTATTAAGGCATTGCCTCGGGGAAAACCGCAACGTGCCTGACGCTCTCACATCTCTTTTCCGTTTCCATTTTCCCAAAAATGGCTGCCCCCATCGACATTCGCGTTGCTTTGTTTTCTTTCGTTTCTGTTTTATTTTTGCATTTAAAGCCAAAATAGATCCATTATTTTAATAGCCTACTTTAAAGTATTTCTAAAATCGAACAATGAAGAGGGGAAAAGACGCAGGTAGAGCGGTCAGGTGCTTCGCTTTGTCGAGTCCAACCAAAAGCGAATTATACCTATATACTTAAGTTTATTTCTTTTTGTATTTTCGGTGATGCTGTCGGTGTGTTTTATGGTGAAAATGTAAATTGAATTTTCAAGTGGCGCAGCCTGAATGACTAATGAGAACTTCATTAGTCCAGGGGCAATACCCATCCTGACCACGTGACAATGTGCACAATTTACGAGCTGCAGTTTTCCCAGTGGTAAACTGCAGCTGCGGAAGTGGCTTCTGCGGTGGCCTGCGACTGCTGGTGTGGCATCCTGACCACCGACGACTTATGGCCACAGTAAACACCGACCAGCTGGAGGCACGGGCACGGGCACAGGCACGGCCAATGGCAATGGCAATGGCATTAAAACGGTGCCATAAAACCCAAACCAGAACAGGCACACCGATTTTCTGTAAAAATTTTCCCTTATGACTGGCACCGCGGGCAAAACAAACAAACTGCCAGATTTGATTGTTGTGCAGAGTAAAAGGGAAATTAAAATTCAAATAAATACATAAAACAGTGCTAACAAAGTCGCTTTTAACGCCATAAATTTTCAAGTTGTTTTCCACGAAAAGCCACGAAATGTTCTTTTCTCGTTCTTATTTATTTAAGTTTTCATTTCGGCTTTGCTGTAACGAATGCAAATTGCCACACACTTTATCCGTTTATTTTTTATAGTTCTTAATTTGATTTATGCGAAATTGCACAAGCCACACAAGGGAGATTCTCACATGCGTGGACTCAGTCCAGATAGACAAACAGTTGCCACCTTCCCTAAGACGGATTTCACACGGCACACGTGGCGTATGCGCAACGCTGAAACGTTGAACTGACTGATAAAATGGCAGAGTGGGATAATTTGACGGCTCTTGAAAATTCACCTTGAAAGAACTGTTAAATGGCCGAGCTGTTGGTCTTGTTTCCCAGAATTCTCAAACATTGAACGTGCTGTAAGCATGCTTCCCTTCAGTCTCAGGTTTGTTTGGCTTCTTGCGCAACAAGTGCTGTCATTGCTTGTCAAAATAATTCAAATTGATGTGTTGTTAATGTCGTTCAGGCGAGTGCTCAACCTGCCGCCACTGAAGTAGCCCTTCAAAGTGCTTGAGTGGTGGCCAAGTTTGCTCGAGAATCCCCTGAAAGGGGAAACCACAAAGTTATTCGGTAGCTTAGCCTTAATTAGTAATGGAAAGGTGTTCAGCATTTTCGTGACTGATGTCTGAGCTATATGTTTTCGTTTTGCATTTCGTTTTGTATATATATGAATATATGTATTCATCTTTTAGTTTTGCATTTCGTTTATTTATGTATACATGTTGGTGTACATTATGTATTATAAAAAAGTATGGGAAGGTTAGATGGCTTCAGGTGCTTGGGCTTTTTCTGTTGGTAAGATTTTGAATTAAAAATATATGTTCTTTGAACAAAATGTGATAATTACTCGACTTAAAACAAACTAAATAAATAAAACAAAATTGGTGGTACCTTTTTTTGTACTTAATTTTCAGTTAGTAATGTCTCAACGCTACAAGTACAGTCTTATTTTTATTGCGTTAGTCATTATAATCCATGAGCAAATATATTTTGTAGAAATAGACCTTTAAAAATGTATCCTTAATTTAAAATTGCAACTGGGATTCTGACTCAGTGGCAGAAAACCAATGCAAATCATTCGCTTGATTGTTGATTGACATAAGTTTCGCCTGCTGGCTAACCACAACAATACTGAAATCAGATTGACAGTTTGCTTTTTTTTGGGGGGGTGGTGTTCTGAAAATGTGAAATAACCCGCATGCATGCGGCAGAAATATTCGGAAAATAACCCAAAAATATACTTTTCCAATATGTAGGCAACATGAACAGTTGCAAATAATTCGATATACGAATAAATGAACACGCAAAAAAAACAGCATCAAAAACAACAGCCTAGGGGTGAAAGAGAAACATAAACAATATATATCACCTCGCAGGTGTGAAAAATGGCGCATTGGCGGTGTGTGAATAACCTGGATCAAGGGAGCGAACCCACAGACAACAGCGAACCCTAAGAAAATTATGAAATTAATAGCCAACTAATTGGCCGACTGAGAAGCGAAAGCAGTGAACAGCATTGAACTTAGTGGAATTTGTGTGAGCAGTGACAAATTGGCGAGCAAACGACCTAGCGGACTGCGGACACATTTCGCAGATCATCGAACTCTGGCCAGCTGCTGTGGCCATGAAGCACGAGAAGACCCTCGCCATGGCTGCTCCGCACAAGCAGCGAGCGGATCATTCCGCCTCAGTTCCTCGTAGTCCCATCACCAAGGCCTTTGACTTTCTGCCCTGGTCAAGGAGTCGCAGCAAGGTCAACATGGCCAAGGCACAGAATCAACAAACGGAGCAGCAGGCCTCGGTTTCCTCGGGAGCCGCTGAGAAGCCATCGGAGGTGCACTACCACAGGAACATCTTCCGCAGTGGTGGTGGCCTTATCCGGGATATCCTGGTGGGGGATAAGCATCTCCAGCTGAAGGACAAGCCTCCACAATCCCCGGTTCCGTCGCACAAAAAGAAACAAAAGCAGTTGTCCCGGAATAAGAGCTTGGACATCCGGGAACTTATAGGTTGCGTGGAGCGGGAAATGGCTCCTGCCACAGGAGGAGGTCCAATAGGTACACCAGCACGATTTATAGACGACACCTATATAGACACCCACAAGCCCAAGCACATACTATTTAATGATGATGAGAACACAGTGTACATTATCAAGAAAGAGCAGCCGGTCGCCAAGTCAAGTCACAAGGCTAGCAACTCAGCAGCCTCCTCTGCTGCCCAATCTAATGGAGATGTCCTGAAGGCCCGCCTGAAGTTCAAGCGCTTACCCGGAGATCACTACGAGGCCTCGCCGGAGGCTCTGCGACGTGCTCATCTCCTCCACCAGCGATCCGAGCAGCGTCACCAGCTGCAGCGACGCAAGAGTCTCAGCGATCAGCACAGCAGCTCCAGCCTCAGCAGTGGAGGGGGTAGCAATAATGGAAGCATCATGCTGGAGCGCCCCAAAACCGACAAGCCGCGCAAGAAGCTTTCCTTCCGAGAGCCCATCATAGCCGGAGACCAAATGCTCCCGCTCATCCTCACCGAACAGCGACAGGCGAGACAGAGGCGTCGCAGCTCGCCCCTGGAACGCACCAGGGGTGGTGTCCCACTGGAAGGGGTAGCTGCTGGAGCCGACTGTGATAATTTATGCAATAATCGCACAAAGGATGCAATTTCCTGCGGCTGTGCGACGAGCGATCCGGAGGTGGGTTCAATGCAACAACGGGGCGTATGCGTAATGCGCGACTCCTCGCAGCGACAGCTTAATTGCTGTCGATGGTCGGGTATATCTTAATGGAGGGTTTGCCGTCGTTGCCATAATGCAATTAAATTAATCCCCTTTCTCTCTATCTGCTTAACTCGTTGCAGTCCCAGGCCATGCGCATCGTTCGCACCGTGGGACAAGCCTTTGAAGTGTGCCACAAATTTAATCTTCATAAGAATTCCCTGGAACCCAATGACGAACGCTCCGACATATCCTCCTCGGAGCTGCTGGATGTGGAGCAAATAAGCGAGCAGCAGCTCAGCGAAGATGGCGAACGAGGCGGCGGCGACAACGAGACGCCGAAAAAAGGTGAGTGTCGTAAAAAAAAAAGAAAAACAGGAAAATAAGATAGGAGGGAACTGGGAAATGGGTCGTTGCCTGGCCAATAAATAAATGAAAAGCTTTGGCTGTCGACGCCGTCAGCTGCTTCCTGGGTGAATCTCTGGAGCCTGGACGCTGGTCGCATTAGTTTCCTATTCATTTTTGCATTCCAATGCAAATGTCTGCTCTTTAATTTCGAATTCAGTTCGATGCGGCGAGCACGGCATTTGCATTTAAATTGCATTTTATTCTCCTAGGAGGTTGTCAAAGGAGGGGAAAGAGTTCCATTTAAAGTTAACTACCGCGGAGAAAACAAAACTTTTAAATTAAACATTAAAGTCTTTAATTTCAGTCCAAACCCAGATGATATATATAAACCAAGTGCATTTAAGGCAGCTTAGTTTATTATTTCACAGTTTATTATTCCGAAAGTGAGGGTGCATTTTGCCTCTCACATTGTCCTGTTTATTTTGTTTAAAACTTTACAGTGTTTTCCTTTCTTTATTTCCGTAAATATACAAAATGCAACTGCAGAAATGATATACACATATACTGTGTATTTACGAGTATATACACTGAACAGGCAATTTGCAATACCCGCCGCCAAAGTAAAATCTACAATATGAAAGATGACTGCGCATATAAGATGAAAATATTAAAGTAAAAATAAAATACAAAAAGAAAACAGAAAAGTACCGAGAACAGAAGCAGGAGCTTTCAACATACACTTTGGCGCTGTTAAGCAATTTCCACATATTGCTTCAATTTTCAATAATCTTCGTGCGGTTTTCCATCTTGAGGGGGCTGCCCCTCCCCTTCTTTTACACAGACAAGGCGTAGTTTGACGTCATCAACGCGTTGCTGCTGCCAAAAATAAGATGAACAAAATAATAATATTGAAAACCTCACGAGAAAAGCAATTCTTTTTGCAATCTTTTGTCTAAAACCATCCAGCGACATCATTCGCATGAAATTCGGAGAATAAATATAAATAAAAACGCCCGAGTGGGGCGGGAAAAAGTGCGTGGCAAGGTAGTAGCTACTTATCGAAGATGGATTATCTGCTGATACTTTCATCATAACCATGGCATCACCGAGTCATTGGATGCGGGAAAACTGAAACTGAATTTGTTACCAGGCGACACTTGAGACCACGAGCACACGTGGTGGCCACCAGTGTGTGGGCGTGCTCCCGCAGTCGTGTGCCAAAAATAATTTATTTATTTCAATATCCCATCCTCCCGCCCCATGGTCTTGTAATTTTCGCTATATAGTAATCTCCTGTCTGCGCTGGTTGACTTTTAAGTAGCCAAGCCAGCGAGTCGACACTGAAATATTGAATTATTGACACGTGTGTTTTTCTATGTCTAGGTGCCCTTCCTCTGGGTTTTGGAGAGATTAGTTCAGCGAGGTGGTAAGTTGGATAACATTTGGGGTCCTAGAAACTGAAAGTGTTGCCTTCACATCAAGTCAAGTTTTCATTTTTTAAAAAAAAAATGATATAAGTTATATAAATATAGTAAGCTGACATTTAAAACTTTTATGTGATGTTTATTAGATTTAAGTTCAGTTCAAAGTTGAAAAGTAAAAGATCTTTAAAAAAAATATTATTAAAAAAATATTACATATAAAAATAGTTTTGTTTTAAACAGCAGCCCAAATAGTTTACTACCATGCTAAGAAATAAAAATCTAATTCCGAAAATTGTTTATTGCTTTTGGCCTTCTAAGACTGCAGGTCGTGTTTGTAATAAGCAGGCCATTACGTTAATCAACACCTTACATATTATCTTTGGCTAGGCAGTTCGGAAAACATTTATATCCTAAACAGAATATAATATAGATTTGATATAAGTAGAAGCTGAACATTTGGATTACTAATTGTTGTTTCATGTCACAAAGTCGCTTTTGCAGCTGTTTTGTCGAGCGTCTTCGAGCTGGTCCCTAATTGAGTATGATGTATTCCTCGAAATGGGTCATTTGGGTTGTAAAAACGGGCTAAATTTAGTCCAAGAAACATGTGTTCGCAAAGGTTCCGCATTTCCATTTTCCATTTCCATCTTTGAAGGGAATATAGCTAGCGAATTCCATAAATGATTTGCGAAAATGTTCGCAGTGAAAACCATCTGAAACGGCAAATTAATTTACATGCTGTGAAAGATTTTTACAGCACTTGTAGCAATTCATCGGCAATTAACACATTCCGCAGGTGCGAAACGAAACCGAGCCGCAAAATTTTGCCAACTGCCCATATACTTTACATATAAGATGCCCAATCCCTGGGTTCGGGGAAGAAATTTCTTAAATATTTGCCAACAAATCAAATTAAAATGGCAGACGTAAACAGATATGAACTTCGCTCGCAGCATCTTCACATACGTAGCGATCGCACGAGGGCCTAGATAATTGTTTCATTATTTATTGGGCAGCCAGCATAATCAAAACAAATATTGAACTCTAGACGGTGTAATTAATGGGAAATTAAGCGCGAAAGTGGCCGCCAGAGCAGATCGTGGGGCACTAGACCACCAGGTGGGCTGGCGGCCGTGTAGGGTGTCCCACGACCTTCACAAACGAGGACCAGTTGTTTATTCCCCCACAAAAAAAATTAAGATAATTTTAAACTTGATCTTGCAAAAATTTTATATTATATTAAATGTTTACCCATTATAAATAATATGTTTCGAAATATCTCAAAATACTGAATGATTTTTTCCGTGCAATCACTTAATTTGCAAACCTATTTATCCGCTATTTTCAGAGCACTTAACCATATCGCCTGATCTGAGCCACACGCAGCCGCAGCGACCAAACCACTTGGAGCTCATGCCATCGCATTCGAGTCTACGCAAATCGAACAGCCTGCTGGTGAGTAACTTACGTCCGTCATAATCATTATGGCCAATGGCCCGCCAATAATAACCAAAATAACAGCCATATCCTGGCGGGGTAATTAAAATGCCTGAATCTGCGCTGGCAAAATTTAATGAGCCGAAATCTCCGCCATACTCACATAATCAAAATGAAATCAAATACAATGTGGCCCACTGCTGGCCTTTCTGTTTAGGTAATAATGTATAAAATAATATTTCCCATTTGTTTATCTAGCAATGCGGTCAGGAGAGGGTAAACAAAATGGCACAGCAAAGCAATAAGATTCAGATTCAATAATTTTTTGTTGCCCCTGAGGACTGTCAAGGCTAAATAATATGTAAAACAAAGGAATGTCAGCTGTAAGGGGAAAAATAGCTCAGTTTAAAATTTTGCAATCCCAATTAACAGCCATTTTGTAATAAATCATTCTGAGATAAAACATACAGGCCACATAATATTTTTTAAATAGATCTAAAAATGTGACAGAGAAGTGCTGTTATTAATCGATAGTTCAGGTACATAAACAACAGCGCAGAAATTTCCTAGAAGAGTCATAAGCTTTTGTAGAAGGTATAAAAATGTTTATTATATTTTGAAAAGAACATTTTCTTTGAACAGTCAAAGTTCTCTTAGAAAACTCATGAAAATTTAATTGATCGTTTGGCCTTATTATCAAATATTGCCTGAAATATTTTAACATGAGAAGAGACTAAAAAGTGTTTTAAGCTACATTTCCTTAAAGTTTTATTGTGAACTAAAGTTTTTGAGATGTTCACCCAATAAAAGTGTTTAAATAATTCCATCAACTTAATTATATTTTGTTTTTTATTACTAAAAAAAAAATTTTACCATAATTTATGTTTTTACAAAAATCTTTTAAAAACAAAAACTTTAAAAAAACTTGTCTCTTTCCTTCATTTAACAGTGCGATGTGGACGACAAGTCTCCTGGCTCACCCTCCTCGCCGCGCTCAGAGATCACACAGCTGAAGGACCAGCTGGAGGCACAGGCTGGACAAACGCGCCAGGCTCTGGGCCAACTGATGATGGTGCGGGAGCAGCTCATCTCGGAGACCAATGCGCGCATCGAGGCGCAGGTGGGTGTCCACGGGAAATTCCCTACCCTCAAGAGATCTCAATCTTATCTTTTGGATCTCATTACTCTTTCCAGGCGCGCACCCAACAACTGCTGCAGCAGAACCGGGAACTCCTAGAGCACCTGGCCTCCTTGGGGGCCTACAACGAGCAGCAGAGTGCCGGACTGACGTCGGCCAACATCGGAATGGCGCCGCAGGTGAGTTCTGCTCTTTACTCTATTAGCTTTTGAGTTATGCGATCGTAAATTTGCGCTGATTTCAAGCCTATCCCAGCAGTGCGTCCTTTTTTTTGCATGTTTTTCTGTTTTTCTTGGCTGCCGTTTGTTTTTGCACGAGTGTTTATAGTTGCCCCCATTGTTGTGCGTTCTCGTTATTGTTGTGAAATTGAAAGTACTCGTGTACTTAATGCCCTGTGACCTTTCACCCCCGATTAGCAATCGCAGCTGCAACTGTTGCTGCAAGCCACCAGCAACAACAACAACCTGGCGACGATCAACCAGCAGATTAGCAACCTGGGCAGCATCAACCAGCAGCTGACCTCGCTGAGTCACCAGCTGAGTGGACTGAATCAGCAGAGCCAGCACCTCCAGAACCTGCAGCAACAGCAGACAGCTGGGACACCTCAGCAGCCCCAGTTGAACCCAGCCACACCGCCTCCAATAGCAGGAGGCAGCAGTCCGTATCCATCGATGAGCGCGCTGCAGAGCATCAGCAATCAGTTGCAGCAACAGCAGCAGCAACAGCAACAGGACGCATTGTCCAAGGATCTGTTCCAGGTGAACCAGGAGCTGCTGAACCGCCTGCAGGCCTTAAATCTGAATGCTAATCCTGCCCAGAGCCAGCAAACGCCCTCGGCCTCGCCGCACAACTCCTTTTTCTACGTGAACCCATTGTCCTGCACACCAGCCACGCCCAATAACAACGCAGGAGCTGGAGGTTTCAACTACCTGACCTCACCTGCGGCCACAGGAACTCTGACACCCTCACCTCTGGGTACCATGAACCGCAACTCCTTTGCTGGAAGTTCATCCCTGAACGACGATATACGTCTCAGCATCGAGCAGAACCTGAACAACCTGGAGGAACAGCTCAAGGCAGCGGTCTCCAACGGTAATCTGGCTGGCCTGGCCTGCGGAGGATCGACCAGCACCCGGGACACCAGTCGCAGTTCCTCCACCCTGGACTCCCCATCCTCCCCCCGTCTGCGCAGCAGCAACAACAACATAAGTCCTGGAGGCAGCAATGGCAACCAGAACCAGAGCCAGAGTCACAACCACAATAGCAACAGCAACAGCAACCGGGAGACGCGATTCAATACGGTGCTACTGAGGGTAACCGATGAGGCGGGTCACCAGCGAAAACTCTCAGCCACTCCCAGTTTCATTACCAGGAGCACCAGCGAAAAGGTGCCCAATCGCAGCCAGATGATGAGCCAGGTGCAGAGGACCACCTGGGCCAGGCACACCACCAAGTGAGAGGACCAGGCGATAGGCTAAATAATTGAAAGCGAGATTGAGGATCGAGTGAATGGGTGGGTGGAACAGTATTAATTTAGGAGAAAACCCTACTTTAGTTTTGCATTTTAGGTGTCCTAGCATTGTGTGCCAATTATTTGCCCAGCTCAAAGTCTAGTTAAGTGTAAACTATCTATTTAGCATTGTCTACAAGCTCAAAGTGTGCCAAAGTTTGGAGTTTGGCCAGGGAAACCTTAAGTAAAAGTATTTGTGAAACATAATCTTAGCATATCAGCAACGAAGAAACTTACTCAAGTTCGTAATAATCGTTTCAAAGTATTTTCTCTCCCCCAAATGAAATCTATATCTACCTAGTTGTTAAGCTAATGAGTCTAGTCTAAACTGGTTAAGTTGGATACTGTTATTTTTGTAAACTGTTGTATTTTAATTCAATTTATGCGTGACCCGCATAGGCTTTCCCCGCAAACAAGAATGCAATAAATGTGACAAATGCATTAAATAGTTGCAGGCAAAGGTTATTTGTAAATTACAATTTCAGATATTCGGTTGAATATGAAATGGAATGGAATGCAGGCAGCATAATTGAACGGCAAACAACAGAAATAATAATAAAAATGGCATAATTATGTAAACACCCTTGGCGACTGTTTGGATTCGTTTATATATTATCGTTAATAATTGAAAGTTAACGCCAGGCTGGGCAATTTCCCTAATGACTTTTCCGACAAAAACATGCAGCCTACTTTTAAGCGCATTAAGCATCCGCCCCTTGGGACAGGCAGTGTATGAATTTCCCCTGGATAAATGAAAAACGATGCTGGGGCTCCAAGAAACAGCAGCAAAAACAAGTGTCGCCATTTTTCACTCCACTTGGTAGTTGGTTTTTCGCTTTTTTTATTCTCCAGTCGCCCACGGATTGCGCTGGTGGGCAGCAATTTGCGCACATAACTCATTTGCATAAATTTACACACTGACTTTACTTATTCCCTCCCGCTTTACGCTCCCAATCCCTCAGCTATCGTCGACGGCGAAAGTGGCACGGTGGTTCCAACAGCTGCCCTGGCACACTGCCTCCTTGTCCCGGCCCGAAAGCGGCTTCGTTTCCGGCGACTCGCGCTCGGAGAAGTATCAGGAGGATCATTTCTACGGAGGCATTCAAGCCAAGGAGACGGATGATTTATGCGACGAATTTCTGCTGGTGGAGGGCAGCAGCACCATTTGGACAAAGCTGAGCGCCAAAAAGCGTCGTAAATTGCTCGGCATGCGGCTGGGCAAAGTGACAACGTTCTAAGGTCCCTCGTATTTCCGTAATGTGTGCGTTTATTAGCTGTTAAGTGGGTTTTTTTTTAGCGTAGCCCTAAGTGTACGTTTGATAAATATGCGTAGGCCTAGCTAGTATGAAAACCAATAGACTAAAGGACCAAATTATCCCAAACGATGCGGAACGAACGACATGCTCATTGAGATGCCATGCAACAGGCATATACATACATAAGTCAATTAGCGAGCATAAAGCTTAAGCTCAATGTGTATTTAAGTATTAACTAAATGAAAGTATTTGGCCAGGCAACCCATAGAGAACCTCGTGGCCAATTCATTAGGCGAACAAACCACGCACATTAATCATACGCCACGTAGCACACCCACGTCGCCCACTGCCAGAAGCCAGAAGCCAAAGAGCACTTACTGCTTAACTTGACCAACTTTTCGTGTACAAGAAAAACTGGTTATTAAGCTAAGCAAACACAGCAGAGCAGAGACCAGAGACAGAACAAAAAATAAGTAAATACGGGATAAACAGGAAACGCAGGAAGGAGCTTTTCCTGCAGTCAGAACCAAAAAGATCAAATGTTTGTTATTCATAAATTTCTGCCAGCTTCACCGTTTTTATGCATAAATCGATTCTACTTTTACGCTTGGCAGTCCCTTCCTTTTCCTTTTTATTTGGGGTAACTCTATAAATTTAAGTCAGCTGCTGTGGGATGTGCAAACCGAGCTTGCGGCATACGTGGCGTATAAGCGATTTACTCAAAATTTATGGGGATCCGTTGGCTATAAAAAGCGGGGTCGGTAAGGTAGCTAGGTAGATAGTTAGCAAGCAACAAAGGTGTTGTACAGCATACAGATTGTACTTCAACTTTGATGGGTTAAGTTAGGAATAGTAAAACCAGATATCTTAAGGTTAGTTGAATATGCAGGGACTTCTGCGCAACACTGTGACAATCATCGGGGGTAAGCGAAATTTTGCATTTCAAATTTGAGTGAAGCTAAAGCCGGTCAAATGGTTTTCAATCATCATCAAACTCAGTCGAGTTTTTATTGCATTATTTGGAGCTTTTCCGTTTACTGCCTGACATCACAATGAAAATACGATTTTCCTAACGATTTTATGACATTTGCAATTTAGGTACGAAATTTATAGATGCAAAAAAAGCACAAATTAAAATACGTAAAGTGGTTTTAGTTAATTTATGCAAAACGATTTTTGAGACTGAACTGAAATTTGTACTAAGCATAAACCAGGACACACAAACACATGCATACATCACCCACACTCACGCATTCCACAAACACAATTGGCGACAAATAGGAAAAGTTTTTTATAAGCTACTTTAGCCTAACATACCCAAGTTAAATTAATATTAGTTGCTCTGCTTCAGCGCAATAGAATAAAGTGAAAATAATAAAAATTAAATGCAACATGCTGGGCTACACGTCCTTATCCAGCTCCTGCCATTTCCACTGCCTCCGCCGCTGCTGCTGCTGCTGACACTTTACAGTTCAATTAATTTAACGCGCTTTGCATGTAATAGAAAGGCATTGCATATCAGCAGGGGCAGGACATGGATATGCTAGGACATGAGCAAGAGGAGCACACCCCAGCAGGTGGGCTTGGCTTGTGTGGTAGGGCCCTGCCAGCTAACAAGCGCATTCTGGCCAAGTGGGAGCGTCGTGGATGAGAGATATCTCATCTACGCAGTCGGCAGTGGCTCGACTGGGTAGTACCCCCCACTGGGAAGGACATTTATTTTCAGCTTTGGTGAGTATCTTATAGGGAGAACTTCATTGTCAGCCTTGCAATCTTTATAGCAAGCAATTGACTACATTTAAAATTAAATTCTTTTTTTCTACACTATTTTAAAACCAGATTTTTCGACATTTATTTTTAAGTTGACCAACGGCTTATATTTCTAAGTTAATGCGTAGTAAAAAAATTTAGAAACTTGATGGGTTTATTGATCCTTTAAAATTAAGACAGAGTTACAGAGCAAAAATTAGTATCGGATAAATAGTTTTGATAAAAAGTTTCGCTTTCAAAACCCAAGATACTCCTATACTACTGGGTATCCAAATTAGAAACAAAGTGAAGGCACCTTTTGTGCGCTCATAATTAAGGACACAAGCCAACGCAACGCACTAATGGAAGGCGCAGAATATAAAAATGAAAAAAATGAAAAAGTAAAAATGAAAAATGGCGTTTGTTCACATGGCGAATGGGACATGCGATATTTTGTTTTCGGGGCCGAGCTGTTGACACTTTTTGGGGCCGCGGCAGACATAATTACACAGAGGTAGGCCGAGGGATGACCCTGAAAGCAGGAAGTTCACTTTGTGTCATGTGAGTCCCAGTGACAGCCAGGAGAAACAGTTGAAAGTGCCGCGTGTCCTGTGTCCTGTGTGCTGTGTCCTGTCCAACGTCATCCTCTCGCCAACACACATTCATGGACACTTATCGCGTGGGTGGCGCGTTTAATTCACATTTTATTCTTAGTGCCCGTGGCTGCGCGCGTAATTGTTGCTTCCAAGTCCCGGCCAGGATACACGGATGTAGTCAGTTCGCGTTGGCGCTGCACGGCGGACGTGTGCGCGGTGAATCGCGTTTTCAGTGGGTTTTCCATTTGCCCAGCACCCACCATACCACTTGGCCATGCAGAACGAGGAGTTATCCGGAGAAGGAGCTGCGGGGGCTGGTAGCTCCGATGCCGCGAGAAGTCCCCCAGCCGCAGCTCCCCGACGACCAAAGCCCGGAATTCTGCGCCTGGACATCGGCAAACCGCGACGCTCATCAGGTGGTTCCGTCGACTTCCGCTGCGTGGGCAGCAGTAGCAGCAATGGAAACAACAGCAACGTGGCCACTGGCGCCAACAGTGAGGTAAGTGAGCATGATTTACGGCCCGCCAGGGAGTGCTTACGATTTGGCCTGGCCAGTGGACAGTGGACAGTGGACACTGGCATGTAGCCATTTTACGGAAGGGAACAGCACCCAGCTGCTGCAATAGCTGCCACTGCCAATAGACATAAACACCAATCGCACTTAACTGGCGGTCGCTTTTGGCCAGGTCAAGCAATGCATAGAGACCCAGTGGCTGTTAAATCATTTTTTACACCCGACAGTAGCCAGGAGGTTAGGTGGGAAAGTTCGAACTGATGCCAAAAAGGAACATAAGATGCGCTTTTATGAGTTCATTAAAAAGAAGTACGAACGGTTTTCTAAGGGCCGTCTAAAGACAATGACATAATTTATTTATAAAAAGTAACAAAAAATGAAGTAAATGGTTAAGAAAATGGGTAACTCTTTACTGTTGGATACTTGGAAATATATTAGGATTCCTTTTTATAATACTCTTTAAGTGACGCTTTTGAGGCTTTATAAAATTAAGAATTTTTCTACTTTTGTCCATTGATACAGACAATTTTTCTTGAAATAGTTTAAATATTACCTTACGTACAGAAATGTACACAAACATTTTTATCTTCTCTCTTAGAAAATATTTTTGTGTAATCAAATTACCAATCTATTTTTTAACCACCTTTTTTATTAACAAGGCTAAATTTGTAATCTTTCGATATTGTAAAATTATCCCAATGAACCCAAAAAAGTTCTCTTAAACCTAAGCAGCGGTCTCCCTGGTAAAACTTTTACTCAATTATAATAAATTCGCAAACTTACCTTGAAATACACAGCAAATCTCAGATCACTAGAGGTTCATACTTTATGGGACTTAATAAACAAGTTAAATCACTTGAATAGCCCAACTCGAGCAGGTGGCAACCCCTGTTTTCCGCCTGCAAATCACACAGTAAACTTCGTAGGCCCACTCTCGGCTGCAGGGCACAAGGGTATCCCAGTGTTCATTAGGCCAGACATGCGACAACAGCTAAAACCAAGTGGATGCGGTGGACACACCCTGGACATTCTCAACTTTGGGTCGAGTGTGGAATGGGGGCAAACATTTATTTAGTCATAAAGCTGATGCGTAATCTCAACAAGCCAGGCCAGGCTGAGTGGGTCAGGAGTTTGTCACTTGGCACGTTCGAGTTTGTTTGGTTGCTTCGTCTACACAGCCCAGTCTCTCCGCTCCAGAACCCAAAACACAAAACCCAAAACACAGCTCCATAAAGCTCTGGATAACGACAATGTCCCAGCTGCAAGCGGAGGACAAGCAGCGGCGCTTTATCACGCGCAGCAGCTACGAGGGCGCCTGGGACAAAAATGTTAACTCGATGGATGGCTTCGGCACCTACCGCTATCCGGATGGGAGTGAGTACCGCGGCCGGTTCCACCAGGGCCAGTTCCATGGCTACGGTCACCTTAGGCTGACCCAGCCGTATCGCTTCACCGTCAAAGGGGAGTTCGAGTACGGTCGTCTGGTGACGATCGACGACATGTGGTTCGCCGACGGCCTTCATATCGAGGGAAGGTTCAACGGCTCGAAACTCGAGTGCGACGACTGGGACTACTTGACACCCAACGATCGACGTTATCATACGGAGCGTCGCTATGGCCAACAGCCGGTGGGACCCACCTCCCTTCTCACGGCCAAAATGCTTCCTCGTACCATCCCTCCAGATTGCTATGACGTGGAGGAGGGGATTTACAACAGCAAGACCTCTTGGATGACGGACCGACCAAGTCCTTTTCGCAGCAACATCTACGTGGGCTGTCAGCAGGATAAGGAGTGGATCAAGCGCTACTGCAGGAAGGCACGAACTGGTCATGTGATCGAGCCACCAGCCGGATTTTGCCGTCGCATAATCGAAAACAACCTGGCCACGGAGCGTTCCCAGCTTCCCCAGAGTGCAATCTATGTTCCAAGCGGAAACGTGGAACGGGAGCGCTACTACCACAAGCTGACCAAGAAGCGGGGAAGCCCCAAGGAACTTAAATCCTACCAAAGAAGTCCCGTACCCCATGACGATCCCGCCTGGGAGACGGAGCGGTGTGTACGTGCCTACGCTCGAGTTTTGGATCAACGCAAGCTGGAACAGGAAGAGTACGAGAAGCTGCATCCTAGCGCCAAAATGGAGGAGATCGAAGGACCCCGCCAATGGACCAGCACCTCGAATGTGCGCAACGCGGAGTCGGGTGGGGCCACCAGTTGCCAGTCGGATAGCTTTGGAGAGGATTCGATGCCCATTAACCTTAGGGAGGCCTACCTTACGGCCAACGCCATGTTGCAGAAGAGGTCAGCCGGCAACATCAACGTGGTGCAATCCCATCTGATTCGCCAGAATAGCTATTTGGATGTTGCGCGTTCGGTCTTCGAGTTGTAGATCACACAGATCTATGTGTTTCTATTTGTTTTCGAATTTCAAATTTTAGTTACAGCAGCACAGTGGGCTTAGGGTTCCTGTCCATTAAATAAATTATTGTTTGTAAGTTCTGAGACAAATTGTCAATTGTTTTGTTTGAGTTCTGGTAAAATGGCCACCGCTTTCCTTTTTCTCTAAGAGGGTCTTATTCATTTTATTTTGCCACCTAATTTGATTTGTCCCGTCGTTCTTAAGTTTTAATCCTTTTAAGAGAAATATTTTCCTTATTCGTTTCAGTATAAAAATCACTATAAAAGTTAGTTAAAAAAAAGTTTCCTTATTTTCTTTAAAATGATTTTATAACGGACACCCGATGTATGTGCAGGTACAAGGCAAATGTATTTACTTTATTACGGAATTTCGCCTATGTGTACAAGGTTTTTTACTCTTTAGTAGGAAATTCCTGTCCTTTGACGGATCCAGTCCAGTTGGCTGGTGATCCGAGCAAAGCCAGCCGGCAAGCCCAAGGTGCAACCGCTGGTGGCAACAAACTCAGAAATACCCACCAGGACGGATCCATCCTTGGTGACCAGCGGACTTCCTCCATCGCCGAAGCAAGTGGACCTGCCGTTGGGAGTACGGGTGCACAGAATCTGGTCAGAGACCACGTTTGATCCAAAGAACGAAACGCACTCGGAGTTGGGCATTATCTGCATATCGACGCACTGCAGCAAGTCGGTTAGACCGTTATTGAAGGTGGTCACACCCCATCCACAAGAATTGGCCCACCAGTTCTCGTATTGCTGGGATCTATAACTTAACGAAGGCAAGGCAACACTGTTGACCCGGCTGCTGAAAGCTTATCTGGGGAATTCGGACTAAAGCAAGGTGCTGGCTACCTGTGACGTACGAGCTAGAGCCCACGGTCACCGTGAACTGGGCCTGGCTGAGTCTGGTGGCTCCAAAGTAGATGGTGACTCCTGAGCTGCCCGTCAAACAAGAAGCGGAGGTAAGGATCCAGGTGTCTCCAATGATGGTACCACTGCACCAGGTGTGGCTCTGCTGAAAGGCCATACCCACCACGTAGGGTGCCTGCCCTTCGTAGGCCGGATATCCATTGGTAATAATATTTTCAAGTACTTCGGGTTCCTCCTTGGCAGCGGTGGCCACTGCCAGAGCTAAGACAACTACCAATAGCTTCATGATTCCCAGAAATTTTTGAGGCCCCCGTGTTCTTAGGGTGGTTTATATACAAAATTTCCTCGAGTGGGTAATTAGGCAAAATTGCACATTAGCGTGATTTTTTTGGTTATCTTGGGGACTTGAGACACGGTACTGAACGAAGTCTCCAACGGGCTTTAATAACCCTAATAAATATTAAAGCAAATTGTACAAATCCAAGATACCAGATAGGGAAATGTTCCTACTGACAGCTTGACAAAAAAACACTCAACATTTAAACACTTTTGTACATTTGTTTTCGTTACACAAAATATCAAAGTTAATAACGCGAAAATGGCCAAGAGGGGACTTAATACCTGTGACCCACGAGTCGAAGTCTTTGTGAGTGGAGCTAGATATATGGGCAGCTCCGACGATTTGGGCATGCAGGGACTTGGGACGTACATGTTTCCGGATGGCACCCGCTACATAGGAGAGTTTTTAAACAATCGCTTCCATGGAAAGGGCAACATTCAAATGCCCGACTCCTTGGGGGAGTCACCTATCAAGTGATCCACTGCAACGGCAAACTGACGACGATTGAGCAAATGAAATTCCACGATGAACTTTCCGTGGACTTTGAGATGACGAAGGATCGCTCGCTTACCTTTGAGTCGTGGCCGTATTGCTCATCCGTGGATCGTCGCTTCTATCTGGAAACCAAGGGACCCATCGAACCAGTCGGCCCAAACAAGTTTAAGACCAAAGACGGACCCAGTCCACCCAGTTTGGCCCGTAATGTTTTCGACCTGGGCTTCGGGCAGCTAAACAACCATGGCTTCATGCTGGACACAAAACCGTGCAGCACCCAGTGTTTTTATGTGGGCTGTCGTGAGGTCCGTCGCTGGATCCGGGAGAATTGTGCTCACGGACCTCTGTGGAACCGTCACCTAAAACAGGAGGTCAAGGCTCGCTTCGCCAGGGAGATCATCCAGAACAATTTGGAGAACGCGGGCTGCAGTCAGCTGCTCTACATGCCCAAAAGTCGCATCTTTCGTCGATCTTCGAGCCTGGATAGTTTCGAATCGCGAAAGTCAGTGCGTCTTAATGGGGGTAGCACCACAGACAGCTGCTCCTCAGAGGTCCAGAACATGAGGGTGCATCACTAGGACTTTCGAAAGCTGTGGAAGTGATCACAAAGCGAGAGCCACGTGACGCATTCAAAGGTTTGAATTCCCTCGGTTCTACTTTGTATCCAGCTTCAAATAAATATGGTGAATGGCTTCTCTAAATAATCTACCGCTTTATATTTTAATGCATTTGGTTATACTTTATATTTATTTATTGAGAACTGATGCTTAGGTTAGGTTCTCTTTGGCTCTCTACTTTCTTTACTCCACTTCAAACTAATATATTACTTATATATTATATAAAATTGACCCACATTCTAATACTAAGGCGTTGGCCATGTTAGGGCTCAAGATTTATGGCTAAACCGCGAAAACTGCAACCGAACATGGAAAGCCACTTAGGCCTACAAAAAGGCGTGGGTGTTTTTGGGTCAGCAGGTCCATCGCGGCATTGAACTTTGGCTCAAGTTCACCTGGACCTGCCGATGCCCCAGACTGAGGACTAGGCCACTGGCACAGCGGGTAATGAACCCATAATCGCCCAACATTATGCTACACGTGCGCTGGGGCGTACAGATAAATTTGATGTTAATTAAAGCCAGCGAGAAATCCATTTAATTAAAAGAGACGAAAGTGAAATCAGAGAAAGCGAAAGCGAAACACAAAAAAAAAACAGCGCAGGGCACCAAAACATATTTTAATACTGGGCGCTCCCCTGACACAAAGAAGGAAAAGCGGATAAGCGGGAAAACCCTAGAATTTTGCGATTTTCTTTATCAACCCTTGCATGTTTGATTTTCATTTACATGGCCAGGCCAAGAATACAAGGTGACTCAATGGCACACACTCTCAAACTCAGGCGGACACACACATTCTAAATGGACATTCGAAGTCCTGGCTGGTTACGCCCGGATACGGCGTTGTTATCACATGCCGCTGGCGATTTTTACACTCATTCGTCTTCGTTTCAACTGGGGCGAGGAAGTCAGCTACTAGCTAGCAGCTAGCAGCTACCAACCACCTGCCCCCCACAGATCCTTCCTGACCCAATGTCCTGGCGCATGTCCGTGTAAATTCCTTGGTTCAGCTATGTGTGTGTGTGTGGTTGTTTTGGGCACGTTTTGGCTTTGATAAGTTGCCCACGGGTGGGGCGGTTGGTCCTCCTCTGTCCGTTCTTCATTCATATTCATTCATTATTAGAAAAATTTAACTTTCGCTCGCTGGCTAGCTCGTTCCACCTGTCTGTGTGGGCCATTTCGTAGTGGTGTTGGTCGCTGTCCCTTTTGGATGATGGTCTTTTGCGCCTTGCTGGCCTGGTCAGCCAGCTAAGCCGTTCAGTCTGCGCACAAGGCTGCTCCAAAGCACACTAGCTAAATCCGGAGCACAAATTAGTGACTTGTCCTTACAAAAGATTTTCTTAAAGCACAAGAAGGGACACTACATAGAAATATCAATTTATTAATCACAATTAACTTACGAGTGCAATTAATAAGCAAGCAATTAAATGTGAAAGTATTATATAACCACATGCAAAGAGTATTACCCGTTACCAGTGTGATTTGAGTAATTAGCTGTCCCGGCACAGCACTTGAAAATAAGTTGCCCTAAGCTTTCGCCATCAATTCGTAGAACAACTCGGGAGTCACTTCGCCCCATCAACTATCTGTGACCTGGGCACCGCCATGCGACTTGAATAGAGGTGGCTGGCAAATGCAGAGCAGCGCCGATGCCAAGAGGGAATTCTACAAAGGACAAAAGGGCAGAAGGTGAGTGCTGCGAAATAAAGGATAAATTAATATCATGGAACACTTTCCGGCTTTCTGGAATTTGTATTAATTTTTATTGAAGAGCTGCATCACAGGAGGACCAAAGATCTTACGAACTGAACGGTATGCTCAGCACACAAAAAAAACTTTTTAATTTTGTCCTATTTATTTGGGAAATCAATATTTTTATTAAAGTTAAGAGACAAAAATCTCAGTTATTTAAGAAGCATAAATGGTGACACTGAAATTTCTAGGAAAATAATCAGATACAATTTATATTTAGTATTAAACTATTTTATATTAAATAACGTTTACAAAGTAGAAGCACTTATCTTAGATTTTAATTTTGAACGAAATTTTCTGTAAAGTATTTGTAAAATTTTTCAGTCTTTTTAGTATCAAACTTTTTGTTTCTAAAATTATATGAAATCATTATACCGCCTAAGAACCTAAAATAAATTATTAGGTAGCAATGGACTGAACCAAATCAAGGATTTTTTATTTGAATGACAGCAGA
Source organism: Drosophila oshimai (assembly GCA_018150695.1). NCBI lineage: Eukaryota > Metazoa > Arthropoda > Insecta > Diptera > Drosophilidae > Drosophila > Drosophila oshimai. The sequence goes on along the minus strand of JAECWM010000305.1, from coordinate 22,713 downwards.
TACGATACAAGATATAATTATTGTTTTGATTTACCCAACCTTCTGTGTGGCACCCTGTTAAAGACAAGTTCAAAGAATTTAAATTATGAATAGAAAAAAAATGGTGACATCAAAATAGTATCTTTTTATACTAAATGAAATACAAGATAGTGTATTACTTTCATAAATACAAATCATTTTAATTTATATTTGGATGCTATAATATCTAGAGTAAACTTTTTTGAAAGTGTACCAAAAAAACACCTTCTCCCATTCAGATTTTCCATTGCAAAACCAAAGCAGCGACGCCGAGAGCAGCCACCACGAGCCCCACTTCGGCCAGCATCCGCCAGGGATTGGATTCGAGGATGGCGGCGCTGGCGACGTTGACGATGAGGAGGACTACTCAATTTCCGTATCGGCAATAATGCAGAGACGTGCCAGTGTGCGGGGCTATCGAGGCAAACGTGGCAGCCGGAGCTCCCGACGAGCATCCAGTCCCATGGATCACGTGCTGGATAGTGTGGAGCGGCGACGCTCCAGTGTCTACACGACAAGTTCAGGCAAGTGCGGGCCCCATAAGTGTCCAAAACAGATTTCGCTTAGTTAACGAGCAGCGGCTGATGGAGATGGAGGCGGTGGCGGAGGCGGGTCCTCCAGTGGCAGCTAATCAACGTCTGGGGGCCTCTTATCCCTAATTTTTCATGCTACGTGAGGCCGTTTCGATGGCATTTCGGTGGCACACTGGGCGTATGTGTAATCTGTGCGCTTTGCTTTTGCAGAGGAGGGCACCAATCAGGAGTCCACGCAAGAGCAAATCTTTGAGAACATCCGCCTGCACAAGGAGGTCATACAGTCGGTGAAGCTCCAGCCATGGCCCATCCGCAAGAAGCTCAAGTTGGTGCGCCAGGTGGGTTGAAATGGCTTTAAGATGGGCGTGGACTCGGAAGGAGGTGGTGGGCCCAAAACTGGGCGCGTTCATTTTCACGCCGCTTGTCAGGTCGTTGAAAATGTAACGACCTCACCATCAAATCCACCCACTCATCAAATCCAGAGACAAACTTTTCGATTTCATTCACACCACGACACACACACACCACACTTTATCTCCCATCTTGTGCTCCACCCTCGGATTTTTAATGATGTTTGGACTTGGACCTGCGGATCTGGACGTGGATGTGGCTGTGGATGTGTTGACAGGCCAAAACATATGTGGCACGCCACGAGGGCGCGCTCCAGGAGCGCTTCGCCATGTCACGCAGCACCAGGGACTTGTGGGCGAGGTTTAAAATTTTAATGGCGGCAGTAAGTGATTTTCCACCCGTTCTTCTTCCAGTTCTCCGGCCGGAAAAGACTGCAGAATGCAAGGAGGGCGCCCCAAGCCATGCAAAATATTTATGTTTACACAATTTATGGGCCACTTTCCGGCCGGGACGGACATTCAATAAATCCGCACTCGCATAATTCACAGAGTTATGTGCACTTGGTTGCCCGGCTTTCTCGCTGGAAAACCAATTAAAATACGAACTTGCAGCTTGCAATTCCTCGAAGACATAACTCATAAGGTAAACCCTTCTCCCATTTTCCTCCTAGCGATGGAGGCACTGGAAGCGGGAGACGACCAGCTTCCTTACAGTCCTGATTCCCTGGGAGCTGCGCATCAAGGAAATCGAGTCGCACTTTGGCTCCGGGGTGGCCTCCTACTTTACATTCCTGCGCTGGCTTATGTGGGTCAATATCATGATTGCCATTCCGCTGGTCGCCTTTGTCATTGGCCCGGAGGTGGGTGTCCTCAAAAGTATCCAATTTATTTACACATTTATGTTTCCGCTTGACTGTCTTCCAGTACTTTGCCACCAAGCACGGCGAAACGGATCCCAGGAAAAGGATGTCCGACCCGGAAGCCAGAGTGGCCGGCAATCTTTTCACTTTCTGGGAGTTTGAAGGTTACCTGAAATATTCACCAATGTTTTATGGGTAAGTTAGTTGTCTTAAAAGACCCTTAAGGTTCTGTTTTAAATAAACTTTTTATAATTCAGGTATATAAACAATGCAGTATTCTAGTGAAATATTAAAGTGTAATAGAGAAACTAAAAATAACTATAAATAGACAATTAAATATCTCATACATTTTTTAATTTAACACTGCTACAACGTTGTTTTTACAATGTTAAACCCTGCAGGTTCAAAAACCTTGTGTATTTTAATGGATTTATTTAATTATAATTTTTAGCAGCAAAGAGAGAACTATATTAATTGCTAGCAATATCCTCGTACCATCTTTCCTCTTGTTGCCTTTCACCAGATACTATTCAAGCACATCCGGCATTAGCACGTCCGGGTATAAGCTGCCCTTAGCCTATTTCCTCACCGCCGTTCTGGTTTATATCTACAGCTTTGTGGCCACGCTGAGAAAGTGAGTATGGGGGTCAATGGGTCGTGGGCTCCAGTGTTTGGGTAGGCACTTCATTAAATCCCTGGTCGTCGAAGCCGCAAAAAGCAAACTAAATGTCAGAATGCTCGTTAATTAATTAAACAACACTGAAGCGCTGATTAAATAATACAAATCTTGGCACGAGGCGTGTATGGGGGCCGAAAAACTTTCTACCGCCCCGAAAGCGAAGAAAACAGAAGGAGCCAACGCATTGGCCATTATGATTTACGCACGCATACGAACAGACACGTGCAAAGGCGGAGACGGAAACGGAAATGGCAAAACGCCATTTTGACCGTGCGGCCATTGGGCGGCTCGCTTTAATGGCTTTGTCGGCATTATGTTGATTTCGTAATTGAACAAAGTAGCAATGTCAACACTGACCTTTCCGCCCGCCACTTGGCCACTTGGCCGAGCACGTGCTCGACGTGCGTGAATTATTCCGATGCCAGTGCCAACAGGAATTGTAAAAGGGATTGCCTAGATTTGAGCACAAATTATGGCTTGTAAGGCGGCAAAGGCTAAAAGTTTTTCCCGTTTTCTGTCGACAGAATGGCGGAAAACTCCCGCAACTCGAAACTTTCCTCGAAGGACGACGAGTGCGTCTTCTCGTGGAAGCTCTTTACAGGCTGGGATTTTATGATTGGTAAGTGGCCAGGCCAGTTCCGGACTGCTGTGCCTCATCTTTTGCATCCCCCGCAGGACACGCGGAAACGGCCCACAATCGCATCGCTTCCGTGGTGGTCGGTTTTAAGGAAGCGCTGCTGGAGGAGGCCGAGAAAAAGAAGGATAATCGCAAGTAAGTCGCGGCCAACTAAAGCTATTTACTTACCATAATCGATGCCCCGTCTCCTTTCAGCTGGCGGGTGATACTCCAGAGGATACTGGTCAATATCCTGGTGATGGGACTGCTGGGTTTGTCGGGAGCCACTGTGGTGCTGCTGGTTAATCAGTAAGTGAATGGGACAAAAGTGCGGGAAAATGTACACTCCAAATTAAATAATAAATATGTATATGTAAAGTAAATGTTTAATTAATTTCAAGACCATTAAGTTAGTTTAAAAGACAAAAAGGTCAAAACTAGCTGAACAGACAAAATTTACCTTTTAATTTCCCATTTCTATAACTTTTTTCTTTGTGCAATTCCCTTGACTTACAGCTCCGAGGATTTGGCCAAGCACGACAACTGGTTGAGTCGCAATGCGGTGAACGTGACCATGACCCTGCTCTCCTTCTTTCTGCCCATGATATTCGAGGCACTGGGTCTGTTCGAGAACTGGCATCCCAGGCAGCAGCTTCGACTGCAACTGGCCCGGTAAGTTATGAAGGAATTTAATTTCACTTAATTGGATTTATTGTAAGCTCTCTTACTTGGCAGCATTATGATCTTGAACATGCTGAACTTGTACTCGCTGATGTTCTCCTTCATCTACAAGATCAACAGCAAAGAGAAACCCTTGCAGATGCTGAAGCTGGAAAACGAAACGAACACCATGGAGCTGAGCAATCTGCTGAGTTCGATTGAGGCTTTGAGGGCCATGACGCCGACCACGTCCCTGTTTAGTGATAGCACATCGGAGGGTCTTTTTGATGAGTCCACCTCGAGTGCGGGATGGGGTGAGGAGGGTGGCGGCACCACTGACGGCCTCTTCTCGACCACAGCAGCTGCCGCGTTGATCTCAACCACCCTGCAGCGTCTCAAGTGCTATAACATGACTGTTAAATGCTCAAAGCCACGTCGCACCATCTTCAGTGCCAAGAACTTGGCCACCACTCTGATGGTGCTTAATCTGACAACTCCAGCCTTGGTGCCATCAACCACTTTGCCCACAACATTGCCCACCACAACACCAACAACTTCTACTACTTGGACAACCACAGAGGCAACTACTACAACAACCACGTCACCTTGGACCACTTTACCGCCTTCGACAACAACTACTGAAGCACCAACAACGACTGAAACAACAACCACAGAGGTTCCGACAACAACCACATTAATAACCAGCACTGCCACAACTAATTTGGTTACTTTAACTAATATCACAGCTACCGAATCAACAAAAAATATTGCAACTCCAAACTCAACAACTAATATTGCCACTTCGAGCACAGCAGCCAGTTCCTCTGTTTCCCCAACCAACAGCACCACAAAACTAACTACAACCACAACAACCGAAGCACCCAAGCCGGAGGATAACTTCTTCTACACCACTGGGGACGATGAGGGTTCCTACGACTATGGCAGCGATGAGCCACTGGCTTCCGCCTCAGCTGCCACATCAGATGCACCGGACAATTATTCCGATTATACAGATTATAACTCTGAGGGACCGTCAGAAAGTGAGGATTTCGACGATCAGCTGAGCACTGACCAAGCGGACGATCCACTGGCCAAGGTTTTGGAACAACTGGATGAAGAGGAGGTAAAGGCACGCAGGAAAAGGGCACTGGGTGATCCACCCATTTGGAGGACCAGTAAGTACAGCAGGAGACATCGGAATGAGACTGCAGGAACCACTGAGGCGGGAAATGCCACACCCAGCAGATGGCCCATTTATTGGCCACCCACCAGACCAACCGCACCAAGCACCACCACGACGAGAAAGCTTCCGAAAGGAATTCTAACCAAAGAAGAGTTTGAGAGGCTCAAACAACTGAAAAACAGGCAAACCACATCAACAAGTACAAGTACCACAACCACGAGGAGACCTAGGAGAAGGTACCGAACCACAACGCCAGAAATGTCAAGCACCACCGACGAATATACATCATCAACGGAAGGTGCCACCGAATCAAGTAGTCCAGAGAGCACCACAAATGGGTTTGGGAGTAGTAGCACCACCTCTGAGGACGACGAATACACCTTTACCGACCGATATGGCAAGACCCCGTACTACATTGGCTATGGGGATATAGCGGAGATCGGGAGTACCATGTACTATGACGAGGACAGCGAGTACCTCGAGCTTTGTGTGATTACCATATGCCCCAAGGGGGACGATATCTTTGGGACTGGATTCAGCACCACCGACAGTCCGGAAAGCACCACCCAAAGCAGCGACAGCAAGCAGCTAACCACCGTGAAGCTCACTCCGCTGGAGCGGAAGCAGAAGCGTCTGAAGGAGGTGCAGCTGGCGATTAAGCAAATACAAACCAATCTGACTACCATGTGCTGGGAGACCTCCTTGGGCCAGGAGCTGTCGAAAGTCATCGTCTTCGACGGGGTGAGTGCAGGGGTGTAAATAAGGGGAGACCAAGGAGCAGCTGCCAACTGAGCAGTGCCAAAGTTGCCGCAGTTTAAAAGCAAATTTATCACCATGAGCTGCTATCAATTTCCCCTGGCTCCCAGCTCGGAAGCCACTGCTTCTGTATCAAAATCTATTTAGCCTTAAATATGATTCAACTCAAAAGGGAGTAGCTATGAGCTCTCTGGGCGTGAAAGCCCGTTTAGCTAAATTATCCGGAAAATTTAACGCAAAATTTGTCTTCCGCTTCTGCACTTCAGTCTCTTTGTGTTCATTTTTTTTTTTTTTTATGTGCTTGGTCATGGGGATTTTGAAATCAAATTTTTGCGCTCGTCTAGCAAACCAAAATCTACTTGACTTAAAAGCCCAAACGATTCGAAAAAGAAAAGGCAAAATTGGTGGCAAAACGAAAGGCATTTTATCATAATAATCGCTCTCGGTAGTCGAATCGCAGCTGGGAGCCGGAACAGGAACTTGGAACTGGGGCGCCCTTCGATTTCCTGCAGCCGAAAATTTACATAAGCCATAAGCATGATTGTGAACTTTGGCCCCCGAATGCCAACTTTTATTTGGCCATTTGCCACGTCGAGTGTCGATTGCCATCCCATTGGGCTGTGAACTTTTAGTCTAATCGTAAACAAATTCATGGAATTGCTAAAGTTTTCAAGGTCAGCCAGTTACTTTGGCTGCTGCTGAGTTAGGGACACGGTGTAGATATCCAAGATAGTCAAGTCAATAACCCTACCGCTCAGACTCTTCAAAGGCATCTCAATCCAGGGATTACTTGCTCTTTTATTTCGTACTTAACATTTGTCCGACATTCGTGTAAACTGTGAAGGCCGGGGCCCAGAGCCCGAAAAAAATAAAGACATGGGTCTGGTACCCAATTTGATTATGCCCTCCGACATGGCGTACATAATCTCTATTAAACGATTTAAGCTCATAAATTAGGCAAGTTACGAGCCGGGGCTTAAACGCATTTATGCTTTACGCATAACAAAATGTCGGCCATGGGGAATTGAGTTTGGTCGTGTGCGGTTTGGACTGGGTTTGCTACCGGTATCCACATCTCAATCTTCCTTGGAGACCTACCACCTCGTTCGGTTTTCGATTCAAACTTGGGGCACGTGTTCGTGCATGAATTTCGACCACAGGACCTAGCAGGGGAAATCAGGCATAAACTAGCAGTCAAGGAGGGACAACAGAGATGCAACGACCTGGGTTACGTGTGGCAACTTTTAAGCGCCAGCAACCCGGCACCCAAGTTCATTACAAAGCGCTTATTAAACCCAGAATTTCACTCTTATACAACCCTCCTCCCCCTGGTACAAAAAGCTGATGTCCATTGTGGCGCCGCTGTGCATCGACTTTCTGCGCGCCCTGTTCGTGCGGTATGTCAATCAAAACTGGTGCTGGGACATGGAGAAGACCTTTCCCCAGGTGAGGACAACGACTTCCAGTGGACAGTGGCCATGACTAATGCGAGGCTTTGTTTTCGTTTACACCGCAGTACGGCGACTTCAAGATAGCCGAGAACATCCTGACGTTGATTAATAACCAGGGGCAAGTGTGGATGGGCATTTTCTTCTCGCCGGGCCTGGTCCTCATCAACCTGGTCAAATTGATGATCATGATGTACTTCCGTTCGTGGATAGTGCTCACCTGCAACGTACCGCACGAGGTGGTGTTCAAGTGAGTGGTCCCATCTGGCGACGGGAGGTTGAGCTAATCCCGAATCTTTTCAGGGCCTCCAAGTCAAACAACTTTTACCTGTCGCTGCTGTTGACCATGTTGTTTCTTTGTGTTTTGCCTGTCGGATACGCCATCGTCTGGCTGCGTCCTTCCTGGCACTGTGGACCCTTCTCGGAGTACAACCGGATAGCTGAGTTTATCACCAACACCACACGAAATGCTCTGCCAAAGTGAGTTCTTGGACCAAATCAAGTTTGTTGCAATCGATTTCGATTTTTTAAATAATATTTTATTTAACCATTTACATACTTAACGACATTTTATTTATTTTAAATTTGAACTTAAATAGTTTACCATCAAACTCAAACTAAATTGATTCCGCTTGTTTATTAAAAAATCGTTAAAACTATACTTTTATTCAAATTGTTATGTTATTTTTAGGCTAACATTATACCTAGTTAAAAAGAATTAATTTAATACACAATATTGTAATTTATTTAATTATTTAGACAACTTCATGAGCCGCTGGACTACCTCACCTCCTCGAGCACTGTGATTCCGCTGCTCCTGCTGCTCATACTCATCATCTACTACCTGGTCTCGCTGACGGGGGCATTACGTGAGGCAAATCAGGATTTGCGCACCCAACTGCAGAAGGAGCGCGAGGAGGAGCGCAAGAAGATCTTCAAGGTGCCGGAGATCAAGCAGGCGGAACCTACTGCCACCACAATGACAAATCGCTGGCGGAAAGTGCTGGAGGCCAGCTCTCCAGTTACCCCCACCCAACCACCTGATTTCGATACGGAGGAGTACAAAAACCAAGCCCGGAAAGGTAAGCCAAGTCAGAGAGAGATTAAAGTCCACAAGTCATTTGTTCCGTTTCCATTCAGAGCTAATCTCACGCATCATGAAGAAGGCGCTGCGCAAGGGCTCCGCCACCTCGGACGAGGACTCGTTTGTTCGCCGCGACGACGATGACACGGACACCGAGCACCAGGACTCGCTGCCCCACGACGAGGAGGCCAAGGACAAGCGGTTCGGCCTGTCGCGACTCCAGCAAATCCGTCGCACCCGCAAGCCCTCGCTGGTGGACATAGTGCAGATTGCTAAACAGGAGCGGGCCAGAGCCGGATCCATCGTGGCTGGCACCAGCTCTGGAACATCAAATTTCCCAGTGAAGGAAACCCATCCCAAGAGCCGCTTCAAAGTCGAGAAAAGCGAGCGCAAGGACAGGGGCAGCATGAAAGAGAAAAAGGACACCAAGCACAAGCAGCCGCCGCCCTACGAATCGCCCAAGGACAATGAACATGATCCGGACACAAATTCAAGGATTGTCAGCGAGCGCCGTGCCAGCTTGCTGAGAACCAGGGACGGGGAAGAGGAGCCTCCGGCCACCCCGGACCCACCGCAGACACCAGTAGAGCAAGCAGAACAGGCACCAGAGGAATCCACACCCGAAACTCCCCCGCTGGCCAAAAGCAAATTCCACATAGTTGACGAAAAGAGGCCGCCGCAGGAGGTCGAAGATAAACCCTTGCCCACAGTCACGCCCACTGGTAAGGATGGTGGAGGAGGAGGAGGAGGAAGCCTGGGCAAGTTCAAGTTTCGAAAGAACAGATTTAAGTCAAATAATGCGGCAGCCAAGCCGGAGCCCGAGGTGTTCAAGTTCGACGAGCGGAGCGTGGAGAAGAGCTCGGATTTGGGCGCAACTCCTGAGCAGCACCTAAATAGCGAGCTGTCCGGCGGGGAGGATCAGGAGCGTAGTCTGCCCTCACCCACTCCCAGTCAAGGTCAGGGTCCCCACCAGCGACAGTTGTCCGTCCTTTCGCGACAGGGCCGCAAGAAGATAGGCAACCTATTGGCACTGGTTCGCGAGGCCGTCAACCTGAAGAAGGACGATGTGGAGCAGGGCTCGGATGAGTCTCCGGGTCCCACCACACCCACCTACCTGGCCTACACCCCGCCCCCACCCCCATCAGTATTGTCAAGCGTGTCCAGCTCCACGGCCCTGGAAATGCCACCCACTCCGGAGCCGGAATCTCCAACGCCCAGTGCACCACTGCACTTTGGCAGTAGCACTTCCTCGCGTCCGCCCATCAAACCACCTAAGCCGCCAGTGGTACCCACATCTGCTACGGCTCCGACGGCCACAATGGATGACTTGGAGGAACTGGACACGGCCGGACCCATTGAGTTTCCCAAGCGCAGCGCTTCCCAGCGACGTCGCACCATGCGGCAGGACTCGCAGAGCTCCATTTGGTCGGACAACATACCCACCATCACCATCAGCACCACCGGCAGCGATGAGTGCATTGTGGATGCAGCCACTCCGCCGAATGGAGTACCCGAGTCGAGGAGTACTTCTCCGGGACCCACGGTCAACATTATTAAGATTGACATTGAGAACGAGCAGAAGCATTAGAACCAAAGTGCCTTCCGGATAAGTGCCTTAAACGCCAGATTGTCTTCTTAATTAAAGAAATTTAGCTTTCTTCCTACTCTACTAACGTTTTAGCTTGAATCTTCTTCTTCAAAAAATTTATAAAAAAAACTCGTAATCTACATAGCGTAATTATATTTCATCAATTAGTTTATTTCCCTAAGAAATTAAAATAAACACCTCTATATTGCACGAAAATTAAAATGTTTTTATAATCAATAAAAAGGGGGGCTTAAAATTTAAACAACTATTCATCGTTTGTTTGATAATTTTAATTCTAAAACACTTAAGCATATTTTTGGTTATAAATTATAACTTAAATATAAATGCGCGCCAACATTAGTGTTGATTAACGTTAATGCAAGCAGTTTTTCACTTCTTTAAAATCAAAGTTCCAAAGATGGCCTCATCATGGCGCCACTCATTTTGAATTGTCTGATGTGAGAACATGGAAAACAAAATACAAATTTAATTTTCCAAAAATGTAAGTTAACAAATGTATATAAAAAAAAACATATTTAAAACCGGATGCTTTTTTTACAACTGAGGTACAAACTTATAAGTTACTTAAATACACATACAAAATACTTCCATGCTTTGCTATTTGTTTATTAACATAAATATGTTTATACAATATTCGTAAAAACTTGATTTAAAATATATATATAAATAAAAATATAAAAAATTTTAGGTTATTTTGAACTAAATCTTAAAATACTTACTCACAAACAATCCAAAGGTTACAAAGCTGTCACATTTTAAAATTTTAGAGCTCTTCTAGTATGTTTTCTTCAATGAAACTGAAAGTGCGGCAGCGATTGTGGTACAATAACCTCCTTATCAGCTGTGCCAGCGATAACCTGCTAACTCCAAAAACTACAAAGTATGCGGAAAGTAGAGCAGCTTCCGAGCCAGATCTCGAGGCATAATTCGAGACGAATCTTATAAATTGAGCACTGTTTAAATATTTGCCCGCCCAAATGAGCAATAAATTTAATTTGAAAAAAATATGAAGAGAGAGGCAATAAAACCGCAGTACTCCAATGAGGAAGATCAACGCGAGCCGCGACTAGAGAGCTTTGTTAGGTCCAACTACCAGGCACAGATACTCCAACCAGATCCGTCTGCTCTCTCACATTTACAGATACAATGAACAGCAGATACAGCTAAGTATCTCAGAGTTTCATTTCACTCAACGAGCGATCGGCTGGCTTCGCATTCCTCGAGAGTCAGTTGAGCATTGGACGTCCTCGTTAGCGGTTGCCTGCGTCTTCTGAGCGACGAAGTAAGTGGTGCCAGTGGTGCTAGTGGCCTAGTGGAACCCACTCGAGTGTGGAGTCTCAAGTTTTCTCGGGTCACTTTTTTTTGTTCCCCGACTTGGCCAGGCAGAAGGCTAAAGAAAAGCCCCAGATAAAAAGTATCTTGCATGTGAGACGGAGTGTTTACCCGTGAGGTTCTTGCCTTCGAGGTGCCGATACAATTACACGAAAACGAGGCAACACAATTCGAGTTTAATCCGCGAGTCAGCAGAAATGCAGCAGGGCAGAAAAGTGTGCACACAAGTGTGGAAAAATGGCTGTAAATTGAATGTCCAGTGCCAGTCCTATCAATAATAGTAGGGAAATATTTTGGAAATCGCCGAAAAGTGCCATGTGTTGCGGGCCGTCACAGCGGAAAATGTATCTACCATATAAATAGCCGATAAATAAACGAAAATAACGCAGTTGCTGCGCCCTGTGTGCATCTGTGAGATACGAAACGGAGTTCGTAAAAGTATCTGCGAGTGCGAGTGCGCTTTTTGAGTCTTGAGATTTGAGTTTTGAGTGGTTTCCTCCGATTTCCCTCTACCTGTGCTGTGTGTGCGAGTGTGCGTGCGGGTGAACCAGTGGATAAAAACAAACCGACCAATAAAGATACAGGCCAAAAGGTGCAAACAAAAACGCAGTTCTATCCGTTCAGTGGAAATGACTTAGCCCAGAGCTGTGGTCTTTATATAGAGTGTGATATCAGCTAGTTCGTAGCCCCAAATTCTTATCGCCAAAGGAACTCGTGTTCGTGTTCATAGGCGCGTATCTCTCGTCGCGGCTCAAGACGCAGTCTATATGGTAGTCTGAAATCTGAATGGAGCGGATGTTCGTTCGTTCGGGCTATATGTGTGTATCAGTATCAGTGTGGGCTGTGTCTTGGCCTCGGCTGAACTCTGCGCAAAGGGTTCAGCTCCGAGTCGGGCAGCCGACTTTCTCGGCCCCAGCCTGACAACAGAAATACTATAGCTGATGTGGATTTCGATCCGAAAAGAACCCACCAGCTGATAAGCCAAACCAAAAAAAAAAAGAAGAAAATGTGATCCCAAGAAAGGAAATAAATGGGTGCTATTGATAAAAGAATTTATATAATTAGAATTTGTGTGCAAACAATTAAAACATGAACGAATCTCGGTTGTGGACTGTGTGTGTATATATGTATATGTGTACATAAATATTACGAAACTCTGATCCGGGCTGTGATTTCGTGGAGTCCAATAGACAAGCGAACAAGCTGATAAAGCTTTTGGAATAGAACGAGCGCCGTTTCCAGGAACTTATTTTAAGAATGAGAAATATGATGTTTTTTAAAGTGAATGAAATTCCAGAGGAGTATTTGCCCTGTCGGCTGGATATAGTCTCAAATTCTGCATCTCACCCACCAGAACTGGTATTTTCCTGTATCCATGTGAAAGAAACTCATATTGCATTCTCTTTTAGAGGATGTGATATCATCTTCCAGCAAGTGCTGTGCAAATGTTTGCTAATTAACGGGGCACTAACTTAACTGAATTCATAGAAAAAGCAAACATAAAGATCTTAGATCTGCAGAGCCTAAATTAATCCAACCTTGGAGCTCTAAAATGCAACTAGTGCAATGTATACTAAGGTTTCAAAAGCCTCATTACTAAAAGGCAGCCGCCGTAATTGCAGCTAAAAATTGAGAATGAGAATGAGCTGAGGAGTAGATGAAATCATCGCATAGAATTACTTCCAGTTCCCGAATACCAAGTACACATGGTGGGCAGTACAACCACACAAAACATACTGGAGCTCGTTCTCTAGAGTTTATTTATGTCTCTGCTCACGGCTGCTTGTTGTTTGAAATTTTCATTTGCAGTTTTGCCTTTCGAGTTTTCGTTTTGTTTACCCAAAAGCAAAAGAACTCATTGCCGGCCCGGCCACTAAAGTTTATTTTTCGAGCGATTTGCTTGGCGAACTAATTAAAAATCGGCCCGGAACATTGTCTGCCTCTTCCTCTCCGACAATATGTGGCACACATGTTTGTGGATGTATCTAATCTGATTCATGATTTTTCCAGCATATGAAGTCGCTCAGGCACCACCAATAGGAAAGACTCCGTAATGAATTGAACAGCGACGACACCAGACGACAACCTCGAAGCAAACCCACCCAGAGAACTAAACACTCGTACAAACCACATCCTAGTGCCACCCACCTGTAGCCACCGAGCCACCCAACCGAACCCACCATGAAGCGCAGCCGGTGGAGCCACAGTGGCTCCTCCACGGCGCGTCTGCTGATCGTCCTGATCGCCTGCTCTTGCGTTAGCCCCACCCTCGGAGCCCAGAGGCAGCCCATCAACTCCGCCGGAGGCCATGAGCTGCGCGGTACCACCTTCATGCCGGCCTTGGAGTGCTACGATCCGTATGGTAGACCGCAGGTAAGAGGGGAGGGACGGCCACTGAAGCTACTGTTTACCCATATTGTTTGTCCACAAACAAATTGAAGAGAATTTAAATTAGTGGCTGGGAACTCAGCTTTTGGGCTGTGTCAATTCGTGTGACAGATACAAACTAATTGAGCAATTAAGCGACAGTTCGAAGAAACAGAAAATTTGTAAGGAAGTTTTTGAACATTAATTTAAACGTTGGTTTTTATATTGGAAATTGTAAATTATGTATATTGAACTTTACTTTATTTATTTATACACTAAACCAGCTATTGCCTATTAAATTTAATAAATATACAACTTTTAATTATTTTTACAGTGTTTTAAAATTTAATTAGGGCCCCACAGAAATGTTTTTTGATCTTAAGAAGAGGTTTTAAGACAACCTTAAGATTTGTTTTAAGAAACGGGTCCTTAACCTTTATAACCTTTAGATTTACTTACTTAAGGCAGTTTCAAGAGTTTTTAAAAATCTGTTTAGGTTAATAGAAATATTTTAAAATTTTTTAAAATAAAATTATTTAATTTCTTTTTAGAAATGCCTGCCCGAGTTCATCAATGCTGCCTATCAACTACAAATCGAGTCAACTAATACCTGTGGTGAGCTGAGTGACAACCACTTCTGCATACAAACAATGAATCCCAACCACAAAAACTGCGAGCTTTGCAGGTGAGTAAAACACCATTGGAAATTATAGTTTTACACCTAATAAAATCCATTTATTGTTTCCAGATACGATGATCACAATCCCTCCTTTTTGACGGATTTACACGATCCGCAGAATCCAACCTGGTGGCAGTCGGAGACGATGTTTGAGGGCATTCAGCATCCCAACTATGTGAATCTGACTTTGCACCTGCGTGAGTTAATCAAAGATTTAGTAAGCGCCACAAATATTGTATTTTTTATAATCCTTAGGAAAATCCTACGACATCACGTACGTGCGCATTCTTTTCCGTTCGCCGCGTCCCGAATCCTTTACGATCTACAAGAGGACATCGGAGAGTGGACCCTGGATACCGTACCAGTACTACAGTGCCACCTGTAGGGACACCTACTACCTGCCCGATTCGCGAGCCATTCGCAAGGGCGAGGGCGAGGCCCATGCCCTGTGTACCAGCGAGTACAGTGACATCTCCCCACTGAGGGACGGAGAGATTGCCTTCTCCACGCTCGAGGGTCGTCCCAGTGGCATTAACTTTGAGCGCAGTTCGGAGCTGCAAGAGTGGGTCACGGCCACTGATATCCGCATCACCCTGGATCGCCTGAACACCTTCGGTGACGAGCTCTTCGGAGATGCCCAGGTGCTGAAGTCGTACTTCTATGCCATCAGTGACATTGCCGTGGGAGCCCGCTGCAAGTGCAACGGACATGCCAGCAAGTGCGTTGCAAGTACGGGAATGCACGGCGAGCGGACCTTGGTCTGCGAGTGCCGCCACAACACCGACGGACCCGACTGTGACCGCTGTCTGCCCCTGTACAACGACCTCAAGTGGAAGCGATCCACCTCAACGGAAGTCAATGAGTGCAAAGGTAGGTGCTGCAGGTTGATTTTCATATAATAACTCCTCACAAAAGTATTGGTCAGCAACATAATATATATTTACTAATTTGTAGAATGATTTTTATTAGATCTTTTTAATTAATATTATACAAAATTAAAAAGCAGCAACCCAAGTATAAGATTTATTTTGAAATAGCAAGTATTACACTTGACATAGTAACGAAACCTTTTTAGAACGATTCTCCTTTATTATGAACAATATGTTATGTTTGTAGAAACTTGTTTTGCCATGACTGCAGTTGTCTTAGAGTAAAGTAAAGTTAGGGCAGGTTTTCAATCAGCTGGTCCCAGTGTCCAGTCTGGACACTCTATATAAGGACAGACCACTTTGCCGTTAGAGGCAGCGTTAGTTGAGAGGAACCCGAGTCAGCCCATCAGTCATGTTTGTGCCTTGCTTACCTGCGGTCTTCCTGTTACCACTGGCCTTTGTCCAAGGCTGGTCAAATGATTATAGTCTGAAAACGAATCGAATAGGGCCAGGAGTGCCTAATTGGTACCTGATTAACTGTATGAGGAAAACCACAAAACACATAGAAAATGCCCACTTATTCTGATTGTATTTCTGTAGCCTGTAACTGCAATGGCCTGGCGGACAAGTGCTTCTTCGACTCGAATCTCTTCAACCAGACGGGTCACGGCGGTCACTGCCTGGACTGCCGGGAGAATCGCGATGGTCCCAACTGCGAGCGCTGCAAGGAGAACTTCTACATGCGCGACGATGGCTACTGCGTGAACTGTGCCTGCGATCCCGTCGGCTCCAGGTCGCTGCAGTGCAACAGCCACGGCAAGTGCCAGTGCAAGCCGGGAGTCACCGGGGACAAGTGCGACCGCTGCGACAACAACTACTACCAGTTCGGACCCCACGGATGCCAGCAGTGCGGCTGCGACGGTCGGGGATCCCACGAGAACACGCCCGCCTGCGATGCGGAGACGGGCATCTGTTTCTGCAAGGAGAACGTGGAGGGCAGGCGTTGCAATGAGTGAGTTGTTTATTTAATTTTAAAGAAAGATTCGATCTTTCCATTTTTGTATTATTTTGTAAAGAACATACATATTTAAAAACAATATTTGAAACTTCAAATTAACTTAAAATAAGGGGTTCTCCATTGTTTTGATAATTTATGATACATAAATTTGACTTAAGTAAACTTTTTTGTTACTTGCCTCCCTTAGATGCAAGCCCGGCTTCTTCAACTTGGACAAGATTAACCGTTTTGGCTGCACCCCCTGCTTCTGCTATGGCCACACCTCGGAGTGCATGACTGCACCTGGCTACTCCATTGTCTCGGTGACCTCCAACTTCAACAAGTTCAAGGAGCGCTGGACGGCCATCGATCTGAACCAACGCGAGGTGGACATCAAGTACAACCAGTACAGTCGCAGTATAGGAACCACAGCCCAGGGCAACGAGCACGTGTACTTCCAGGCACCAGATCGGTTCCTGGGGGATCAGCGAGCCTCTTACAACAGGGATCTCAAGTTCAAGCTGCAGTTGGTTGGTCAAGTGGCCAACACTGGCGTAAGCGATGTGATCCTGGAGGGAGCTGGCAGCCGCATCTCGCTGCCCATCTTCGCCCAGGGCAATGGGATACCCGACCAGGGAGTCAAGGAGTACACCTTCAGGCTGCATGAGCACCACGACTACCAGTGGCAGCCCAGCCAGTCGGCCCGTGGATTCCTTTCGATTCTCTCGAACTTGACAGCCATCAAGATCAGGGCCACCTACTCGGTGCAGGGTGAGGCCATCCTGGACGATGTGGAGCTGCAGACGGCGCATCGTGGAGCTGCTGGTCACCCGGCCACCTGGATCGAACAGTGCACCTGTCCGGAGGGATACCTAGGTCAGTTCTGCGAGTCGTGTGCCCCTGGCTACCGTCACAGTCCCGCTCGCGGAGGTCCCTTCATGCCCTGCATCCCCTGCGATTGTCATGGTCATGCGGACATCTGTGACTCGGAGACGGGTCGCTGCATCTGCCAGCACAACACCCATGGCGATAACTGCGATCAGTGTGCCAAGGGCTTCTACGGAAATGCCCTGGGAGGAACCCCCAACGATTGCAAGCGGTGTCCCTGCCCGAATGACGGTGCCTGTCTGCAGATCAATGAGGATACCGTGATCTGTACGGAGTGTCCAAAGGGTTACTTTGGTTCGCGTTGCGAGCAGTGTAGCGATGGCTTCTTCGGAGATCCCACCGGACTCTTGGGATCCGTTCAAACCTGCAAGAGCTGCGACTGCAATGGCAATGTGGACCCCAATGCCGTGGGCAACTGCAACCGGACGACTGGTGAGTGCCTGAAGTGCATCCACAACACAGCCGGAGAGCACTGCGATCAGTGTTTGTCCGGTCACTTTGGGGATCCTCTGGCGCTGCCCCACGGAAGCTGCGATCGCTGCAGTTGCTACGAGGCTGGAACCGAGCAGGACGAACAGAGTATCACGAGGTGTGACCAAGTCACCGGCCAATGTCAGTGCAAGCCCAATGTCATCGGTAGGGATTGCGGGGAGTGTCAGCCTGGGTACTTCAACATCCGGTCGGGCAACGGCTGCGAGAACTGCCTGTGCGATCCGGTGGGCAGCTACAACTCCACCTGCGAGCGGTACACCGGCCAGTGTCACTGCAGACCTGGAGTGGTGGGTCAGCGGTGCGACCAGTGCGCCAACTACTTCTACGGCTTCTCCAGCGACGGCTGCAAGCCCTGCGAGTGCGACGAGAGTGGCTCCAAGGGCTTCCAGTGCGACCAGAGTGGTCAGTGTCCCTGCAACGACAATGTGGAGGGACGTCGCTGCGATCGCTGCAAGGAGAACAAGTACGACAGGCATAGGGGCTGCATAGATTGCCCGGATTGCTACAACCTAGTGCAAGACGCAGCCGATCTCCATCGCTCCAAGCTAGCCAATCTCAGTCAAACGCTCGACGAGATCGCCCGCACCCCAGTGACCAATGACGAGGAGTTCGAGGCCAAATTGCGAGCAGTGCAAGAGAAGGTGGCCGTACTGGCCCAGGATGCCCGAGATAATTCCGGTGAAGGTGGTCAGACCTACGCGGAGGTGATCGATGACCTGCACAAGCACCTGGACAGCGTGAGGGAGCACCTGCAGAGTGCGGACAAGTACCAGACGGAGGCCAATGCCGAGATTGAGAAGGCGCGCCAGAACTACACCATCCTGGAGCAGATCACCGAGAATGCCAAGAAGGAGCTCCAGCAGGCCCTTGATCTCCTGAACGACGAGGGAGCTCAGGCTTTGAGCAAGGCCAAGGAGAAGTCCGAGGAGTTTGGCCAGCAGTCGGAGCAGATATCGGACATCTCGCGGGAGGCACGAGCCCTGGCCGATAAACTGGAGTCGGAGGCCCAGTTCGATCTGAAGAACGCCAAGGATGCCAAGGATGCTGTCGAGAAGGCTCACAAGCTGGCCAAGAGTGCCATCGACCTTCAAGAGAAGATCGGTGTGGAGCTGAAGTCCGAGGTTGGTCTGGAGCTAAGCCATGTCAAGCAGTCCCTGGGAACAGTGGTTCAGACCTCCAAGGAGGCTCTCCGCAAGGCCAACGAGGTGTACGATACCGCTTTGACCCTGTTGAATGACGTGAACCGTCAAACTCAACCCGACATCGACATCAATCAGCTGAAGAAGGACGCAGTGTTGGCCAATGAGCGGGCGGATGAGCTGCTCAAGCAGATCAACGATTTGTCCAACAGCCACGGAGAGCTCTTCGCGGACTTTGAAGCGGAGCGTGAACTGACAGAAACGCTGCTGAAGAGGTGGGTCTTATTAGGTTTTTTGACCAAAAGAAAGGTTTATAATAATGTTATGTTTTTTCCATCCAGGGCTGACCAGCAGCAGCAGGAGGACATTGAGCTGCTGGAGAGGGCCAAGGCTGCCCATGACAAGGCCACCAAGGCGGTGGAGCAGGGCGACAACACCCTCAAGGAGGCCAACAACACCTACAACACGCTGGCCGGCTTCCAGTCGGATGTGCAACGCTCTTCCCAAAGTGCAGCCGAAGCTCTGCAGACTGTGCCCAACATCGAGAAGGAGATCCAGAATGCGGAGAGCCTGATTCGCAAGGCGGAGGAGGCTCTGGACGGAGCTAACAAGAACGCCAAAGAAGCGAAGAAGAACGCTCAGGAGGCGCAGTTGAAGTACGCCGAGCAGGCCTCGAAGGTAAGTCATTATTAATATTTAAAAACACATTTTTAGGGTAGCACTTTATATATAGTAAGTAATAAGATTACATATGTTTGTTATGTCCTCTTATTTTAATTAATAGGCATAACAAAATTAATAACAACTCAAAATTTTAGCTCCGATTAAAAAAATTACTAACTCCTTTACAGGATGCAGAGCTGATACGGCGAAAGGCCAACGAGACCAAGGTGGCTGCCAGAAATCTGCGAGATGAGGCCGACCAACTCAATCACCGTGTGAAGCTCACCGAGTTTGACATCTTCAAGCTGGAGGACAGCTCGACCAAGGACGACAACCTGGTGGACGATGCCAAACGCAAGGTGGGACAGGCCAAGGCCGACACCCAGGAGGCACAGAAGCAGATTGAGAAGGCGAATGCCGAGCTGACGGCCATCAAGGACGAGCTGGAGAACCTTAAGGACATCAACACAGGCGATTTGGATAAGTTGGGTAGGTTTAAAAATCCTTTAAAAATCAAACTTTGCTCAAATGTTTATTTAAATGAATTCCTCAGAGAACCGTCTGGCCACTGTTGAGGGTGAGATCAATCGTGTCAACCTAACAGGACGCATTGAAAAGTACAGGGAGCAGCGTACCATTCAGAAGAATCTGATTGACAAGTACGCCGCCGAGCTGAAGGAGCTCTCCAAGGAGGTGGACAACATTGGCATCATCTCCAGGGCACTGCCGGACAACTGCTTCAGTCGCAATCGCCTGGAACCCTAGAGCCCTAGACCCCCACTTCCAATCCCAATAACAACTACTTCAATTAACACTAAGAACGAGAACGAGGATCAGAAAGAGACGAACAAATCAGATTAATGATAGAACGTAGCCGTTGAATGAAATTATGTAATTTTAGTGCCTTAGCCGAAATATTCTGTTTAGTGACCACACAAGGTCCCGCAAAAGAGATCAACTGAGCAACGTTAAGCTTTAACGCATCATCGTTCGCATACTGTATGCCATATACTATAATGATACAAGGGGATGCCCACATCGAGAATCAACTGCCAACTGTGCTTCACCAGTTTCAAGCCAGCCACAGACTGTATTATATGTTAAAGAAACACTAGAAAGCAAAACACAAGACCTTGTACTCCAATCCGATAATCAAATCGCATTCTTCTATCTCTGCCGTAGCTCCAGCTGAAATCTATTCTATTACACTTATATTTTAACATATTTGTCATCTACGTTTAATGTGCCAATACAATTACCATGTATCTTTGTGTATAAGTCGCTTAAAGAGTTTTCCTTCGAAATAAAAACTTTTCCAATGTTGTAATTTTGTATAAACCCACTTGGATCTATTTGTCGTTCATGTTTCGCAGTAGCAGAAAGAAATTTGCGCTCAACCGAAAGACCTGTAGGTGGTGTAAATAATGTTAAACCTATATTGTATCTTATTTTGAATATATCACCTGCACCAGGAACTTGTGGGAGAGACTAGTAAATCCTCCCACGCTCAAGACCAAAGTCCGACGGGAGAAAAGCAGCATCATTTTGATCATGTACTTGAACTCCTTGGACTCATTATACCAGTTACAGTTGTACCAATCCAAGAATAATAGTTCACTCTAAACAAAACAATTTTTCTTAAAAATATATTATGATAATAAATTTAAGGTTTTACCTGTGTCTCTACTTTTTGTGCACTCACGTTGTACAAGCTTATTTCCAAAGCAATTGTCACAAAGTAGACCATAATCATGCCCATCCAAACCCATCCAACTTCCTAATAATTTAAATAAAATATAAATATATTTAAATATAAAAAAATTAATCAGCCATCTTACCAATACTGTGCTGATTTTATAAAGCAGCATGCAAATCAAAATACTGCTGACACAGCACTGAACAAGGATAATGTACTTAAATAGGTTTTCTATTTGGTTATGATGGCTAAAAAAATTAGGTTAAAAAAGTTTGTTACGGAGAAGAAACCATTCACCTTGATATCCGACCAAAGAGTCTGACGCAACATCGAAGGTATTTGTCTCTCTGGTTCTGGGGAACCAGGACGTCAGAAGTGGAATTCTGAACCAAAAACCTTAAAACGTTAATAAGACCCGACTCATACCTGGTGAGCACCACAAAAAGGCTGTTAAAACCAAAAACAGCTATCAAAAGAAAGTCTGACATTAGTTTTGAAATTATTCAGTATAGTGAGTTACCAAAAAAGCACCAAACAGGACCAGACTGCAGTAGGAAAAAGCGAATCACGTAGGAGGGGAACTCATACTTTCCCAGCTCCACGTATGGAACAATAGCAGGGTAAGCTTCGGAAGGACAAATAAATTAACAAATAAATAAATCCCAAAACTAACTTACTTAGGGTCATTTCGCAAGTATCCTTAACGATATAACAATCGAAGATGTATTGAAAATAAGGCCGCACACAATAATATAATACAGGCATGCACACGATCTTGAAGAAGAACATGACCTGTCGATCAATGATCAACCAGTTATCAAGCAGGATTGAGCTCAATGACTTCAAAAGCTCCTTCTTGTTCGGCAAGTCTGGAATAGTTTGGTTTAGCACAAAAAAGATTTATTGTTGTGTTTGCAATCTTACCCAGTTCAAAGAGTCCCAGGGATTTCAACACCTGCCCCGTCTCCGTGGAAAACACCAACTGAGAACCTTGCTCAACCATGTACTGAAAGTGGAACATCTTGACCACACCAACGCTCAGTTGGAAGGTGAGTAAAACAGCCTGAAAGGGAAAAATAAAGGGTACAATATTTAAACTCTGCTTATAACCAATGCGAACCTCAACGTAAGCCTCAAAAGATATCATGTAATTTTCCATGATGAAGGCCACGAGGCTGTAGATGATACTCAAGTTGACTATTACGACAGCAATGCGTGTCCTATTTCGATATGAGATTAACTTATAAACGAATATAAATAACGTGGGGTATTGCTCACAATCTGCAGTACTTGGAGCTCCGCTTCCTAGGTGCAATATTTACACCCAATGCATAGGCACTATACTCCACCCATTGAAGCCCCAATTTAGGCAGCTTGTCGATCCGCTCGAGCTCCTGATCCAATAGGTCCTGCATTCCTTTGATTTTAATTCAAGACTGTTGAAAAAGAACCCGTATCCCACTATTTTATGATTTTTTCAATGGCTATCGGGTCTCAATTAGTGCCACCAAATTATATGGTCCGTTCAGAATAATTTACTAGTTGTGGTTATTGTGCAACTCGATATAGGACACAAAATAGTTATCAAAATTGGATGGGCGTGACTCAAAATGATTAAAAATTTAGCGTTCATCGAAGACACAGAAGCAGTAAGAAAGTCTAATTATGAAATTAAAGTCAAATTTAGAAGGGGTGACTATAAAAGCTGAACCCTTTATTTTAACAAAAGCCTACTTTCTTTTAACAACAGCCAACCCATTTTTTTACACAAATCTGTTTACTATTTACAAGTTCT